>OZ012737.1:8965244-9402597 GCA_963859935.3 Lathyrus sativus
ATAGTAAAAAATATTACATTGTAGATTTAATATTTTTCTTTTAGGATATAATTTTCATAGAGTTTATTTTACACCTTTTAGAGGTAAGTTTAGACGTCCATTTGTTAGGGGACTTTTCCATTTGATTTTTTCCATGACAGATGGATAGGATAGTGTCTTTAGGAGTTTTTCAGTTTTCAATCATTGTAATCCATTTTCAGAAGATTAATAAAACGAGATTTGAGCTGTGGTCCCGAAGTAGCCGAACTACAGCTGCTCTGATTTCTCGTACCAGACGAGAATATGTAGGCATAGGATGCGATATCCTAGCGAGCACACTAACAACTAACTCTTTTGTTCTCTCGCTGCTGTGCGATCGAGGCTTTCCCGCTGACGACTGATGTTACCCTTTTCTCTTGCCCGAGTGCATTTGAGACCAGACCGTAGTTTTTCCCATAGGTTCCCGTACCTTTAAAACCAGTTAATTTCTCACTGCTGTGTGAGAACACCCAGTCTAGCCGTAGTTAGCCTGAACTACGTAAACTCTGATCTTCCATGCAGTGTGGAAGTACGTAGGCACAAGACGCGAGGTCTTGGCGAGCCAATTTCCCTGTAGTTTTCCGAACTACGTTGACTCTGACTTTCTCTCTTGAGAATACGTAGGCATAGAGTGTGACGCTCTATCGAGTCAATTCTCTTCCGTTTAGATTTAGCAGTCGTAGATAGATTGTTTTTGCATCCTGTAGACAACCCAAGCAAGCGTGGATCCCGTCGAGTACGACGGACGTGAGGGGTGCTAATACCTTCCCCTTGCGTAACCGACTCCCGAATCCAGGTTTTGGTTGCGATGACCATACCTTTTCCCGTTTTTTGCGAGGTTTACTTCGAGCGTTTCCTTTCCCTCCGTTAGGATAAATAACGCACGGTGGCGACTCTTCTGTCAGCTGGCGACTCTGCTGGGGATAAACAACTTCCCCTGACTGCTAAGGACTGCGATAGTTCCTTATGCATGTGGGATCCAACGTCCCCTAAGAGAGAGTCAATCCTAGCGCTTGTTTGCTTGTCTATTGGTGTTGATATTATCTGTTGCTATTGTGCTATTGGGGTGTGACGGGTGTTCTATGATTGAGTGAGAAGCCGGACCTGGGCTTGAGTGCACCTTAGACTTAGAGTAGAGATTAGTGGCCGCCTACCGGCTTTGCTTGTATTAGTGTCCCGCGAAATCTACACTCGAACGAGGTTCTTCTGGTTGGCCTCTTGTCCCACCCTTTGGGTGGCTCGGGTTGCTGGTTAGTTGGATTGTCGACTCTAGGAACCGATCATTTGGAAGTTAGCTAAGTGAGGCCTCTTCAAGACTCGATGATGCCACTCCTTTTGGGAATCGTATCGTCAGTCTTGAAAGTCTGTGACGCTGACGACCGCATAGGATGCCGTACCTTGACAGATATAGGTCCATACCTGTGAGTGGGGGGGTTTTTTTGCAGGAAACTTGACTTCCAACCTACCCGTTATTTTGGTCCTCTCTTCAGAGCGAACGTACTCCGTCAGCAGCGCAGCAGTATTCAGTTTGTGTGGGGGCTGTGGTCCCGTTGTTTGCTGCATCTTGCATATCATGTGCATAACAGTGTTGCATCATATTGCATATCATCCTCCAGTTAGCCAGAGTTCTGATCCAGCCTTTGTTTCCTGAAGGTGATTACCCGGAGTTTGGATTGAGCAGCTGTTGATTGTCAGAAGACCTAGGGGTTGAGTAGATTTGAGCAGAATCAAGCATTGAAGTCAGCTGAAGACTATTGGTAGCTATGTCCGAAGGCAATTTCCAGTCTCCTAATACCTTGGCAGGGTTCACTATGACGTCCAACCCTCTGTATGATTCCATGGAAGATTTCCCGCAAGTGAACAACGTTGCTGCAGACCAAGTTGTACAGCCTTCTTTTGAGAACCGAGATCGACGTGAGCAGTTTGGTGCCCGATATGAGCGTCCTCCTCCTGTTAACAATCAAGGTGTTGTTTTCCCTGGGATGAATTACCGAAGAGATATTCCAATAGCTAGGACCGTAGATCCAAGAGCTCTTGAGACGGATAGAAAATTCCGAGCATTGGAAGAGGCTTCTGAGACGAAAACGTGGGCTTCTGAGACGAAAACGTGGCAATGGAGTGGCTAGCTGAGAATGAGACTCGTGGAAGAGCTTTATACTGCCAAGTGGCAGTGGACTGGACCTGGGGTTTGTGGGCCTCCAAAATTGCCACATGGCCCACGAATTCAAACTTGATTAACTGCTAATTAAATCCAATTAAATCTCATTAATGCTAAGTGAAGACTTAAAACTGCAATTAAAGCCTAATTGAAAAATTAAGACCATTCTAAACCTAATTAAATCTAATAAACTCAATTAAAATGAACTAAGACCCTAATTAACATCTAAAAAATGATTAAGATCTAATTAATGTCTACTTAATCCTAAATCAAAATTAAATCTAAAAAAGAGGATTAACTATTAAACTCTATTAATTCTATTAAAAAAAATCCTAGTAAACGGAATTATCATATTAAAAATCATTTTAAAAAACTACTATTTAATATCTAAAAAACAAAAATCTATTTAAAACTATTTAATATCTATTAAAAATCTATCTAATATCTAGAAAAATCAATTAAATCCATTAAAAAATTCTAGAAAATAAGGGGGAAAATCTAAAAATACCGTACAGCCAATTAAATCGATTGGAAAAAAGATGCGCGAATACAGCGAAATAAACGGTAAAAACCGGACACCGAGATGTCCTCAAAACAACAGCGAGAGCTGAAAACACAGGGAACGAGGATCAATTCTCAAAATACGTCCTCGTATTGGCCTGAAATGCCCGAAGCGCGATCAGAGGGCTGTAATCCCGATAAAGTCAATCTGACTGGAAAAAATGCAATGTACGTGGTATGCAAATTCAAAATGAAATGAGTCGAAACATGAGCCAAATTGCGATAAGTAGTTGGTCAAATTTTGGGGTGTAACAGCCACTACCAATTTGAAACTCAAATATTAGGAACTCCCTCCAACCTTAATGGTAACTGCCACAAGTTTCTTCCAGCATGATCCAGGTCGAAGGCCTTTCAAACACTTAGCATTTTTTTAAAAAATTTTCCAACCTCTCTTCCACTCAGGCTTTACCAAAGTTGGGTCGTAGCCTTCTTATGCTTTAAAAATAACATTCTGGCTTGAGATAATTCTGATTCTGCTGGCGTCGAAAATGAGAGCTAACAGCACCACAACAACCACCGTACCAACAACTATAACAACAGTATCAACAACAATCACCCAAAAAGAAGGATTGGAAAATTGCCATTGAAAATGGCTTCTCAAAGTTCTCAATTCCAAGAAGAGACCAGAAACAATCAGAGAAACACTAATGCTTCTATCAAAAATCTGGAAGTTCAGATGAGTCAGATAGCACAACAACTAGCAAATTCTCAAGCACAAGGTGCTCTACCAAGTGCAACTGTGACAAATCCTAGAGATCATAATAATATGAGTGTTATGACAATAAGAAGTGGGATGTCTTTTGAAGTTTCTGAGGAGGAATCTGAAAATGAAAACCAATTACTTGAAGTGGATCTTGAAATCAAAGAAAATGAGATCATCAATGAGGAAGTAGTTAGACCTAAACATGTGGTGAAAGAGAAACCTATCGAGCCAAAACCCATCATAAAGCTCCCTTTCCCCACAAGAAACAAGAAAAAGGGGCAACATGAGAAAAGAAAGGTGTTGTTTAAAGTAAAGAGAAAAAGAAATTGGTGTTTAAACCAAACAGAAAAGGAAGGTGGTGTTTAAATCAAAGAGATGAGTGTTTTAACCAAGACAATGATTAACCTAAAGAGAAAGATAAGAATGGTGTTTAAACCAAAGAGAGAAAGTATGATATTTTAAACGTGAATCAGTGAAAAAATTAGAGAGAGAAAAGTATGGTATTTTAGCCGATAATCGATGATTAACCAAAGAAAGGAGGCGTAGTATTTTAACTGAGAATTGGTGATTAACAAAAGAAAGGGGAAAGTGGTATTTTAACCTAGAATCGTAGATTAACCAAAAAGAAATTGGTATTTTAACTGAGAATCAGTGGTTAACCAAAAGGAGAAAGGAGTATGGTATTTTAACCGAGAATCAATGATCAACCAAAGAGAAATTGGTATTTTAACGGAGAATCCGTGGTTAACCAAAAGAATGAGGGTGTGGTATTTTAATCGAGAATCGGTAGTTAACCACGGAAAGGGTTTGTTAACCAAGAATTAGTGATTAACCCAAAAAAGGAATGTGGTATTTTAACCGAGATTCGGTGATTAACCAAAAGAAAGGGTATGTTAACCAGGTATTGGTGATTAAGCCAAAGAAATAATGGTATTTTAATCGAGAATCAATGATTAACCAAAGGAAATGAGAGAATGATATTTTAAGCGATAATCGATGATTAACCAAAGAAAGGAGAGAATGGTATTTTAACCAAGAATCAAAGATTAAACAAAGAAATGAGAGAATGATATTTTAACTGATAATCAGTGATTAACCAAAGGAAGAAAAGTATGGTATTTTAATCAAGATTTGGTGATTAAATCAAAGAAAGAACGATATTGTAACCGAGAATCAGTGATTAACCAAAGGAAATAAGAGAATTGTATTTCAATCGATAATCAGTGATTAACCAAAAAAGGAGAAATAATATTTTAACCGAGAATTGGTGATTAACTAAGAGAAAGTAGTTGTAGGGTTAGTTAACCAAAAGAAAGAATGGCTTTAATCAAGAATCGATGATTAAAACCAACGGAAGGAGATATGACATTTTAACTGAGAATTAGTGATCAACTCAAGGGAATGAGAAAATGGTCTTTTAACCGAGACTCAGCGATTAACCAAGGAAAACAGAAAATCGCATTTTAACTGAGAATCGATGATTAACAAGGAAATGAGAAAATAGTCTTTTAACCGAAAATCGGTGATTAATAAGAAAAGTGTATTTTAACCAATAGATGGAAATGAGATGACGGTCTTTTAACCGAGAATCGCTAATTACCCAAGGAAAAGAGACTATGGTCTTTTAACCGAGAATCATTGATTAAAAAAGAAAAAGAGAAAATGGTGTTTTAACCGATAATCGATGATTAACCAAGAAAAAGGTATTATAACCAAGAGGTGATTAACCCAAAAGAAAAGAAGATTGTCTTTTAACAGAGAATTAATGATTAGCCAAGAAAAAGAGAAGATGGTCTTTTAATCGAGAATCAATTATTAACTAAGAAAATGTTATTTTAACCAAGAGGTGATTAACCCAAAAGGAAAGAAGATGGTCTTTTAACGAGAATCTATAATTAACCAAGGAAAGGGTATTTTAACCAAAAGGTGATTAAACCAAAAGGTAAGAAGCTGGTTTTTTAACCAAAAATCACTGATTAACCAAAGAAATGGTATTTTAACCAAGTGGTAATTAACCCAAAAAGAAATAAAATGGTTTTTTAACTTTGAATCGATGATTAACCATGAAAAGGTGATTAACCCAAAAGAAAGTGTCAAAGAAAGGTTATGCTTGGTATGCATGTTGAATTTGTATGGCGTAATGCAACATTTTGATGGACATGTTACGCGTTTAAGTATGCAATGATATGCAATAATGATGATTATATGTAGTATGATCGGGATTTGGCTATTCTTGTTTTTGTTTTGTATGGCTTCATGGCATGCAAAATTAACGACATGCATGAGTGAAACAACATGATTAATGCATGAGAATGATTTATGCAACGATTTTGAAGATCTATCAAGTGCTCATGTTGCATAATTTTTTATAATCAAATTAATTATTATACCTAGCCTTGACTATGGAAGCATGGCCAATGTTCATAATTAGAAGTTAATTACATAACATTAATCCTAAAATTATGAAATTTCTTAATTCCATTATAACTCAACATGAAAATCAATAACTAAATTCATTTATTTATTTTTCTAATTAAAAGAGAAAACAAAAAAAAAACAAATCAAAGAAAAGAAAAAAAACAAAAAGGATTGTTGCAGCTTTTGCATAAAAGTGTGAAGAGAGATTCAGTGGGCTAGTTGTAGCCCAACATCCAAAGAGAAGATTGTTTGTTGATGAAGCAGCATTGCAATGATGAAAGGCTTGAATGTCGCCAACGACGAAGGCAGAGCTCGTACCACCGTCAAACTAATACCAAAATGTTTTGTCCCATTTCCTTTTTCCATGATAACACCCTAACTTTCATCAATTCATATTCTATGTCTCAAACCGAAACTACGAAACTAAACACGCAAGAACCTTAAGTCACACAAATCAAACTTAAATGTGCGTAAGGAAGAATCAAAGCCTCAATCCTTAGGGCTATGATTCCTCAAGGATCGAACTACATAATAGCAATAGGTTTAGTGAAATGGTGAAAATAAGGCCTACTTACGCAACGGTGATATGTCCCAGAGTTTGTTGGATTTTCTACAAACTGGTATGAAGACGGTGAGTCTGCACTTAGGTAAGCTTCAAAACTTGCTCACTTCGATCATTTCTTTATCTCCTTTTACACTTTTCTCTAGTCTGTAGGCACAATGAAATTGTTGTAATGGAGGTGAGGTGAGAGTGTTGGAGGTTGATAGAGATATGCAGAGTGACAAAGAGTTCTTATTCCATATTTTAAGGCAATTCAAATTTGTCAAAAGGCTATTTACTTTTCTGACTACCAGAGCCACGACAGGGGTTATCAGAAACAAAATAAGGTGTCAACTATCAAGACCTTGTTTCTAACATTGTCACAGTCCAATTAACTTCATTCTACATCTTTAGAATTCAATGTTATTTACAAGGGTTGTGGTTAATCATGTTGCCCTAACCTAACACACACAAGACATATAAAAGCACTTTGACATCTAATAGTTAGAATACAACATAGAAACGTTTTAGTATATTCCTCATATATTGAAGGAAAGTTTATGAAAGAATATCAACAATTTAGTTTTATGTTGTAGGTGAGAAATGAGGATAAAACCTCCCATAATCTATAGTTTATCTAAACCAGGTTTGAGCTTCATCATTGACAAAGCATATGTTTGGTTCCACGAATAACGACACATTCGTGAAAAACACAGTCATGCAAAAGCTTAGCTTCTGTATTTTCATGGTAAAAGGGACGTGAAAATTGGTTTGCAAAAGAAATTCCAAACACTACTAAATCACAAGGGTTAAGATTTTTGTGATTGTAATGACCATATGTTTCAAGGGACATATCATGTTAAAGCTATACGTCAAATCTACACTAAGTAATAATAAAATTAAATAGCAATATAAGATCTAGATATGCAAAACATGACTTAAAAAGGGTGGTGATAGAAATATCATACTAGTATTTTGCCAATGCAAAGCTCTCCTGCGTCTAATTTGGCGTATCCATCATAGCACGAATATCAAATTTCTCAAAATCAAAAACCTGCACACAATATCAAGACAATTATGTCAACTATAGACTACAGTCAGTTTTGTATGAATGGGTTAGACCAAACCATTTTCTTAATAAATAAATCTTATGATATAATGGATTTCAAATAACATTTTATTAGTTTAAAAAAGATTCTAAGAAGAAGTAACATTTACATGGATATGTAATATTATATGCATGTATTATAAAGATGAATCTAAGAACGTGAGAGATATTTCAACCTATTTAATTTTGGGTCTATTATTATTTTGTTATATATATATATATAATAGTATCGGGTTGATAGTTGTTTAAGGAGAGGGAAGTTAGACTTTGATACTAACAGTGTAAGGTGTCACTAGAAAGATCTCAAATGTTTAAATTTTCCAAGAGTTGTACAATTGGTTTTGTTGTTGTTTGATGTATTATACCCCAGAAAATTGAGGAGTGTTTAAGAGGATTTTTAGGATTTGGTGAAGAAGGTGGGTAACCTAAGAGTAAATTGGAATTTTTTTCATTTTAGAATAAATGTTAGTTTTTAATTATTAATATTTTTTATTTTATTTATTAGAAGAGATTGTAAAAATGGCTAAAGTTAAATAGGGGTGTACTAAAATTATTCGAAGGATTCTGAAAATGTTAAGACTTTTTTTTGTTTAGGAGAATTTTTAACCTCTTTAAAATAAATAAAAAATACCTACTATTTATCGGAGGTTATTTAAAATAATAAAGTGTTACTAGCAAGAGTACCATTTATTTGTTTTGATTAAATTGAAGAGATTTATGTAAATCCACTCAAAACATGTTCTATAAATTTAGAGGTTCCATAAACCGCATTGTTCGATAGTCCCAGCAATACGCCCTGAAATTGAAACTCGTGACCATTATGATACAGCATATGTGACAGTTTACTCTATATGGTATATATCGTAAATTGAGAAATAGTTACGTAAACATCCAATGTCTTGGTGATTAGAACAAAGACCAGATTGTAAAAATGCATCAGATCCCTGTAAAAAAAAAATCGGTTTGAATTAGGTGGCTGCATATCCAATTTCTACTCATGTAATATTAGAAAACATATTATTAAACTGAAATGGTAAAATGAGACAATTTCTACTCTTAGTCGTGTCACATGTAAGAGAAGTTAGAAGGCCCCTTGACATTGGCCAAATGACAGTTAAAATGTTTAATATGAAATAAGTTTTCTGAAGACAAGAGTATATAGATCAGTCCACGTCGGTTCATGATTCACCATGCTTTCTTTAACAATTTTGATTACCTTTTTCGTATAAAGGTGCTCATAGCATATCAACTAGTTAATAATTTGTTAGATACATCAAAATATCAATGAAATTTTGGATCTAACTAAGATGAGGCTACCCTTGATACCAATATACATTTTACTATCAATAATTAGGGCGATCAGTTGCCCACTAAAAAAAATCTCAAAACACTGCCATCAGTCCAACACAATAACCTCCAACCAAAACTAAGCTATAACATGGCCAGGAGTTAGGACAAATGCATGCAACACTTGTCTGGTCAGTTATCATCATCTGATAAACATACTAAACCAGGAGATGCAGCTTGATGCGATGAGTTAGCTGCAATGTTACTGCTGTTGGGCTCTATTCTGGATAGGTTATCAGGGCCCTGATCTAACAAACGTGAAATAACATTTGGAGGGGTTATAGTAGGCCTTCTAACTTCTCTTACATGTGACACGAGTAAGAGTAGACATTGTCTCATTTTACCATTTCAGTTTAATAATAACATGTTTTCTAATATATTTTGCTTTTATCATTTATTTTCTAATAACATGTGACACGAGTAAGAGTAGAAAAGATAATATTAGATACATAAAGTAGAATACATCAAAATTAAGGGAAAGTTGACTTCTTTTTTGCAAACAAAATACTTCCAAGGGATCCAAACGAGTAAAACACTGTTGAATACAACATGAAAGATTCTGTGAGATTGAAAGAAACAGCATCAACAACTTCCTGTCAAATCACCAAATAATCAATTAGGCACTCTTATTTTCTCTTTCTCACTCCCTTGAATAGAACATACATGATTCTGTGAGATTGAAAGAAGTCATGCTCCGAATAATAATGATGTGTCTCTGTGTTGTTTGGTTTCTATATTCTAAAAGACTATAGGGGCGTTTGAAATAATTTTATTCGGGCTAAGGTCACAGACACTTGAGTAGGTAATCAAAAGAGCTGATAAAAAATAGTTTATGACAAGCAAAAAAACTGCTTTGAGCGTATTTTCATAATCTGTCTTAGAAAGCTTAACGGAATAAGTTGAAAACAGCTAATGGACATGTCATAAGATGGTTGCATCAAATCTTCCATATAACCTCACAGGTGCTTATCCCAATAGATACACACAAATAAGTCAATCCAATCAGACCCATATACAACAAGCACTTATTGAAGTTGAACAAGTGTCCAAACACCTATATTATGAGACAATCAAATGATTATGAAACATGACTAAGAATTAACTCACCTGGTCAAGAGACGGAGAACAGATGTATTGATAGATCTCGGACAGAGCTTCAAATGCACTGTTCTCTTTATGTTCAATGTCTGGATCAGACAGAGCAGCATCCAATAAAGAATTAAGCAAATTAACAAGCTCGGAGATGGTGTTTTAATACTCACTAGAATCTCCAACTTCATCACTGTCAACAGCAAGTTAATAACCTTTTAATTACCTAACAATAATGCCCTATATGAATTGACTTACTTGAGCTTATCTAGCAATAGAAGCACTTATAAAACCAAAAAAGAGTCAAGATTAGTAACTCGAGAAAAATAGGTTACATAAATACATGTTTTGAATCAACTAAAAACAGAATAACCTTTTTCCCAGCGATAGGTTATGAAGCAAGCCCAGCAGCTTCTCCTGGTTCTTCCCGAGAATATTTCTCACGTCTCGAGGCTTATTAGGATTAGCGACAAATATCTGGATAAACATGTGATAAAAGCAATTAAAACAAAGATCCAAATGTACATGTGTTGATCGATTAACTTGAAAACATGAAGCGGGAAAATCACCTTGAAAATGTGAAAAGCCGATAACTGAATGTTTTTACTTGAATCCTGCTCAACCATGTAAGCATGACTTTCAAAAAGAGAACTTCTAAGATGTAGCGCTTCATTATCTGAGCATTGGGCGATTCCAAAAGAAAATCCAAGAGAAGCTAAAATCCATATAATTTAAATTGTTAAAATCAAAGATAATGATCAAAAAGCAAAAACATTTTAAAATTAATGGCAGAACAGAACTGACCTTGATAGACTGCCTCGGTGTGACGTAATTTGGAGACGTCAAGAGGTTCTCGTATTGATCAAAGAACTGTTACTTACTTCCTTCAAGAGGTTCTCGTATTGATCAAAGAACTGTTACTTACTTCCTTCGAAGAGCTCTTATTCCATATTTTAAGGCAATTCACATCAGCAAACCATTAGGGCCTGTTATTTAGTTGTAAAAATGTTTCCACTGCAATTTCCTGTTTTTCATAGTGAGTAGGAAAAACACGGAAAAAAATATCTGAAACAGCAGCTTTTGATACGCCACCTTCAAGTATGATCCCTTTTTCCTCTGCCCCGAGATCCGGGTCATCCTTCGGTGAGCTATATGCCTGGAAAGGAAACAAGTTTACTTGCAGACTTATGAAATTGAAGTCAATAAACCGGATCTGGCTCTCTGCGATAAATAATTCCTTCCATTCACGCAGTTTGACCATCGGTGAATTCAAGCTCGGTTAAGATCTGTGTTTTTTTAGACTGTCATATCTTGATCAAGCTACCAATGTCCCAAATGCGTGAACGCGGGATCCCTAAGAACAGGGAATCCGAATTCCAATAAATGAGCAAAAAGTGTTGGCTATCATGAAAAGATAATATTAGATACATAATGTAGAATACATCAAAATTAAGGGAAAGTTGACTTACTTTTTGCAACCAAAAAGCAAACAAAATACTTCCAAAGGATCCAAACGAGTAAAACACTGTTGAATAGAACATGAAAGATTCTGTGAGATTGAAAGAAAGAGCATCAACAACTTCCTGTCAAATCACCAAATAATCAATTAGGCACTCTTATTTTCTCTTTCTCACTCCCTTGAATAGAACATGAAAGATTCTGTGAGATTGAAAGAAAGAGCATCAACATCTTCCTGTCAAATCACCAAATAATCAATTAGGCACTCTTATTTTCTCTTTCTCACTCCCTTGAATAGAACATACATGATTCTGTGAGATTGAAAGAAGTCATGCTCCGAATAATAATGATCTGTCTCTGTGTCGTTCGGTTTCTATATTCTAAGACTATAGGGGCGTTTGAAATAATTTTATTCTGGCTAAGCACTTATTGAAGTTGAACAAGTGTCCAAACACCTATATTATGAGACAGTCAAATGATTATGAAACATGACTAAGAGTTAACTCACCTGGTCAAGAGACGGAGAACAGATGTATTGATAGATCTCGGACAGAGCTTCAAATGCAATGTTCTCTTTATGTTCATTGTCTGGATCAGACAGAGCAGCATCCAATAAAGAATCAAGCAAATTAACAAGCTCGGAGATGGTGTTTTAATACTCACTAGAATCTCCAACTTCGACAAACTACCAAGCATATAAAAAATCATCACTGTCAACAGCAAGTTAATAACCTTTTAATTACCTAAAAATAATGCCCTATATGAATTGACTTATTTGAGCTTATCTAACAATAGAAGCACTTATAAAACCAAAAAAAGAGTCAAGATTAGTAACTCGAGAAAAATAGGTTACATAACTACATGTTTTGAATCAACGAAAAACAGAATAACCTTTTTCCCGGCGATAGGTAATGAAGGAAGCCTAGCAGCTTCTCCCGGTTCTACCCGAGAATATTTCTCACGTCTCGAGGCTTATTAGGATTAGCGACAAAAATATGGATAAACATGTAATAAAAGTAATTAAAACAAATATCCAAATGTACACGTGTCGATCGATTAACTTGAAAACATGAAGCAGGAAAATCACCTCGAAAATGTGAAAAGCCGATAACTAAATGTTTTTACTTGAATCCTGCTCAACCATGTAAGCATATTAATTAATCGCGTGGAAAAACAAGAATATCGCACAATGACACAGGATTAAGAGGAGTTATACCGTCAACAATGTCATCATGACTTTCAAATAGAGAACTTCTAAGATGCAGCGCTTCATTATCTGAGCATTGGGCAATTCCAAAAGAAAATCCGTGAGAAGCTAAAATCCATATAAATTTAATTGTTAAAACAAAGATAGACTGCCTCGGTGTGACGTAATTTAGAGACGTCGAGAGGTTCTCGTATTGATCAAAGAACTGGGAACAATAAGTCCTATTAGAAAAGCATGAGCATAATTGTTTCTCAAGCAGCATTTTGTGCTGCCTTGATATGTTCAAATAAGATAAGTATGCCAAGGAGGACGCAAACCTCATCATAGTGAGCCGTCAAAAATTTGGCGACCACATTTCCATGTTTAGTGAGAAGGTCCTGCTAAGCAAGCAAATCCAAAAGTATATATGAAAAGGGTATAGGAAGACAGCAAGGTATGTCATTATCAGACTTAGAGAGGTGAGAAAGAATTCAAATCTGACCTTAAAGGTAGAAAATGCATCAAAGTTAGGCAACTCTACAAATCTGACCTTATCATAACGCTACTTAAAACCAAGCAACAAACACATCAAAACTACAAGAAAGAGCACCTATTGTGCTCTAAATTGAATACTACAAAAACATCTATAATGCATTTAAACACAAATATAATGATAAATCTACTAGCTTAAAAAAAGAGATTAGGTTGTACAATAACTCACAAAATGTGGGTTATCACACCCCCAAACTTTAATCATTACTTATCCTTATGTGATGCGACAAATAAAGACACAGACTACACCTACTAGCAGCCACCCTTACTATCAATCTTAACTCATAATTAACTTAGAATTCAACTCATAATTAACTCTGAGGTGTCCATCAATGTTTCTATTTAGCCTTTTATTTTTCGTATAAGGCACATTCTCGCATCTCACATCTTTACATGGATAGAATAAGGAATGTTTTCTACAAAATTGTCTTCTGATAAAAAAACCTTATTTCTAGTATCACTGAACAATTTTCAAAGTTGATCCAGTATATGAACTTGACTACTAAACTTTAAATCTCCTTGTCTAGCATGAATCTTTTGAATATTAATGTTACTAAATCTTCCTTCCTATAACAAAGATATATGTGAATTACGAACACAAACTAATGGATTATGGCACTAGGCTAAAGCTAAAGCTAATTCTAGATACCACACTAGAATCCTATGAAATTTCAAAATAAAAATCATGAAGATAGTAGAACTTGAGCACATTAAGTAAAATACTTTTCATTTTTGCAATTGTTTAGAAGATATGTCCAATATTTGACCATTCAATGCATATAACTCTATAAAGTCATAATAGAAGCCAATGGTTTTCCAAAAGCTTATTATCTTGTTAAAAAAGAAAACTAGTAAAAATGGTAGGTATAACATACCAGGTAAGAGATGCATAAGAACACTGACGATTTTGTCAACAGAACTGAACACCAAACTGCAACGCCAAACAATCAAAGCCCGTGCTAAAGGCCCCTGCAACAGAAGCACTTAAATAAGGCGCAAAATCGACCAATTAACCGCTCGTCTTCTAAGATGTCAAATTACGGTAAAACACTCACCTCAGCAAATGAGAAGCAAACCGGTAAACCAAGAAAATTGTATTCGCATAGTAGCAAAAATCCTGAAACACATGAACAATACTTTAGAAACCTTATTCTTATTAGTTATGTTTCAACAGAAGAAACTGAAATAAACTATTAACTTTATCCTTATGATAATGATAATGACAATTACGAGACATCACTCCAATGATTTTGATCAGCAATGCAACTGAAACACAGTTTAAAATTAAATAAACAAGCCTTCTTCCAATGACTTCGCAGCCTTGTGCCTCTGACAACATTTTACCTAAAAAATACACTTCCTGACAGTACAGTTAACATCGAGAAGCCTAGGATCTCTCAAGAATAACTTCCAATTTCTAGTCTGCCCACTCCCCTCCATAATCCTTCTTTTTATTCCCTCTCTCTCTCCTCACCCATACCCCACTTAGCCCACTCAACAGGTAATTTTATAAGTGGAATTGTTCCTGTTTCCCCCCTCTTCTTTTCACTCAGGTACACCCTCTCATAACGCGGTGCATCTCCTCTAATTAAGATTGTGTGCATCTCCTGAAAACCAAAAAGAGTTGAGATTAGTAACTTGAGAAAAATAGGTTACATAACTACATGTTTTGGTGCTAACTCAAAAGCAAAGGGGTGCAAAATTGGCATTCTGCAGAGTAGTTGCAACTCTAAACATGAAGGACTAAACCCAAATTATTCTCAGTATTGGATTCTTGAAAAGGGATTTATTGGAAAACCACTATCAAGATTT
Source organism: Lathyrus sativus (assembly GCA_963859935.3). NCBI lineage: Eukaryota > Viridiplantae > Streptophyta > Magnoliopsida > Fabales > Fabaceae > Lathyrus > Lathyrus sativus. The sequence goes on from OZ012737.1 coordinate 8,980,196, forward strand.
GTTTTCACATCCATGAAATCCAGAAACAAAAAAAACAGCAAGTTATAAACTTTAGCAGCACACTCCTCCCATAAGAATTTACAGCCGCAAATCATCTAATATAAAAAAAACCAGAACAAGCACAGTATCCAATTTACTCCAAAATTAATGCAATGGAAAAAAAAAACTATAGGAAACATATCTATTGAATGAACAGCAGTAAAACCGAAACCGGTTCAGTCGGATGCCATAAGCAACTTATAAAGATAATTACAACTGAAAGTCATACAAGCAGTAAAACCCATCATCAAATTTCAAAAAGAATTCTTAAAATCAAGTCCTAAAAGTTTAGTATGAACATGACTGAGATAACTAGAAACCAGAAAACCATAATATCATATCCTATTTAATAACCTCAAAGTAACTTAACCAACATTCAATCGCAGCACCAATGATAAATATGAGAGTAAACCTATAATCAGCTGTTGTTACCAAATCAATGCGAAAACTAAAATGCGACGAAACCGGAATCAACGAGATAAAACCACTGCTCACCTCTGTGAATTCAGCATAACCTCCAAAAGTCAGCATGCCAACTTTCAAGTCATTGACCGAGTCCCCAACTGCTGCAATGATTCCCACAGCCTAAAATATAAATGAAAGTCAGCACACATATGAGTATAGGCATTCTGCATCAAGTGATCAGCTTCATAAAAGAAATCTATGTTTGGGGATACATCATACCTCAAATCCTGCATCGAATGGAAGACGGGCCGCAGTATCATTGTTATTGCCACCAAAATAGCGGCCTGAGCTAAATTTTACCTATCAATACAAATTCTTGTCAGAATTGTAGCTAGAAAATAAATTCACACACAAATCTTCTAGAAATATGTAAAAACTTACATCACTAGCATTTACACCAGCATAAATTATCTTAACAAGAACAAAGTTTGATTTGATAGGTAATCTCAGTGGTGCTCTCACTAAGTCGGTAGCATTCTGAAAGTTGTGAGTCAAGGTATGAACAACTCTGCAAACAGTAAGCAGCAATATGAAACAACTAAATAACTCATCTTAAAATGAATAAAACCATGAGAACACAGTCAATTTAAAATAACTCATCTTTATTGTGAATTAAGAGTCTACAAAGTACAAACACTCATGCTCTTTTTGCCAAGGCACACCAAATAACAAAATGATATGCAGACTAACCTTTCACCACCATTTCCATAGGTACAAAGCCCCCCATCATATTAAGGAATTTGGGATCCACCTTTAAGCCCATCTCAGTTTCAACAAACTGCACTAAACATTAATATTTCAGGGATTAATTATAGTAAACTGTAATGTAGTGTAGAATTTATTTTGAAAATATCAAAATTTTCAAGTCCAAAAACAACTCGAATTCCTTGACGTTTGTATAAACGAAGTGCTCTAGTAAACATAACAACACCACCTGTGAAGCGAAGAAACAGTTTAGTAAACTATATAGTAAATTAATTTTTGGGAAAACAAAAAATGATAGTAAGTTAGTATAAGTTTTGTGGAGATGCATAATTGATTGTTAAATGACAAACCTTTAGAGCCACTATAGATAGGGTCAAGATACATCGGATAAAGACCCGAAGCAGAACCCAAATTGATGATCACCCCAGGCCTTTTCAACGCTGCCATGCTTTTAATCTATTTAAAAGCACACAATCAACAACAAAAGGTTTCAATCCCCTTTTTTCTTAACTGTGTGATCGATAATGTGATACGTGAAAGAAAACCATGACAAATTTTAAGCTTACCGCAAGGCGGGTAGTGTCAAAAACAGCAATAAAATTCACATTAAGAGTATGTCTCCACGATCGAGTGCCGTCCGTTTCATCCTTATCAAACGGTACAGGGTTTTCATCCACCCTAAAGCATGTATTAATGGAACTGCAGTATATAGAACAACAAAGAATTCGAGAACTGCAATAGAACAACAACATATATCATATAATAATAGTTTCAATTTAATAATATATCATTACAAATAACATAGAAATGTAATAATTTTGAAAAAGTAAAGCAAGATTTCGAGAACTGCATCTTCTCAAAATCTCTACTTCATCTTCTCAAAAGCATGTTCATCAAAGGCTAGATAAAAACATACTGCCACTAATTCTATATAACTTTGTAGTGAATAGAATCTTCAAAACATATACTGATAACCCAGCAGCAAGTTAGCTACAAGAAACAAAGATTCACAATCAGACAAAAATCAAAACAAAACAAAAACTTGAAATTCCTAATCCAGACAACTAACAAAATTAGCTACATGAAACAAAGATTTTCAGAGTGCAATACACTCACCATCTAGAAATCATCTTGAAATTTTCCAAAGTGTCTAAAGAACACCAGTCTTCCAAAGTACAAAAGCCAGGTGAAGATGGATGACAGTTCCGAAGTGCCCAAATCATCCTTTTGTTCCTAAAGCTAAGACATCAAAAAGGGAAAGTAACAAATACTTTTCAGTTACTTATCACATTAATACTCTTCAATTAAGATAGCTAGCCTAAATTTACATTAATACTCTTCAATTAAGATAGCTAGCCTAAATTTAACTTTGGCTGCCTCGTCCTATGGTCCAAGAGTTTATCTTTTAGTTTTAGAAGGGGGGTTTAACTGCTCTGTTATAGACTTTTTGTTCATTGAATATTTAGGATTGCACATGCATTTATTATTATTCACAATTTTGCTAGATGTTCCACCTTTTCCCCTGACGGGATCTCACTTGTAATGAGTCCAACCTGGTACTAATGGTGAAGACATCTACTGTTCCTCCAGTTTCGGGCACAGGAACTTGTTCCTCCAGTTTCGGGCACAGGAACTTTTTATTATACACAATTTTGCTAGATGTTCCACCTTTTCCCCTGACGGGATCTCACTTGTAATGAGTCCAACCTGGTACTAATGGTGAAGACATCTACTGTTCCTCCAGTTTCGGGCACAGGAACTTGTTCCTCCAGTTTCGGGCACAGGAACTTTTTATTATACACATTTTTGCTAGATGTTCCACCTTTTCCCCTGACGGGATCTCACTTGTAATGAGTCCAACCTGGTACTAATGGTGAAAACATCTACTGTTCCTCCAGTTTCGGGCACAGGAACTTGTTCCTCCAGTTTCGGGCACAGGAACTTTTTATTATACATATTTTTGCTAGATGTTCCACCTTTTCCCCTGACGGGATCTCACTTGTAATGAGTCCAACCTGGTACTAATGGTGAAAACATCTACTGTTCCTCCAGTTTCGGGCACAGGAACTTGTTCCTCCAGTTTCGGGCACAGGAACTTGTTCCTCCAGTTTCGGGCACAGGAACTTTTTATTATACACAATTTTGCAAGATACTCCACCTTTTCCCCTGACGGGATCTCACTTGTAATGAGTCCAACCTGGTACTAATGGTGAAGACATCTACTGTTCCTCCAGTTTCGGGCACAGGAACTTGTTCCTCCAGTTTCGGGCACAGGAACTTATTAGCATATGCAGTGTGTATCCTATGTGTCAAGTTGTTAAGTCTTTAAACAGAGCAGTGTGAGCCTCCCCTAACTAAATCCTACAAAGAGCTCTTTCTCCATAGTTTAAGGCATATTTGAAAAACCGTAATTCATTTCAGCAACTAGAGAATTAACAGTAAGAAAGAAACACAGACAAATGTGGCATTTTTATATAATAACAATTACCAAGCATTGTGCATGTGAAATGAGAGTAAATTTCATAGAATAGACCCATAAATAAAACAAATAAGTGTTAATGCAGGAAATAGGATACACCTGATTATCTTCCTGTAGTTTATCTTCCACATCAAAAATAGCATCTACAAGAGCAGTGTAATTATCTGCTTCAATAAGCTCCCAGTTTCCTTCATACAATTTTACCAGCTCCAACTTTAACACTGGTTTCACTTTGGATTCATGAATGCCAAGGTTCGTCATTGCGCGGAAAGCCGCTTTAACTTTCGGATTGGGTGGTGCCATTTATGATCAATCAGTAACAACTTTCTATACTACACGCTACAAAATTCAACAAAACCACAATCATATTTCAATGATATCCAAGATGAAACAAAATGCAGTATATGATTTAGGAATGACAAATACCAGTTACCCTTACCGAACTACGATTCGGCTGAAGTCAATCTTGATTCTTGGACGGTGATCTTAATGGCGAAGATTAATGCAATAATTGAAACCTATAAACGATCAAGGACAAAAGAAAAACGTAGAGTAATCGTCGGAGAACGAAAAACGTAAAGTAATCGTCGAAAAACCTAAAGTAAATCGTCGGAGAACGAAAAATGTAAAGTAATCGTCGGAGACGGAAATTGAAGTGAAAACCAGAAAAAAAAAAGTTAAAGAGACGGAACAGTAAAGAAAACATAGAACCTGTGAGAATTGATTCTTGAACGGTGATCTCAGTCGAAAATAGGAAGATGATGGGAGAAACTGATTCACAAACCTAACCCAAACCAAGAACATAATCAGTCGAAAGGAAGATGAAGGGAGAAACTGATTCACAAACCTAACCCAAACCAAGAACAGAATCAGTCGAAAATAGGAAGATGAAGGGAGAAACTGGTTCACAAACCTAACCCAAACCAAGAACAGAATCAGTCGAAAAAGAAAGAAGAAGTACATTGCGACGAAATACGAATCATAAACAAATCCACAAACCTGGTTCAAGCAGAATCGAAGAGATTGAGACAAGGTCGACGAAGAGAAGTCGAATAAGCGTGCGTTGTGATAGAAACTGGTTCACAAACCTAACCCAAACCAAGAACAGAATCAGTCGAAAAAGAAAGAAGAAGTACATTGCGACGAAATACGAATCATAAACAAATCCACAAACCTGGTTCAAGCAGAATCGAAGAGATTGAGACAAGGTCGACGAAGAGAAGTCGAATAAGCGTGCGTTGTAATTTGGTTTGAACACAGCTTCTTTTGGTGCTTTGACCCTGTTGAAATTTGCAACTCTCACCAATTATGTTAGCCCCTGATACAATCATTTTAGGAGATATTTTTTCTAAAATGTATTTGCTAACTAACTCCAAATACGAAAAAGAATAAAAACCAATTTTAAAGAGTGTGTATAAAGTCACATTTGTTTAGACCAAAATCTAAATTTACATAAATGTATTATCACTTTTTTTTAGTAAAAGTTTCGTTGTGATTTTAGGGTTAAGATATGCAGACCACTAACACCTTTTTCATAAATTATTATATCATAAAAATAATTTATAAATTATTTTTATTATTCTAATAAAATGTTTGTTTCTACTAAGGGCTGAGATTAATTTGATTCGTAGCAATTATAGTTCTAGTTAGAAGATAAAATGAGGGTTTGGTTTGTAAAAAGAGAAAATTTATCCATTACTTGCGCTTCATAAATTGAGGGATTTTTATAAACGTTTCGTTTGTAAATAGAAAAGAAAATAAAAAAGAGAAATTGTAGTAGAGATTAAAAGAAATTAGGTCTTATTTTGAATATGATGATTTTCATCTATGGTAATTGTGTATATTTTATTAGTGATTTACTAGTTTTACAATAAATTAAATCGATTATTATTCTCAATATTTTGATGTAAAATTCATTCTTTTAAAAACAAGTCTTTAATTCTTTAGATGTGTTCGACATCAAAAATAGACTTTTGAAAACAAGTCTTTAATTCTTTAGATATGTTCGACATTAAAAAATAGATAATAACACTAGTTAATTTTTAAACCACAAAAATGTAATCATCTATCACTAAATCAATTAATAGTTCTAATTGATTAATCTATTTCTGGTTTTAAGAGTAACATTTAATAATCACTTTAAACCTAAGTTAATAATCACTTTAAGAATAATATTAATTGAATAACAACTAAAACTTTAAATCACGAAAATAGTTCAAAGCCAGTAACATGGTTCGATCGACCAAATCAACATTATCTCTTTATAAAATTTTACCACTTTTATAAAACAAATGTGCCATGAAACTGGTGCAAACAAATATGCCATGAAAATAATTTAAATTTAAAAGACATTTATTCTATAGTACACAAGATATTAATATATAAAATGTGTGTGACGAAATTATACAAAATAATACGCAACAATTCCGGTCGGAGGTATCAGGTCACACAGCATTAGCATGCTCTAATAGTACAGTGGATTACAACAACTCTTTAATTCAGTTTAAGTAATAGTCAATTCAAGAAAAATATATATAATCTCAACTTCTCACTCTTTTATTCACAACTCATCACTTAACAATATTACAATATTGAATAGAATAAGACTCTTTTGAGAATCAATTTTAAAAAATAAAAAAAATTCAAAGAAAAAACATTTAAAATATAAGGTCCATTAAAAGAGAGAAAAAAAACAAGCAACACGTGATTTCATTAAATGCAATTTTTATTAAAAAATTAAAAAAAATTATTTATACCTAATTTTATCAAAGTCCACACACAAATTCACACTCAAGAAGGTAACATCATGGCATAAGCCTTTGTTCATCCCAATGTCTTCAACAAAACTTCTAAAGCAAATCTAATGCAAGTCATTTACTCTATATCAATTCATGTTCATTAAATCGTCTCCAAATCTTTAGTCCAAATTCATTCAAACATCAAGCCACGCCACGGTTCATATCAATTTCAAATCATCAACAATTTAAAACTCAAGAAGTCAAGTTCCTATATCAATAAAGCAAAAAAGAATCAAGTTTTCTATCCTATTCTACTTAATTTAAGACAATACCAAAATAGAATAGCAGGACAATTTCATATTTCACCAAGAAGTTCAAACTCATATTTCAATCCAAATAAGCTTAAAAGAAAATGCAAATTTATCCAAGATATCTCTTTCATTCAAAAGCTATCAAGTCTCTACGTTACATATCCATTCATATTCATAGTTCTAACATTCAAGCAAACAGCCAGTGTTATGAATAACAGTCAAGCAGCAACCACATAGTGTGTATAGCAGGTAGCACATTTTGAACAACAAGTAAAGGGACCACACACACTCAGAATATGTAAAATGGAAAAACAAAAGCAACAACAAAAGTTCATAGTACACTAGCCTTAACACAAAAACAGAAAAAAGAAAAAAAGCTACAACAGGAACCACACAACGAGAGCAGAACAAAATTTTAGAATCATGGCAAGTATTGTCTGCTAACCCTAGCATATTGGGGTATATATAATGCTTTATTTCACAGAAAAAACCTAAGTATTTTCTACACACAAAAGCCACAATATTGGAGGCAGCCACCATCATGTGAATAAACCCTAAGCACACACCTAATTCACAGACATCAAAATTCAAGGGAGGAGGCAGAAAACGAAGAAACCTGTTTTGAAGCGTCACAGAGTGTTACTTTCAACCTTCCTAAAGGTTCTTCTCACAAACCTTATTATAGCTCATAAGAGGCTCTGAACCAAGTTGAACTTAGCCTAAAATTTTTAACACTTTGACTATATATAAATATTTGTTAAAGGACCTTATATTGAAGGACAAAATAAATTGTAAAAGAGATTATAATTCTTAAGAGAAAAGGGTATAAATTTATAGAATAAGGATTATATTATAGTACAAGTCTATAATTTTTAAGGGAGAAACTGATTCACAAACCTAACAAACCAAAAACAGAATCAGTCGAAAATAGGAAGATGAAGGGAGAAACTGATTCACAAACCTAACCCAAACCAAGAACATAATCAGCCGAAAAATAAAGAAGAAGTACATTGCGACGAAATACGAATCATAAACAAATCCATAAACCTGGTTCAAGCAGAATCGAAGAGATTGAGACAAGGTCGACGAAGATTAATACAACAATTGAAACCCATAAACGATCAAGGACAAAAGAAAAACGTAAAGTAAACATTGAACCTGTGAGAATTGAAGAACAAGACAATGCGGTCGAGAAACAAGACCAGGTTTAGAATGTGCTACAATACGAGTCAGTGTTATGAATGCACGAGAGAAAAGATGAGAAAGAGTCATGACTTAGGGTTCTAGCAATGGATTCAAGCTCTACGGTAGCTCCGGCGAATTTATCATGGTCGGAGAGTTTGTTGAGATAGGTAATGACTCGTTGCCGGAGAAGAAAGTGAATTGCTTAAAAGGACAAAGAAAAGAAGAAGAAAAAATTAAGAGGAATGTGACAACTAACACCGTAATTTTATACGCTTTTGTTATTTTAATATATTTAATGATTATTTTTCAATTTTACAGATACAAATAAACACACGCTAATGTTGTATTTTAAATGGTGTAGGCATACGGTGTAGGATTTTGGTGTTAGCATAGCAATGCTCAAAAATTAAGAATACATTATATTTAGGAATTGATGTAGCAATACATTTTATTTTATATAAAATAAAAAAATTATATTTTTAATTAAGATTTCTCACAATTTATAAAAGATTTTTATATTTAGAAAATATATTTTTTGATGGATTTTTTAATAAAGTAGATTTTGAAAATATTAAAGAGATGGGAGGAACAAACAATAATTATTAGATCATAATTAAATTTATTTATTAATATCGTCATGTTTTATTTCATATTTTTTTCTTTTTTCTATTCTCTTAATTTTTTGTCATTGTATTTAATATGATCAATTCAAATGTCATGTCTTAATATTTTTATTGGGTTTATTTGATGAAGATATCTACATAAACACTTAACAGTAATAAAAAGAATCACTTCCAACGGACACGCGTCTTCGTTACGCTCCCGTCATTGTCACTTACAAACAAACCGACCCGACACAATGTAGTTGTATAGAAGTTAAATGTTTATTGAATTTCACTTTACTGAATCATTCCATTAATTATAATTAGTAAAAGTATATTTTATAAATAATATTAATTGACTCAATTAATGGAAATGAATAGAACTTAAACGTGACTTTTTATTTGAGACAGAAAAGTATAAATTACCTCAAATATCATGGAAAAACAGTGGAAATTGAAAGGGTATGATCAGAAAACCCTAGTGAATCTTGCGTAGGCACTTTAGGGTTTTCTCTTCTCAATTTCAATTCCTGATTCAATTGGAAATTAATCGATACAACATGTAACTCTCATGTCTCTACACTCAATAGATACATGTATAATATATACATGCATAATAGGATTTTTGCTTTCAATTTCAATAAAAATACCTAAACCACGTATCAATCATAATAATAATGGCAACCCCCTTACCTCACTTCCTAGCAGTTGATCTCCCTTCTTTCGCATCTTCTAAGGAAATCTCCTTTGGTTCTCTGTGCTCTAGCCCTTTTCCATGATTTATCTCCAATCTCACGATCATACATAAATGAACCACCACTCTCCTATTTTCCTTGTTTAACCCTCAGACCCCTAATATGCCTTTCCAAACTTGCCCCCACTAATCCTCATGAATATTACCCCTTTGCTCTTATTCTCCTTTTCACCTTAATATCTGATTGATTATTATTATATTTCCAAATAATATAAACTAAATTATTTAAATTTAAATAATTTTACTCATCCCTCCATATTCCTCTTATTTCCCCACAACACATCGACACACATCATACAAATAAATCCAAATTCACAATTAATCACAAATAATCACGTAAATAAATAATTATAAATTTTTGGGGTGTTACAACTCTCTACTACTAAAAGAATACTCGCCCTAAAAAATACCTGAGAAAAACAGAGTCGGAAACGACTCTCTCATCTAATCTTCATGTTCCCAAGTCCAACTTTCACCAGCTGGTCCATCCCATAATACCTCCACTGAGGCAATCTCTTTACCCGTAGCTATTTCATTTCTCGACCATCTATCTGCACGGGTGACGCTTCAATCGTCAGGTTATCTCTCACTTGTACATCATTCATTTGTATTACATGAGACGAATTTGGATTGTATGTTCTAAACTGAGATACATGAAACGCATCATGAAGGTTCGCAAGCGACAGCAATAAAGCAACTTGATAGGTTATCTCTCATATCCTCTGTATAATCTAATACGGACCAACAAAACACGGAGTGAGCTTTCTAGACTTCAAAGCTCGAACCACACCAGTTATCAGCGTAACTCTCAAAAACACGTGATCTCCCTCTTGGAATTTGAGTACCTTCTTCCTCCTATCATGATAACTCTTCTAGCGAATCTGTGAAGTTATCATCCTCTATTGGATCATCTTAATCTTTTTGGTCATCTCTTGCACAATCTAAGGTCCGAGTATAACACTCTCTCGGCTGACTCATGCCAACACAATGGAGTCCTATAAAAGAGAGCATAATACAAATGAAAAAACAAGCTAACACAAAGGGAGTTGATTTTGTCTTCAAACCAGGTGATCTTGTTCTCCTAAAGTTACAGTCTTATAGACAACAAACAATTAGCAACTTAAGAAATGAGACGATTTAGTTAATTTATCCATAACCACCCAAATTGAATCATTCCCCTTTGCAGTCTCTGAAAATCCCGACACAAAATCCATGGAGATACTATCCCATTTCCATTTCGGAATATTCAATGGTTGCATCATACCCAAAGGCTTTTAATGTTCAATCTTTGACTTCTGACAAGTCAAACAGGCATAAACAATTTAACAATATCCCTATTCATACCTGGACATCAAAATAACTTAAGCAAATCTTGATACATCTTCGTGGCACCGGGATGAATACCCATCCTACTTCGATGCCCCTCTTCACGAATCCTCTTCTTAATTTCTAGAACATATGTAACACGCACTATATCTTTGAACCTCATCACGCCATCCTCATCAATCTGGAATTCACCTCTGTTACCTTGGTTAATAAAGGTCAATTGATCAACTAATCTCAAATCAGATTTCTGACATTCCTTGACTTCTTTGAGAATGTCACTCATCAATTTCAACATTCCCAACTTCACACTGTCAGGAGTCTTCTCGCATACTAAACTCATGTCTCTGGAATGTTCGATTAATTATAATTCTCTCACCACAAGCATCGACATATGCAATGACTTTTTGCTCAACGCATCAGCCACCGCATTTGCTTTACCAGGGTGGTAACTCAAATCGAAGTCATAGTCCTTCAACAATTCCAGCCACCTTCTCTGCCTCATATTCAACTCTTTCAGATCAAATAAGTACTTTAAACTCTTATGATCACTGAACACCTCGAATTTATAGCCAAAAAGGTAATGTCTCAACATTTTTAACATGAATACTACAGTTGCCAATTCTAAATCATGTGTAGGATAATTCCCTTCATGAACCCTCAATTTTATGGAAGCATAGGCAACAACCTGACCATTCTGCATCAACATTCCACCAAGACCCATCTTTGATGCGTCACAATGTACTATAAAATATTCACTCGGATTAGGAAAGATCAATACTGGAGCGGTCGTCAACTTCTTCTTCAATTCCACAAATATCTCTTCGCATGCAACATCACACACATAAGCTTGACCCTTCATAGTCAACTGAGTCAAAGGTAATACTAACTTAGAAAAATCATCGATAAACTTGCGATAATAACTTGCCAACCCAAGAAAACTTCGTATTTTTGTAGCAGACTTCGGAGTCTCCCACCATAACACAACATTAATCTTAGAAGGATGGACAACAATTCTACCACTTGATATCACATGGCCAAAGAAACTCACTTCCTTCAATCAGAACTCACATTTTGATCGTTTTGCATATAACTTCTTCTCTCTCAACACTTGTAACATCGTACACAAATGCCTAGCATACTCTTCTTTAGATTTCGAGTATATCAGAATATCATCAATGAAAACCACAACAAACTTATCCAAATACTAATGAAAGATCATATTCATATACTTCATGAATACACCTGGTGCATTGGATACACCAAACAACATCACATTGTATTCATAGTGATTGTATCTCATCCTAAAATCTGTCTTCAGAATATCATTTGGCTTAAGACGAATCTAATGATAACTATACCTCATATCAATCTTACTAAATACACATGTGTCCACTAGTTGATTCATCAAATAATCGATACTTAGAAGTGGATACTTATTCTTGATAGTCACTTTATTCAACTGCCGGTAATCAAAACACAATCTCATACTACCGTCTTTCTTCTTAACTAACAACACAGGAGCACCCCACAGAGAAACACTTGGTCGAACAAACTCCTTCTCAAGCAATTCTTCCAATTGTTTACTCAATTCACTTAACTCAGAAATTGACATCCGGCAAGGAGCCATTGACATCGGACTCGTACTTGGTATCAATTCTACCGCAATCTCGGCTTCACGCTCTAGAGGCAAATCACTTACATCGTTTGGGAATACGTCTTGGAATTCACAGACAACAGGTAATTCAACACTTGTAATTTCACGGATAACTTATAATGATGCAAACATTACAATTATTAAGGCTCCGTCTTCTAGAAGTTCATCCACTTGCTTAGCAGACAAAAATATAAGTTCTTCATTATCACCAAACTCAAGAAATCTCATAGTCTTATTGTTACAGTTGATATGAACATAGTTGAACTCCAACGAGTTCATTCCAAGGATAACATCAATTTGGTGCAAGGATAAACACACCAAATCCATCACGAAAATCTTCCCAAAAATAGTTAAGGGACAACCCAAGCACACAAAGGTCATAGTAACAGAACCATTAGCAGGAGTTCCTATCACCATACCACCATTCATATCAGAAATTTTCAAACCCAACATGGTAGCACATTCAAGAGAAACAAACGAATGAGTAGCACCAATATCAATAGCAACCAACTCCGTATTATTAATAAAACAAGTACCTCAAATCAAGTTATCTTTCTTAGAGACTTCTGAACCGCTCAAAGCAAACACTCTACCATTAGTTTGAGCAGCAATAATAGTATTCTTCAGCTTTTGGCATTGGGTACTAATGTGACCCTGTCCACCGCAATTGAAACAAGTCGGTCCCTCATTCTTGCAATCAGTGACTTGATGATTGCTCTTACTGCATTTGTAACATCTCAACACGTTATTGTTGCAACCATCTGCACGGTGACCTTTCTCACCACACCTGTAACACTTAACAGAAGAGGGAGTTGCTCCCCCACTTGTCTTCTTCCCATCTGAATCCTTTTGCTTTCCTTTATCATCTGGAGTTACATAATGGTTTATTTGTATTGATAGATTGCTATTATTGTTTATTGACATTTTTTATTTGATGAAGATATTTATATAAATACTTAACAATAATGAAAAGAATCACCTCTAACGGACGTACGTCTTCGTCGCGCTTCCGTTATTGTCACTTACAAACAACCCGACCCGACCCAATGTAGTTTTATAGAAGCTAAATGTTCATTGAATTTCACTTTACTGAATCATTCCATTAATTATAATTAGTAAAAGTATATTTTAAAAATAATATTAATTGACTCCATTAATGGATTTGAATAGAACTTAAATGTGACTTTTTATTTGAGACAGAAAAGTATAAATTACCTCAAATATCAGCGGAGTCATTGCATACATTAGTATAGTGGTGGGTGGGTTTGTCTATGTGGTAATATACTTGTTAAAAATATGTACTATTCATGTCGACACTCTTTAAATTATTAATATCATAAATTATAAAATGATTAGAATTATAAAAGAGAGCATAATACAAATGGAAAAACAAGCTAACACAAAAGGAGTTGATTTTGCCTTCAAACCAGGAAATCTTGTTCTCTTAAAGTTACAGTCTTACAGACAACAAACGATTAGCAACTTAAGAAATGAGTCGATTTAGTTAATTTATCCACAACCACCCAAATTGAATCATTCCCCTTTGCAGTCTCTGAAAATCCTGACACAAAATCCATGGAGATACTATCCCATTTCCACTTCGGAATATTCAATAGTTGCATCATACCCAAAGGCTTTTGATGTTTAATCTTTGACTTCTGACAAGTCAAACAACCATAAACAATTCAACAATATCCCTCTTCATATCTGGCCATCAAAATAACTTTGGCAAATCATGATAAATCTTCGTGGCACCAGGATGAATACCCATCCTACTTCGATGTCCCTCTCCAAGAATACTCTTCTTAATTTCTAGAACATCCGGAACACACACTATCTCTGCACCTCATCACGTCATCCTCTTCATTCTGGAATTCACTTCTGTTACCTTGGTTAATCAAGGCCAATTGATCAACCAATCTCAAATCAGACTTCTGACCTTCCTGGATTTCTTTGAGAATGCCATTCGTCAATTTCAACATTTCCAACTTCACAATGTCAGGAGTCTTCTCGCATACTAAACTCATGTCTCTAAATTTTTTGATCAATTATAATTCTCTCACCATAAGCATCAACATATGCAATGACTTTCTGCTCAACGGATCAACCACCACATTTTCTTTACCAGAGTGGTAACTCAAATCGAAGTCATAGTCCTTCAACAATTCCAGCTACCTTCTCTACCTCATATTTAACTCTTTTAGATCGAATAAGTACTTTAAACTATTATGATCATTGAACACCTCGAATTGATAGTCAGAAAGGTAATGTCTCCAAATTTTTAACATGAACACTACAGTTTCCAATTCTAAATCATGTGTAGGATAATTCCCTTCATGAACCTTCAATTGTCTGGAAGTATAGGCAAAAACCTGACCATTATGCATCAACGCTCCACCAAGACCCACCTTTGGCGCGTCACAATATACCATAAAATATTCACTCGGATTAGAAAAGATCAATACCGGAGCGGTCGTCAACTTCTTCTTCAATTCCACAAAGATCTTTTCACATGCAACATCCCACACATAAGTTTGATCGTTCCGAGTCAACTAAGTCAAAGGTAATACCAACTTAGAAAAACCTTCGATAAACTTGCGATAATATTTTAAGGCAATACCAACTTCGAAAAACCTTCGAGTCAACTAAGTCCTACGAAAATCTCGTATTCCATATTTTAAGGCAATTCAAATTTTTCAAAAGGCTATCTACTTATCATCCAATCAGTATGACACTTAGCTATGCATCAAATCTTAATAATAAAAATAAGAATCTTATTAACATCATTTACAACAGGTACAAATGAGCTGGAATCAATTTAAAACCCTTACTTTTCAATCTCTTAGAGGCACGCAATTGTACCGCAAATCTCATTGAGTTTACTTAAATTCATTCCTTTCTTAGAAATTTTCTACTTCTCCTTCATCCACTAGAGGAAGTGCTTCTTCTTCATTATTGAACCTCTAAAATCATCAACTCTTAAAATGAAGTTATTCTCCTTAATTATGATATATTTTTTGCAGTGAATGTGCCTATTTTCAGACCTGGTCTTAAATAGTTTGTCCATCTTAATCTGCAAATCTTCCCACATCTCTGCACCCCTAAACATAGCAAACCAAAAAATATATATAAGATTTAAAATCATGATTCTTGGTATATGCAAAGAATTACAATCAAATTTAATCTCAATCACAACTAGAATTGCATTGGTCTTCTCTTATATTCACAAATAGACGTGTAGTAAGAGATACCCACTCATGGTGTGTGTAAATAAGAAAGACACAAATAAAGACTCACACAAAATTTTAAACTTACAACCCCTAAACCTTTGATAATTATACCATAACATAAGATTAAAAAAACTATAAACTACAAACATGTTGGGAAGAGTTTTATTATCACTATTATTATTAATATTGTCTTTCTAAGAAAGACTCATAAAGCTTAATAGAAGAATACAACTAATTTAACATAAATGATCTACGACCTCAATGTGACACAGGGAAATGAAATAATCATGTTAGATTGAACATTCTTGAACAAGTCTTGCACAAAATCTTCCATGGAAAAACACACCCTTAGGGAACTTGTATTTAATAAATATAATAACAACATAGAAAACCAAACTAAATTGATAAGGTTACAATATGAAGTTCAAATTTGGAACATAACTCCCGTCTTTTCCTACGTATTTTGACAGACCAAACACAAGAAAAAGTATATTCTCTGGCTTCACAACAAGATGCAAAATTACCTGACTTCATACTCATTGCTTTAGAAACATCAATAGCAATATATTTGGAACAATCATGTAAAGATATCTAGGTGGTGATGGAGATTTATAGTAATAAAAAAGAATTACCAGATTACACATGTTGAACACTAGAAATAGCTGAAACTTGTGATCTGAATTGTCAGTCACCACTTTCATCGACATAGATTCTTTTCACAACAACTGAAGTTTTATCGTTTAAAATTCCTTTGAAAACTGAAGTGGATGACCTTTGACCGATTATTGCTTGAAAATCATCTGTGTCTTCTTGGAGCTCCTTGTATCAAAACTTACAGAGAATTACTGCAACAATTTATAAGAAATAATGCTCAATTTGAAGCTCTTTTCCTTCTGATTATCATGATTTCACACGATTTAGGTTAACCAGAAGTTTTGATTTGGAAAATTAAAGGACGAATGAGGATTAGGGTTCAAAGGAAACGAGGAATAACGTTCTTAAATGGGGAAAGAATGGCGCAGCAAACGTAAGAAATGATATTGAGGTATCCGTTAACTATGAGACCCTTTTCCTCTGTTTTCTTGAGCTTGGTGTTTGGTTTTCTTTACGTTTAATTTTTCACACTCTATAGCCGACTTATAGAGTGCACACAAATAACGTTTATATTTTCAACCTTACTTAATAATAATAATATTTGTATGTGTAGTAGTAGTAATAATAGTAATAATAATAGTAATAATAATAATAGTAATAATAATAGTAATAATAATAGTAACAATAATAATAATAATAATAACAATAATAATAATAATAATAATAATAATAATAATCTATACAATATATAAAGGGAATACTTTGTTTTGGTGTGACTTATTTTTCTACCATTTTTACCCTTACTTTATTATGTAATTTACTTAATAACTTCTTATTATTAACTTCCATGTAACCTCTTATTACTAACTTCCATATATTTTATTTTAAAAAAAAATTATTTAAATAAAAAATATTTTTTATATTTTTATTCATGCACATTAAAAAAGCGGACAGACAGGCACGAATGTTCGTCTAGACGGTAGTTTATAATAACCAAAGTTAAATATTAGCATTCAACATTTATTTTTAATCAAAAGTTAGATGTATTTGTTTTTTTTTATAAAAAAAAACACATTCTTGCCTTTTATGTTTATTACTCACAACATTCAAATTTTGACAGGAAATAAGAATATATATATATATATATATATATATATATATATATATATATATATATATATATATATATATATATATATATATATATATATATATATATATATATATATATATATATATATATATATATATATATATATATATATATATATATATATATATATATATATATATATATATATATATATATATATATATATTTATTTATATACAATATATAAAGGGAATACTTTGTTTTGGTGTGGCTTATTTTTCTACAATTTTTACCCTTACTTTATTATTTAATTTACTTAATAACTTCTTATTATTAACTTCCATGTAACCTCTTATTACTAACTTCCATATATTTTATTTTAAAAAAAATTATTTAAACAAAAAATATTTTTTATATTTTTATTCATGCACATTAAAAAAAGCGGACAGACGAGCACGAGTGTTCGTCTAGACGGTAGTTTGTAATAACCAAAGTTAAATATTAGCATTCAACATTTATTTTTAATCAAAAGTTAGATGTATTTGTTTTTTTTTTGAAAAAAAACACATTCTTGCCTTTATATGTTTATACTCACAACATTCAAATTTTGACAGGAAATAACAATATATATATATATATATATATATATATATATATATATATATATATATATATATATATATATATATATATATATATATATATATATATATATATATATATATATATATATATATATATATATAACTATATAACTATATATAAAGGGAATACAAGTTTTTGGTGTGGCTTATTTTTGTTCCAAAATTACCCTTCATCTTTTTTATCAACAAGAAAATAGTTTAGTTTAAAATCTTGAGTGGTTAATAACTTTTGTTGGTTACCAATTGAAAAAGTAAATTCCATATCTCACAAAGAATATCTCACACCTATAACTTTTATTAACTACTAAGTGGTGATAGAAGTTAAAAATTCTCTTCTATTTTTTTAATGTAAATTTCATCTCTTTCTCAATGAATATACTTTTTAAATTTTTTTTTTCATTTTATAATATTTTCATTTATTCAATTTTAATTAGTGATCTTTTTATTTTTGAAATATAGATGAAACTTATTTTCAATCAAGATCGTGCCATCACCCCCGATAGAAGAAGTCGTTCTCATTATGACTGAAAATTGATTGTTGTATGTAGATTTATTTTGTAATTGCTTTTATAGTAATAGTTTTTGTATGACTTTTGTAATTGAGTCTTTTTTAGAATTTTACCATTTACGAAACTTTCCTTTTTTTTCAAAGCAGAGTTATTAACTATGGAGTAAAAAAAGATCATGTGATACTTGAAAAAATTTCATATTCTAAAATACAATAAAATTCAAGTATTTAATGCAACCACAATGGGTATGAGTGGTTTTCTACTGCACTATTATTTTCTTACAAAAATGATATCTTACTTTTGTTGCAAAATATTATTCATTAATACTATAGTTTTAACTTTTTGTTTTTGTTGTTATTATTTTTTATTTCTTAATGATACTTATTTGTATTTTGTGAGTATAAACACATCATAAAATATGTAATTTAGATTTTCATAATACAAACAATTATTTCATCAGTATTATTTTTTGAAATGACGTGGTTTTTAATGGTGTTAGTTCTTTTGTTTTAAATTTTTATTTCTATCTTACTTTTGATTTGGTATTTGCTATTGTAACTATCTATTTGTGTGGTAATTTAATTATGATTTGGAGATGGTTTGTGTTTTTATCATATTAAAAAATTATTAATTTGGTTAGCATTATTTGACATATAGAATAAAAGGAGAGATGAGAAGAGGATATAAGAATGTTACATATCAATTTCTCATATTAACATTTTTTTGTTGAATTTTTTAATGAGCACACACATAAAAATATAAATGAATAAAAAATTCAACAAATTATTATCATCTCATTTTTAGATCTACATTTCATTTTTTAGATCCATCATCTTATTTCTCTTCTCTTTTCTTTTTGAAATATTATGGATGACTTTAACGGAAGGTTGTAATATAACGGTATAAAATGAAATCTTTTTGAAAATCTTTCACAAACTTAATTGCTACACACAATTTTAATATTTCTTGCATTGTTACATTTATTATATTGTCACATTTATTAATACTTAATATACTGTTCAAATATACAATGACAGTTGCAAAAATATATAATTTTCATTATTTTATGTTTTATGTCTATATGTGTGACCTTGCTATTGAACAAAACTTTAAGTATGAAAAAATAAAATAAAAATATTAACAAAACTTTCTTAAATTAGTTGAATTTTGTTGTTAATTTTTTATTTACGATTTTTATTTTTGATGTTATAGAGAGATGCACAATATGTCATATTAATTACAAATTTAATTTGAAAAATAATTTAACTTTTAATTAATTAAATAAATGACGTTTTAAAATTTCTTACAAACATAAGGATGCATATCACCCTACAAATGGTTACAAGTTGCATGATGTAGCAAACATGAGAATTGTGATCAATTGAGACGTCATTGTGGACGAGATAAAGGAGTTGCGGTAGCCTGTAACCAGTTACGTATAAGCTGTAATTGGTTATAACATTGAAAATTTAGTTTCTACAGAATTTGAGAGTGAAAAAACGCCAATTGCCCAAGGCCGAATTGAAGAGAATGTGAGAAGATCAACAAGGCGAAGATGTTTGTCTTAAAGACTCCAAGATTGTGAGTTGTTTTGAGACAACAAAGTCAATAATGATGGTGATTTTGTCTATGACTTGTGAGATACAGTCATCAGTCTACTCACATAATAGTCTTTATGCATTACTGTTGTCATATTTGACACTAAAGCTTAACTACAGATACTTTAAGAATAATGTCTTTATGTTTAATGAAATCTCACGATTAAGTCACACTTAATATATCATTAAACAGACTAATTATTCTAAAGAATTCATTATGTCATATTAAAGTAACACAGTAAATACAATGCCTAATAAGTATATATCAATAATTGTTTAAACAAATTTAAAATAATAAAATGAAATCAACATTTTAAACTAAAAGGTAGAGCGATTTGCTAAAGTCATCAAACCATAATTATAGTTGTCTTGAAAAAAACGTGATCCGGTCAATTTACTGATAAAATCAGTGAACTACATAGTAATCAACTTTTTAGGTTTATTTTTTTAGATTAATTATAATTTTGATCCCTTTATTTTCATTTTTATTAAGTTTTGAGTTGACGCCTTCATTTTAAAATTCAATTTTATTAATATTTATAATTATGTTATTATTTATAATAATTAAATAATTTAAAATTACAACAATGAAATTTTGTAAAATTTTAAGATTTCAAAACTATTAGAATTGTATTTTTAGACACCATAAAGCCTTTTGATGTTTAATTTGGTCCAAGAAACGAGATATATTATATAATCACAACATTTATCTATAATGCATTCTCATTAAATTTTGAAGTCCTTTGATGTTTAATATAGTCCAAAAACAGAGAATTATATATATATTTCATTAAACTTATTTATAATTTTATTATATAATAAAGTTTCATTCTTATCCTTTGAAAAAGGCGATCAAAGAAATGAAATTAATTTTATATGAAAAATAAGTTAGAAAACTTAATACAAAGGAAACTTTAGTAGAATTCATATTAAATTAGAATTAAAAAAAATTAAGTAATTACAACAAATGTTCTATTTATAAAGTCATTAAAATAATATTAACAAATTAACCAATTAATAACTTACTTCAAAAAACTAATGAATTTCTATATTCTTTAAATAAATAGTGTCATGTTAATTATTTTTATTATCCTAGTTTAAGTGTATTGTTGCAAAATCATTAAACTCATTCATATTTGAGATTCTTTTAAAATGAACTTCTCAAAATTGGTAAAATAATATTAACAAATTAATCAAATAAAAAACTTCAAGACTAACTAATTCCTATATTCTTTCAAAAAATAGTGTTATGTTTATTAATTTTATTATATTTGTTTTAGTGTATTGTTGTAAAATCATTAATATTTGAGATTATTTTAAAATTTAATTTATATAAAATTAAAATAAAATTATTTAATACTACTAAAAATTATGGTTAGATATAACTCAATCTTATAAAATTGAGTTATAAAATAAATAGTATCACTCTATGTAAACTCTTCCAAGACTCTATCTCAAGCGAATGTCGAATTTATAATTATTCCCAATACACCTCGTCATATCCAACGCAATTAATAAGGGACTTCTTTTCCTTAGATGTAATGAAGTTTGTCAATACAGAATCTGCACTATTCCTTTATTATTCTCAAAAAGAATTGATCACACCACACGAGTGAAAGTATTCAAGAGCTTAAAACTATTGCTTCATATATCACATAATCAGTAGTTTATTGCTCAAGAGCCTGCAATGTCATGCTACATATACTCTTGAAACTTCAAGAAATTGGAATGATTAAACTTTCTCATAATCATTATCTCCTTGCCATAAACTTTACTTTGTCTGAAACTAAATTGTTAAACCTCACCTTTAGTACTACGATCTTCCATGTCTTAATATCCCTCATTTTAAATACATTGCTATACAGACGAATTTGCTTATAAGATTCTTTCGAAAGCCACCAGAACATGATTGGACAGGATACATATAGCAATGTATTTAAGCCACCAGACCATGATTGGACAGGATACATATAGCAATGTATTTAAGACGACTGACTTTGAGACTGGGAAGATAGTGGCACTGATGAAGGTGAAATTTAGCAATTTAAAACTTGATCTTCTCAATATCATGAAGCTTCAAGAGAGAAAATGATATTGCAGGGTTATTTTGTCAATTTTGATATCAAATTCAGTCAACCACAAATTAAATGCTATAAACAATTGTTTTTGCCCTTGATAACCTTTGCTTGCGTGGTGTGATTTACTGAGACATCAAAGAATCAAATCTTCTTGGCAATAATGACGGAATATGAAGGTTCTAGATCTAGATTTTGAATGGATAAACTTCATTACATATGAGGAAAAGAAGTTCCAAACTACCCATGTTGGTATCAAGAGTCTCTGAGACGTGAGAGAGACAATATAGGACTAAAACATAATTTATGAATGTCGGTTTTGTAGGATGGGTTAAACTCAATCATTTTCTTACTAAATATATCTTATGATATAAGGGATTACAAATAACGTTTTATTAGTTTAAAAAAATTCTAAAAAGAAGTAACAATTACATGGATATTTAAAATTATGCATGCATTATAAAGATGATTCAATACCATAACTCAATGCACGTGAAAGAGATATTTCAACCTATTTAACTAGTTGAATTAAGAGTTAAGGAAATTAGAAGTTCAAAATAATACTAATATCTATCTATTTGCTATTAAAGAAACAAGGTTCAATACTTTTAGAAAAATTAAATTAGTGTTAAAGAAAAGTGAGACAAACTTATTGAAAAAAAAAATTATGTTTGAATTCTAAAGCCAACAATAACACTTCCAAACATATATTAAGACCAGCCACCTATGCATTTCATGACAGAAGCGCAGGAAAATTTATGTTTCAATTCCAAACACACCTTATGTTATGTAGAGTGTGTATTAAAGCTATGCATCAAATTTACAACTAAATAACAATAAAATTAATATAGCATACAAGCATTTTCATCCCATAAAATAAGAGCTAGATATGAAGAACATGATATAGAAATATTATACTAGTATCTTGCCAATGCAAAGCTCTTCTGCGTCCAGTTTGGCGGATCCATCACTGCGCAGTTATCTGATTTCTCAAAATCAGCCACCTACAAACGATATCAAGACGTTTACATCAGTTATAGTCCAGTAGGTAACACTCATGAAATTAGGGTAGATAGAGTAATAGTACCTTTTGTTGGCAATCAGGACAGTAGTGATACTTATGCCAAAGGCAGTCCATGGAAGGACACAGAAAACAAACTCCAACCATCATTGGCATCAAGCATCCAACCAATGCCGCCAAACTAATCTTCGATCTGCAATTATCATAAAATTAAATATATAAAACTTGAGACGACTCTTGTACAGATAATTATGTAAGAGAATAGTTCAATTACATATAATCAATTTCGAAAATCAGTCTCAAGTACCTGACGGTGGTGAGAGAGGTGTGACCGCAGTGAGGGCAATTGAAGGGAGCAGGAGTGTCTCTGTAAATGGTCTGTTGGATAGGAATACCTTTGGGATCTCCGATCAACGCGTTAGGCGGGATACCGTTCCTTTCGTAAACGGGTACTCCCACCGCCACTTGTTCTTCTTCTTTTCTTCCCATATTCTCTTTTTACAATTCACAATTTTCCATCACCTAGTCACCGCCTGCCTATATGGAAAACTTCTAGGATATTTTCAAGTACACTCATTTCATTCAATTTCTCATAAATATTGTCATCAAATCTTACCAATTTTATCCAACACCTATCCATTCAATAATTATTCATTCGATAAACTAGTACTTATAACTTTAATAATTTTAATTAAAGAAAAAAAGGTTTAAATAAAAAATATTTTCGATGAACCAAAACATGCAAGTAGAAAATGCATCACATACAAATGTTCACACATAAGTCACTCCTACAATGGAAGACAGAAAAATGGCAAACTCTTTGTAAGTTGTTTCTATAAACTACTGGTATTTTAGATCTTTTGTGAGAATAAGCTATTTGTGAGGCACTTTAGTTTAACACACACTCACTCAAAGGCATAAACTGATAGTTTCCCATTCTAGCAAACATGTTTTATATACCTGAAGCAGCTCCCAACCAGCACCGTTGCCCAGATCCAGGAATTCGATGGCATTAACTAACCTGTCATCTGCTATACAGCATCTACGTAATGAAGAGTGAGACAATATCAATGACAAAATAATTAAGCATAAATATCCAATTTCGCTAGGCATTTGCTTCTTCAGAGTTTACACATGCTAGATAAAATGCAAATTTTAAGTTGTGAAGAATATACTTCCTTTTTTAATTTTGGAGTGGTTGCAACTTGCAACAAGACAGTGAAACTTTTGAATCCACTCACACTTTCTAAAGTATAGCTCAACCGTGGAAAACTATTATAAAAGTAACAGACGTCTACTCCGCTGTAACAGTTAAACCAGAAATATAGAATAAAATATATCTTACATTGCTTCAAGATCAAGCCGAAAAGTATTCTCTAAAAGCCTCTGAATTTCATGGTGAATAATTAATTCAGTGAGGATATTATCTTATGATAAAGAAAATTGTCAGAAAAATCATCAGGTACTGAAGACAAAGTCTGATTGGCAGCATGGCTTACTTGCAAAGAAAGGCCATCCATTACACCAGCTTCACAAAAAGGAACAAAAGCTAAGTATGCAAAAAGAAGACCGGCCTCATATCTGCATTGCAATGGTAAAAGTATACATTGTAATTGTTAACACTTTCATTGCTGAATGAAAATAACATGTCAACACCTATTAAAATTCCATTTCATTACTGCATAACAAAGATAAGATATGTTATGTATTTATCATACCCTTCCATATCTCCACATCTTCCTCAATAGTTTGGTACACAGGTGCGGCAGACCATACAAAATAACCACCCGGTCTAAGAATTCGGTTCAATTTTAAAAGCAACATACCACCTGTTACCACATGACGGCAGATATGGCTGGTATTCCTCTCTCAAGTCCAAACTGAACTTGTGCCTCATGTTCATCTTTTAGGCGCAAAAGACATAGCAATAACATCTCTTTCAAATAGGTAACCTCCAAAACTACCAACTCCACACCCAACGTCCAATATCACCCTTGTATTGATTTTCCCCATGCAATGTCTGGTTGCGCCTGAACAATAACAGTCAACCAATTATTTCAAACAAACTTATAATATCATCTATATATATTACATAGTTAAGAACATTCATTATTACCTTTTGAAGAAAATCAATATAGTGGAGAGCACCATGAATGAACTGGGTGGCTCCTCCAGGGAATGTCAAGAACTCAGCCATCAATCTTGACCCAGTTTTGGTGTCCCTTTACTTCAGCTAGCTTATCGTGTGGTACATTGTGGTACCATATCTAAATCACAAAAACATATTTAAGTGCTATGTTGTAGGCAAAAAGAAAATGGAATTTCAACCCTAAAATAGAACAAAGAAACAAAGTAAAGCAGAAGAAATCAACCCTATCTTATTCATGACAAAATCATAGTTGTGAGATTTCAGATATAACATACAATGTAAACTTCCACTACTACTTTTTTCCCCATCCACAACCACAAACAGTTGAAAACCACTTTAAACACTCACCATCATCTAACATATTCCACAATCATGTAACCATCCCTCCTCCGCCACTTATTTCGTCGGAACACTACAAACAATAACAAAACTGCAGCCACCGTGAACCCTGCAAACCACGCACCTTGCAATTGTGAAGCAACGCACAATCGCTATTCAAACCTCTACTCACTTCTACGATCCGGACAACAGCTTTAACAGATACATCAGCACCATACCAATGTAGTGAGAAGCAGTTTCTTCACATCAAGACTTTCCTCCTAATAATACTTCAGCAAGCAGGATCCCTGCCTTGTCTGATCTGAAAAGTAAAATAATCTTAGACAGGCAGAATAAATAATAAATTTTAAATGGAATCAAGACAGTGAAACATTCCTTTTTACCATGCCGTCTATCGAAAAAATAGTAACATGAAAATATATATCCTAGCCACCCCAAGCACATAGACTTTTCTAAATAGTTTTAGCTGGATATTTTTGGCATTAGACACAAAAAATAGGTAAAATGCAAGACTTCATGGATATGATGAAGCCTTGGATCTATGAATTGCACATATGACAACATGCTGCTGTCAACTTCCATGGCAATTTTTCAAGCATATGCTATCATAATCCAGTGACGATCAATTATGTCACAGTATATTGTCCAGCAAAAACGATAGAAACTCCATGAAATGCCTACACCATGTTAAGTAACAAAAGGCAAGTAGATGATCTTTCTTGACTTTGCAAAAGTTATATTCCACTGAACGAAGAGATAAAATTTTACCTGTCAATAGCAATCGACCACGTGCTGTCTATGAAATCAGTGGCTGAAAGTAATTCAGCTGGCACCACGTGCTGTCTATGAAATCAGTGGCTGAAAGCAATTCAGCTGGCCAAGCCAATGCAGTTAAAAGTGCACTCAAGACAGTTAGTGTGGAATAATCAATACAGAATCAAATGATTCTGTTTGTACAGCTCATTAGGATTAGGACTAATGTAATTAATTAGTTATTATTTCCTGTTTTTACTGTAATTAGAATTAGCATTTATGGAAAAATTAATTCTCCTGATTTCTAGGACAGATTTCCTTTTCAAACTCTGCCTTATGTATTCTATAAATACTGCTATGTAACTCTCATAAAATACAAGGAAATATAAAGTATATTTCTACATGGTATCAGAGCACGATCTGAACCATCCCTAACCTAGCGCCGCCAAACTATGGAGGATCCTAAATCTGATGAATCGCTCAAAGTGGAGACTGGATCATTTCCGACCAGTTCACACGAAGGGATCACTCACCTCATCATAGGCCATAAATTAAATGGTCAAAACTATACCCAATGGGTAAGGTCAGTCAAGATCTTCCTCGAAGGAAAAGGAAGGGAAGACTACACCACGGGAGATTCTAAATGTCCTGCGGAAGGAGACAAAAATTTTCAGAAATGGAAACTTGAGAACAGCCAAGTAATGTCATGGCTGCTCAATACCATAAAAAATGAAATTGGTGAAAATTTCATGTTCTATGACACCGCAAAAGAGATATGGGATGCAGTGAAGGAAACGTACTCAAATGTTGACAATACATCTGTCGTATTTGAGATAAAAAGCATTCTTCATGACCTTCGACAAGGAGAATCTTCTGTTACCGAGTATTTTAACATACTTAACAAACACTGGCAGCAACTGGACATATATGAAGAGGTTACATGGTGTTGTACAGAAGATAAAAAGAAATATAAGGAATTGGTGGAAAAAGATAGGATTTACAAATTCCTACTGGGACTAAACAAGGACCTAGATGAAGTTCGTGGAAGGATCCTTGGAACCAAACCACTTCTCAAAATTCGAGAAGCCTTTTCAGAAGTGGGAAGGGAAGAAAGCAGAAGGAAAATCATGTTGGGAACACCCAACTCAGTTCCGTACAGCGAGAGCTCTGCAATGGCAGCAAGGGGGAATCAGCCTCGACCATCACAAAAGAAAAACCGCCCCTGGTGTGATCACTGCAAGAGACCAGGCCACACAAAGGAAACATGTTGGACCATACATGGAAAACCTTCGGAGGCAAAATCGTTCAAAGGCAAGGAGGGTAGAGGTAACACAACATTTAACAACCAAGAAGCTGAGGTATACTCCAACTCATCTCCTTTTAGCAAAGAACAAATGGAGGCTCTTCAAAAACTCCTTCAGGAAACTATGTTAACCGTAGAAAAAGGTGGTACTGCTGTAGTGGCTCAAAGAGGTAATTATTTACATGCTCTAAACACTAGTAAAGAAAAAACAAAATCATGGATTGTTGACTCAGGGGCCTCAGATCACATGACTGGAGATTTCACCCTGTTTAATAGTTATTAAACATGTCCCTATAACTATAATGTTCGAATAGCCGATGGTACACATTCTAAGGTCATGGGTAAAGGATCAATTATAATTTCACCAAATATTACTCTTGACTCTGTTTTGTATGTGCCTACACTTGATTGTAACTTGCTGTCCATTAGCAAGATTACAAGAGATTTGAAATGTGTTACTAAATTCTTCCCTAACTTGTGTGAATTTTAGATTTTGGAGTCGGGGAAGACGATTGGCAATGCTGAAGAGTGTGCTGGACTCTACTTCCTCCAAGTGGAAAAATCAGAGAAAAAACTCAATAATAACTATCATGTTGCAGCTGCAGTTTCAAATGATAATAATTCTGTAATGATGTGGCACTATAGATTAGACCACCCAAATTTCATGTACTTGGAAAAGATTTTTCCCTCGTTATTCAATAAAAACAAGGAACATTTTCAATGTGAAATCTGCCAATTGTCTAAACATACCCGAAACCATTACCCACCCCAATCCTATAAACCATCCAAACCTTTTTCATTAATTCATAGTGATGTATGGGGACCATCACGAGTCCACAACATTACTGGCTCGAGATGGTTTGTCACCTTTATTGATGATCACACACGTGTTACATGGGTGTTTCTAATGAAGGAAAAATCAGAAGTAGGGAGAATATTTGAAATTTATCATAAGATGGTACAAACACAAGTTCAAAGCAATATTCAGATACTTAGAACTGACAATGGTCGTGAGTATTACAACCTTGCTCTAAATTCCTACCTTCAAAAGGTTGGAATTGTTCACCAAAGTTCGTGTGTGGACACTCCCCAACAAAATGGAGTAGCAGAAAGGAAGAATAGACACCTTTTGGAAGTGACTAGATCAATCATGTTGGCCACAAATGTCCCACAACACTTTTGGGGAGAAGCTGTCCTTTCAGCAACTCACCTTATAAATCGAATGCCTTCCCGTATCCTTAACTTTAAGACCCCACTCTCCACACTTCAAAACCTATTTCCAACCAGCAAAATCTTTTCCTCAATTCCATTAAAAATATTTGGATGCTCAACTTTTGTCCATAACCTCAACCCTCACCGAAGCAAATTAGACCTAAAATCCATCAAATGCATTTTTCTTGGTTACTCTCCTCACCAAAAGGGTTATAGGTGTTACTCTCCCCATACCAAAATTTTTTACCACACTATGGATGTAACCTTCTTTGAAAATCAGCCCTATTACACCAAAACTAGTATTCAGGGGGAGCAATCATACATACATCGTATTGAAAATTCAGAATACCAACTTTTGCCTCTTGAACTAACCGAACATGAAAAAATCTTACCAGACCAAACCGGTAACACTCAATCAGCCGAACCTATGCCTAAACCAACTGAAAAATTACTAAACCAAACCTCTAACATTCAGCCGAGTGAAAGGACAACAGAAGCTGTGACGGAAACCGAACCAATTATAGTCTCAACCACACCTCAACAGAATTGTGATCCAAAAACAGGTAACTTGAAGGTTTATAAAAGGAGGAGGAAGGAAGTAGAGTCAAGTATAGCTCCAATGCAAGGCCATGAGTCCAACCAAGCTCTAGAAAATGAAGTTCCCACCGGTAATATTCTCCCTAACTCTGAACATATTGTTACAAATACAGCAGATATGGATATTCCTATTGCTATGAGAAAAGGGGTTAGAACATGCACCAAACACCCTATTGAAAAATATATCTCCTATGGAAAACTATCACAAAGTTACAGGTCTTTTGTAGCAGCTGTTGACAACATAGAAATTCCAAATAATATTCAAGAAGCATTGCAGAAAGCTGAATGGGCAGCAGCTGTAACAGAAGAAGTTCAAGCACTTGTAAGAAGTGGCACATGGGAGATCACTGCTATACCAGAAGGGAAGAAAGCAGTAGGATGCAAGTGGATATTTTCAATTAAGTACAATGCTGATGGGAGTATAAATAGGTACAAAGCTCGGTTGGTTGCTAAGGGGTTTACACAATCATATGGGGTGGATTATGAGGAGACTTTTGCACCTGTTGCGAAGCTCAATTCTGTTCGGGTTCTACTATCTCTGGCAGCAAATCTAGATTGGCCCCTGTACCAACTAGACATAAAGAATGCATTTCTAAATGGTGAGTTAGAAGAAGAGGTATATATGAAAATTCCTCCAGGACTTGAATCACCTGGGACCTCCAACATGGTGTGTCGACTTCGAAAATCTCTATATGGCCTCAAACAATCACCAAGGGCATGGTTTGACAGACTAACAAAAGTTGTCAAACAAGATGGTTTTGTTCAATGTCAAACAGACCATACTATGTTTGTCAAGCACTCTTTGGATGGGAAGATAGCTTTGTTTATTGTCTATGTTGACGATATCGTAATTACGGGAGATGATGATGAACAAGTCAACCAGTTAAAGAAACTTCTAGCCAAAGAATTTGAAGTCAAAGACTTAGGACAACTCAAGTATTTTCTAGGGATGGAAATTGCACGGACAAAGAATGGTATTTCAGTTTCTCAAAGGAAGTACACTTTGGATTTACTTCAAGAAACAGGTATGCTTGGATGCAAAGCTGCCAATACTCCCATAGAACAAATAAAAACGAGTGAAGATGAGAATATACCAGCTAATAAATATAGATACCAAAGTCTAGTTGGAAAACTAATCTATCTAACTCACACCAGACCAGACATTGGTTTTGCTGTAAGCATGGCTAGTCGTTATATGTCAAATCCAACTGAAACTAACATGAGAAATGTTAACAGAATTCTCCAGTACCTAAAAGGTACGCCAGGTCGAGGACTCTATTTTCAAAAGAACTCAAACAGAGGTATTGAAGTCTACACTGATTCAGATTGGGCAGGATGTTTATCTGACAGGAAATCAACTACAGGCTACTGCACATTTGTATGGGGTAATATGGTAACTTGGAGAAGCAAGAAACAGTCTGTTGTGGCTAGGAGTAGCGCAGAAGCAGAATTCAGAGCTATGTCACAAGGTATTTGTGAAGGAATTTGGCTTAATCGAATGCTAGGTGAAATAAAAATTCCTACCAAACATCCTATGAAGATATTATGTGATAACAAGGCTGCTATAAGCATTGCGAAGAACCCAGTTCAGCATGATAGAACAAAGCATGTAGAGATAGACCGACACTTCATCAAGGAGAAAATTGATCATGGAATTATAAGTGTTAACCATATTCCATCATGCCAGCAAACTGCAGATATTCTAACAAAAGCCCTTCCAAGGAACATATATGAGAATATCAGATCCAATCTGGGTATGATAGACATCTACCACCCAGATTAATATAAGTGTTAACCATATTCCATCATGCCAGCAAACTGCAGATATTCTAACAAAAGCCCTTCCAAGGAACATATATGAGAATATCAGATCCAATCTGGGTATGATAGACATCTACCACCCAGATTGAGGGAGAGTGTGGAATAATCAATACAGAATCAAATGATTCTGTTTGTACAGCTCATTAGGATTAGGACTAATGTAATTAATTAGTTATTATTTCCTGTTTTTACTGTAATTAGAATTAGCATTTATGGGAAAATTAATTCTCCTGATTTCTAGGACAAATTTCCTTTTCAAACTCTGCCTTATGTATTCTATAAATACTGCTATGTAACTCTCATAAAATACAAGGAAATATAAAGTATATTTCTACAGTTAGCATTGCCCCTTGCCTCATCAACTCCATCGCAAGTCCTAACATATCACAAAAATATTGATATCATTCACGAGTCTACTTAAAAAGATTAAAGAACATTAATAGCCTGAAACCCAAATCAATTACTTGAAGTTAGCCAATCCTGGATCACAAAAATGTTGTAGGCAATACTTTCTCATCGGATGACACAATCAAAAGCATTAGCAAGTCACCTGTAGAAAGGAAAGCCATGAAGATGTGATGTGGATAACGAAATTAGATTATGTAACCATAACGATTGAAAGTTTGGATAATGAGCATATAAACTATTGACAGCCGAAATAAAAAACATTAATTCCATCTTACTGAGTTTAGGGAGCATTGCACCAATAGTCTCTGGATTTACAGGAATATGTGGCTCATACATGTGTTGACTTCGGAATGAATGAAAAAGAGGAGACGGTACATTAGATCTTTTCGGGTCCAACACAAAAAGTAAGTTCACAAGGCTAGACTTTGATTGGGAATCTTCCAATGCATAGCCCAAAATTTTTGCGACAAAACTGCATGTTTAGAAAAAGTATAAATATAACAATTATTTAACAGATACATATCAAAAGAAAAACCATGAAGTTTCCTGATGCAAATCTTGGGCTTGATAATTTAATTGCTAGAGTAGATGAGGCATTTCGTGTTATTGTACATAATGATTTTCAGCTGCATTGGCATTAACTTCAGTAGGACACGTTTAAATAAGGAAGAAGAAAGTTGTAAGATAATTTGCAAGGAAAAAATCAAGGCAGTAAAGAACCTATATAATTCAGACGCGTGGTCATCGACAACCTATATAAGTGCAAATGCGTTGTTATCGTATAGTTAACATGTAAAATTTGGCTCAGAAAAACATAAAGCTGGATATATGCTTCACTTACAGATGGACTTAATTTATCAACAATCATCTCAAGCAGGTTGCTCTCGGCCAACCATTGCATCACATCAATAAAGTTGGGATACACATGATCATCGGCACCTAGTAATCGAACCAAAACCTGCGCGAAGAACAAATCTCAGAATCAATTATTACCAATCCAAGGTACTGTTATAATTAAGAACGGAAAGGCAAAAGTTCACCTCCATAATGGATGTGATTCCAATCAAATCAACCAATTGGCGAAAAACATTCTGATGGGCCTACAAAAAGTAACATATTGTGATGCATGAGTTTTTCTATCTCCATAAAACTGAAAATGTCAAATAGAATCAGCAATATAGAACTGAACTGTATGAATGCATTTTTTAACTTGCCTGAACATAATTCATAAGCGACACTGTCTTTCGAATCATTAGGCAAACGACAACCTGCAAATGACATAGAAAACAATGCACAAAATTCAACAACAAAAGAAAATGAAATTCAATTCGTGAAATGAAATTAGGAATCGAAAATGAAACCCTGCAAAAACAAAAACCATCACCAAATTTAAAGAGTAAAAAACCTCAAAACACCAGATTCATTACCACCATGAAACACCAGCAGTAGTAGCAGCCATTCTGAAAATCACAAAAACCTCAAAAACCCAGTAGAAAATCCTTGACGAGAAGAAGAAAAACTGAGATCAGAAAGGAGACAGAGGAAGAATATCCTAACCTGAGTGTTGGTAATACGAATGGAACAACAAACAACAAACCACATAATACCACATAGTAAAACGAAGATACATGTGCCATTAAAAACGATGCGTCATTACAAACAAAACGATGGTGATGATGATAAATCTGAATCAAAAAACAAAGCGAAATCAAAAAAATAAAACCATGCCATTACAAAATGAATACACAGACGAATAACGACATACATTGTAGCTTGCAAGGAATGCGATGAAATGCCCGAAATAAGCTATTAACAAAAATGGAAGAGAGAAAGGCAAGAGAGAGAAAGGAGGCGGAGGCGGTCTAGGGTTTTCAGATAAAGAGAGAACTTCGGAAGAGAGAAAGGCAAGAGAGAGAAATGTAAGAGAGAAAAGGTGAGAGTGAGAGGGAGAGGGAAATGGTAAGAATTTTTCAAAAAAATTCTGCCACTTGACAAAATTGGTTGTTCTGATTGGGTGAAAGAATAGAATATGTTAATTACTGTTATGACCTTGAGTTGGGCATAATGATTTTAAGTGTGAAGGGTATAACCGGTAGAATGGTGGCAATCCCTTGCAATGGGTAGGTAGTTGATGTAAGAGAGAGAAGGTGAGAGTGAGAGGGAGAGGGAAATGGTAAGAATTTTTCAAAAAATTTCTGCCACTTGACAAAATTGGTTGTTCTGATTGGGTGAAAGAATAGAATATGTTAATTATTGTTATGACTTTGAGTTGGGCATAATGATTTTAAGTGTGAAGGGTATAACTGGTAGAATGGTGGCAATCCCTTGCAATGGGTAGGTAGTTGATGTTTATCGAAAGTGGCCTTGGCCCATTTAGGTTGTGTTAACCCCAGCTATTTAAAGGGTAATATGTGATAGCATAATGTTTCAATGAAAATTCAAAAAGTTTTTCTTATGTTTTCTTATGCAACCTTGGATCTTGCTTAGCCTTAGTATAGTCTATCATTGATGTTTTCATTCATTGAATCCATGCCTCCTAAAGTTTCCAATCCTTTTTCTAAAGATTTAGAAGAAGCTATTCAAGTTACCCGTGATCATATAGATAATGCAATCATCCACACACTCACCATCAAATAGATGAAAGATTCCACAATGCAAGTCAATATATGGAGCGACAAATTGGGGAGATCCACACCATAATGGATAACCTGCAGAAGATTTCTGACTCTAGACATGACAACATCATGACTATGCTCACAAAATTGATGGCTCAAATGGGATGCAAAACACACCGACATCTACTGCTTGCACAACAGTTGGTTCATCCGATATACCAATATCTTCACAAAATACATCTATTATCCCACCTACCATTTCTCCTACTGTCAATAATTCTTGGCTTAATCCTTTTCTCATTATTATTTCTCGTATATATAGAGGTTACAGGGCTATATTGGTAATTACACTAAATAATTACATTTTAATGAGAACAAGTCAATTTCTAATTTGTTTCCTTTATTCTAGAAACAAACCCTTATTCTAGGAACAAACCCTTATTCACATCCCCCCTCAAATTGATGCTGCTTGTCAATAAGCATCAATTTGCTAACAAGAAACCGATGACGTGGACGCGGAACAGCCTTGGTAAGAATATCTGCAATCTGCAACTGAGTACTGACATGAGGAAGTGATATGATTCGGTCATCATAAGCATCACGAATTGAGTGACAATCAACTTCAATATGTTTGGTGCGTTCATGAAAAACAGGATTCGCAACAATTTGGATGGCACTTGTATTGTCAGCATAAAGCGAAGTTGGCTCTATTTGAGGAAATCCAAGTTCAGCCAAAAAACCACGAAGCCAAATTATTTCAGAACAAGCAGCAGACATGGCACGATACTCAGATTCAGTAGAAGATTTAGAGACTCTCGCTTGTTTCTTACTTTTCCATGAGATCAATGAAGAGCCAAGAAACATGCACCAACCAGTGACAGATCGTCGAGTATCAGGACACCCTGCCCAATCTGCATCACTATAAGCACTCAATTTAGGAGCAACTCCACTAGGAAAGAATAAACCACGATGAGAGCTTCCCTTCAAGTAACGAATTATACGACGAACTGCTGCCAAGTGAAGGTGGCGAGGAGAGTGCATGAATTGACTTACTTGTTGAACAGCAAACGATATGTCAGGGCGAGTAATAGTCAAGTAATTAAGGCTACCCACGAGTTGACGATACAATAAGGGATCAGGCAACAGATCACCATCATCACGATGATATTTAACATTAACCTCAAGCGGAGTATCCACTGGATTAGCCGATTGGAGACCAACCATGGAAATTAAATCTGTGGCATACTTGTGTTGATGGAGGAATATGCCCTTGGATGTAGAATGAACCTCAAGACCAAGAAAATAATGCAAATTACCAAGATCTTTCATATGAAACGCTGCTTGTAACTGCTGTTTAAGGCTTTGAATGGAAGCATGATCAGAACCAGTAATAATCATATCATCAACATACAGAAGAAGTAGGACAATTCCAGTAGACGTTCTATGAATAAATAGAGAAGAATCATACTGACTCTGAGTAAAGGAGAACCCAAGTAGAGTGGAGCGGAATTTTTCATACCATGCTCTAGGTGGTTGTTTCAAACCGTATAAGTAGCGTTTAAGCTTGCACACACCCTTAGATGATGAAAATAAACCTTGAGGAGGAGTCATATAAATGTCTTCCGCGAGGTCACCATGAAGAAAAGCATTTTTCACATCTAATTGATAAAGAGCCCACCCGTTAGAAGCAGCTATAGAGAGTACCGTACGAACGGATGTCATTTTAGCAACCGGTGCAAATGTCTCATCATAATCAATTCCATATTCCTGCTTGTTTCCTAAGGCAACCAAGCGAGCCTTGAAACGGTTGAGGGACCCATCCGAATTCAATTTCACAGAATACACCCATTTGCAGCCAATGGGTTTGACATCTGGAGGACAAGAGACAATATCCCATGTGAAATTCTCTTGAAGAGCTTGAAGTTCCTCATTCATTGCTTTTTATCCAACGTACATCTTTAACAGCCTGTGAATAACAAGTAGGAATAGATATGCCAGAGAGGGTGGCAGTTAGAGAAGTATGTGCTGAATCATACCTGTCTGGTGAATATCTGTCTGGTGCTCGAGATATTCGAACAGAACGTCGTGGTTCAACCGTTACAGGATCAGGTGGCGGTTCAGCGTCGGGAAGGGGTGTGGGAACCTGCTGTTTGTGTTTTCTGACATATACATGACCTGATTTATAACGCTCTATAGATTGAGGCATAATAGAGAACTTAGGAAGAGTAACAATATCATTCATGACAGGAGAAACACATGGAAACATAAACTGATTATCAAAAAATGTCACATTCCTAGAAATGCGAAAACGATGGTTAGTGACATCATAACACACAAATCCCTTATGTGAGTGACTATACCCCATAAACGCACATTGAACAGACTGTGCTCCAAGCTTATGTCTTTCAAATGGAGGTAAGTGCACAAAACAAACACATCCAAAAATATGTAAATCATTATAACTAGGCTGAATTTTAAAAAGGCGAAAGAAGGGAGAATCAAAATCAATAACCGTAGAAGGAAGACGATTGATCAAGAATACGGCTGTGGAAAGAGCCTCAACCCAAAATCGGGATGGCACAGAAGCTTGAAGAAGTAATGTGCGTGTTACATCAAGCAAATGACGATTCTTTCGCTCTGCCATCCCGTTTTGTTGAGGGGTATTGGGACAAGACCGTTGAGACAAGATCCCTTTTTGTTGAAGGTATTCCTGAAATGCATGAGACATATACTCACCTCCCGAGTCAGATCGAAAAATTTTAACACTTGCTTGAAATTGATTTTCAACATATGTCAAAAACTTCTGAAACATAGAAAACACTTCAGACTTAGATCTAAGAAAATATATCCAAGTAAAGCGGCTGTAATCATCAATAAATGTGACAAAATATTTATAGTGAGCATGAGATGTTGCAGGAGACATTCCCCGCACATCACTATGAATCATCTCAAAACAAGTAGAAGCACGATGAGCGCCTGACGGAAAAGGGAGGATTTTACTTTTAGCCAATTTGCAAACAGAACATGAAATAGGAGTAGTACACGCATGTTTATTTCCCAACAAACCAGTTTTAAATAAATGAGACAAAACAACAGAATTTGGATGGCCTAATTTTCTATGCCAATCCTCATAAGAGTTCAAAACAGTATTACATGCAAAGGATAAATGACTAGAACTAAACTGGAGTGGAAACAATCTTCCCACTTTAGGCCCCTTCGCGATCACCTTTCCCGACACCTGCTCCTGCACAAGACAACCAACACGAGAAAAACTAACATTACAATTGTCATCCACCAATTGACCAACCGACAATAAGTTGGAAGCAAGTCTGGGTGATACAAGCACGTCACGAAAGTTTGAGTCTATGTCACCAACATCAGTGATAGAAAGTTTATTACCATCAGCAATTTGAATTTGCTGATTACCATTATAGGAATGTACATTTTGTAAGTATTTAGAGGAACCCGTCATGTGATTGGATGCACCAGAATCAAGAAACCATGATTGAGAATTATTAGAAGACTTACCCTGAATTCCCAAGGCTGAAAGAGCAAAAAGTACCATTTGGTGAATCATTTCAGGTTGTAGAACACTACCGGTACCAGTACTGAGAGGACCAACTTCAGAGTTGGTAATGGCATGGAATGCTTGAGTTGGACGTTGTACTGGTCGGGGAAGACGTGTGGGACAGTCAGAGATGATATGACCCTGTTGTTTGCAATAGTTGCAAAACTTCTTACTGCAATTGCGAGCTACATGTCCAAATTGTTTGCAAGAAAAACATTGAACTTGTCGCATATCACGACCCTTTCCTCTACTTTGAGCAGCATATGCAATTGCCACAGGTTCGGAACTAACAGCATCATGAGACATGGTTCCTTGCGTAAGTAGACGTTGTTCCTCCCTTAGAAGTTCACCGACACAAGTATCAAAAGAAGGAACAGGATTCCTATTGAGCAAAGCGCCTCTAACAATCTCGAATTCTGGACGAAGTTTCATGAGAAATTGATCTCGCCTACTTGTGTCGTAGACCTCTTGAACAGCAGTGAGAGAGGTTTTGGGAACATTAGCATGTATAATAGCAGAGTGTTCTGTCCAGAGATTCAGAAAACCAGAATAGTATTCTTGAATAGGTAGGTCACCTTGTTTGTAGTTGGCTATGTCTAGCTCCAATTGAAAACGTTTTGCCGAATTGTCCTGGTTGTAAATGCGCTTCAGATAATTCCATATTTCTTGAGCAGTTGAAAAGGAGCGCAAATTATTTATCATCTGAGGATCAATACTATTGAGAATCCAAGTGATGATTTGAGCATCTTGAGTTTCCCATACATCTGAAGCAGTTTTATCCGTCGGGGCCTCAAAAACACCATCTAAGTGACTCCATAATCCCTTTCCTCTAACATACATCTTGAATTGAAATTCCCAATCCGAATAATTCTTGCCGGTGAAACGAACACAGAAGTTATCTCTTTCTTTTTCGGAAGCCATTGAAATTATGTTGTAATTAGATTCAACCTCACTATTGATGTATTACTATAATAATAATTATTATTATAATACTTATTATTATTATAATAACAACCTGCAACCAAAAGGAACAAAGCTCGTGCAGTACCACCAATATATCCCAAGAACAGTACCACTCGTGAAGCCGTAACAATTCCAATGTTTCAATTTGGAATTAGTGGCGGAACCAAATTATAACCACAAACCACAAACCAAATTAAAACAAAATTATAACCACGAAAAACAAACCGGTCACGACCTAGGATCAATATTCGTGAAAGGAGGATCGCAAACAACCGAAGTAAGCCGAAGCCCTAAACCCAGAATCACGATGCAATCGACGCTAAACGAATTCCACGGGGAACGATCAAGAACCAGAAACGAAGAAACAACAAACTGAATTGATCAGGATATTGTCACAGAACCAAGAGAGAAAAAAATCAGAACCAGAAAATCACAGGTTTGATCTACGAGGCTGATACCATGTCAATAATTCTTGGCTTAATCCTTTTCTCATTATTATTTCTCGTATATATAGAGGTTACAGGGCTATATTGGTAATTACACTAAATAATTACATTTTAATGAGAACAAGTCAATTTCTAATTTGTTTCCTTTATTCTAGAAACAAACCCTTATTCTAGGAACAAACCCTTATTCACATCCCCCCTCAAATTGATGCTGCTTGTCAATAAGCATCAATTTGCTAACAAGAAACCGATGACGTGGACGCGGAACAACCTTGGTAAGAATATCTGCAATCTGCAACTGAGTACTGACATGAGGAAGTGATATGATTCGGTCATCATAAGCATCACGAATTGAGTGACAGTCAACTTCAATATGTTTGGTGCGTTCATGAAAAACAGGATTCGCAACAATTTGGATGGCACTTGTATTGTCAGCATAAAGCGAAGTTGGCTCTATTTGAGGAAATCCAAGTTCAGCCAAAAAACCACGAAGCCAAATTATTTCAGAACAAGCAGCAGACATGGCACGATACTCAGATTCAGTAGAAGATTTAGAGACTCTCGCTTGTTTCTTACTTTTCCATGAGATCAATGAAGAGCCAAGAAACATGCACCAACCAGTGACAGATCGTCGAGTATCAGGACACCCTGCCCAATCTGCATCACTATAAGCACTCAATTTAGGAGCAACTCCACTAGGAAAGAATAAACCACGATGAGAGCTTCCCTTCAAGTAACGAATTATACGACGAACTGCTGCCAAGTGAAGGTGGCGAGGAGAGTGCATGAATTGACTTACTTGTTGAACAGCAAACGATATGTCAGGGCGAGTAATAGTCAAGTAATTAAGGCTACCCACGAGTTGACGATACAATAAGGGATCAGGCAACAGATCACCATCATCACGATGATATTTAACATTAACCTCAAGCAGAGTATCCACTGGATTAGCCGATTGGAGACCAGCCATGGAAATCAGAACCAGAAAATCACAAGTTTGATCTACGAGGCTGATACCATGTCAATAATTCTTGGCTTAATCCTTTTCTCATTATTATTTCTCGTATATATAGAGGTTACAGGGCTATATTGGTAATTACACTAAATAGTTACATTTTAATGAGAACAAGTCAATTTCTAATTTGTTTCCTTTATTCTAGAAACAAACCCTTATTCTAGGAACAAACCCTTATTCACACCTACTACCCCCATTTTTACCCAAGTTAGTAGCATTCCTACTCAGCCTGCTGTATTTAATAGTACACACACTCATCCTCATTTTTCTACTACAACAGACACATAATAGCACAACCACACACTTATATGGAACAACCCTACATTATTTCCCCCAATGCTTTTTCTAACACAACTCTACAACATTCTTATATTCCTACTATACCCTTTACAAAAAATTCATCAAATCCCCAACTAAACCCCTTTTCGAACCCATAAATTAGAACTTGTTTTTTATGGTTCAAATCTTTTAGAATGGTTGTTCCAAGCAGATCAAGTTTTCAATTTTTCTCAATTACCATATGAAAATCGATGCACCAGGCTAGATTGGGTTTCATTCACAAAGGCATTAGAATTACGATTTGGTCCATCCACATATGCTAATAGTTAAGTAGAATTATACAAGTTAAAATAAGAAGGTTTTGTAATGGATTATCAAACTAAGTTTGAAAAATTAGACAATCAAGTGGTAGGTTTGTCCCAAGATGCAAAGCCCAAATACTCAAATCCTTTCACCTCCCCATATCCTAGACCAAATCCTACCAATCATAACCCTCAAACTTTCCAACCGTTAAATTATCCTCCACCAACTACAGCTCCCAAATATCAACCCACAACTCTTCCCTCAAAACTTTCCATTAAACGCCTAACCCAAGCCCAATTACAAGAAATACAAGCTCAAGGTCTATGCTACAATTGTGATGAAAAATTTGTGACGAGACACAAGTGCTCTTCTAGCAGGTTTCTTCTACTCATGCCTAAGGAAGAAATTCAAGAACCATCAATTTTTATATAAGATCTCTTTGTGTTAGATCAAAGTATTCATCGAGAACAAAAAGCGGAGATCTCTCTGTGTTATATCTGAGCAGCGGGAGTAGTAGAACATCTCAATTCCTAGAAGAATCTATTAACAATCAAGAGTAGCTGAGCATGATCATTTCTTTCCCGGGAAAGTCTATCTTCAACGAAGAATGTTTAAAGAACAGTCAAACATGATACTTTATAACGAATTCATCCCCAGTAAAGTTGCATTCATTCATAACCATCATGCCTAAAGACACAAGTGCTCTTCTAGCAGGTTTCTTCTACTCATGCCTAAGGAAGAAATTCAAGAACCATCAATTTTTATATAAGATCTCTTTGTGTTAGATCAAAGTATTCATCGAGAACAAAAAGCGGAGATCTCTCTGTGTTATATCTGAGCAGCGGGAGTAGTAGAACATCTCAATTCCTAGAAGAATCTATTAACAATCAAGAGTAGCTGAGCATGATCATTTCTTTCCCGGGAAAGTCTATCTTCAACGAAGAATGTTTAAAGAACAGTCAAACATGATACTTTATAACGAATTCATCCCCAGTAAAGTTGCATTCATTCATAACCATAAGTATATCATTCTTTTGCATAAGAGGGAAAAATTTGAGTCTGTTTGATATTTAAATTATCTTTCACCGTGCTGATTTGAAGACAAAAGTTATTCATATCCTCTAGTTAAAGATATTTAAATAAGGGCAGTTGTAACTCCTTAAAATTTACCCCGAGTTTTTCATTCGCATCCGCATAGTGCAAACCATTCATTTTGTCATACATTCTTTCATTCAAAGACATTCATCAGGATTTAGGTAAAAATTCAAGAGGTCTGGCAGTTCGTCTGGTCTTGATGACATTCAGTCAGTCATTTTGTTTGATTGAAAAGTCGAAAGACTTGATTTCTCAATCTCAGTGCATCATTCATTCAGTTGCATCTTGTTTCAGAGGTTCAGATGGGGACAGTCAAGAGTATTGTCGTCATCTGAATCTTTGTAGGGTCTTGATTATGTTTAAGAATCAGAAGCAAATGGTCCAAAAGCGATTCATTTGTATCTAATTGTCTATTCACGATTGTTTGGTTAGTGATTCAGTGCATTTACAAGACGTTTTCATTTTATACTTATCACAACATGCATTTTATTGTCACTCAGAATAATTTTTCGAATCTACAGACAAATCGGGTGAATCAAATTTCAAATGTACGGAATTAACGGGCGAAATTTTTTCAAGATTGAGCTTGTAGATGTCAATTTTCTTAATCTATGTTTCGCGTAATTTAATATGGCGTGCTCGTCTTAATTTTTTGACTACTTTTTCGATCATGTTTCACTCAACTTGTGTCTTTTTAACCAGTCGATTTTTAAAAACTTGTATGTTTTTGAGAAGTTTATTTTGCATTGATCGTTTTGCCTCGATTAATTTTTTTCAGGCATTTTTACGCCCAATTTTTATTATTTTTTATTCAATTATTTTTGTTTTTTTAACCAAAATGATTGTTGTAATTAAATAAAAAATTTCACATTTTTATTTCAATTTTATTGTGTTTTTGGTTTTATTTTAAATTATTAATATTTAGTTTTTAGCATTGTTTAAGTAAAGAAATAGAACAAATGATAAAAATATCTTCCTCGCCCCAATCATAAGGATACACATATCTCTCTCTTCTTAGAAATAAAAAACGATTTATTAGGGAGGGATGGCATCCATGTCTTTCCTCTTTTAGGGGAGTAGATTTTTTCATTCTTTTTTTTTTTGTTGAAAAAAATCTGATGACAAAAAACACAAATATATGTTCCTCATTCTTCTTTCTCTCACACGTTAAAACTCTTTCCCTCAATTGCTTACCATCACTCTCATAGTAAACTAAAACAACACAACTCCCTCACTCTTTCCTCCCTGTTAGGGTTAGGTGTGTTCAAGGTGTGCAGACCAAGAGGGGTTGTACACCAGTATATCATCAAATAAGACTAACACAAACTTGCGTGATTGATCTCGAAAAATAGAATTCATAAGACTTTGGAATGAAGCTGGTGCATTGGATAACCCAAACGACATGACAAGCCACTCATACAACCCTTGATGTGTACGAAAAGCAGTCTTATGACGATCCTCAGGATTAACTAAGAATTGATGGTAACCTGCTCTCAAATCTAATTTTAGAAAAATAAGCAGCTCCAAATAGTTCGTTCAACAACTCATCAACCGTTGGTATAGGAAAGCTATCTTTGACTGTAATCGCGTTTAATGCACGATAATTAGTGCAAAATCGTCAGGATCCATCTTTCTTTTTAACCAGCAAAACCGGGGATGAAAACGGTCTAGTACTAGGTTGAATAATACCCTGTTGTAACATTTTAGAAACCATTCGTTCAATTTCTCCTTTCTGATTGTGTGGATATCTATAAGGTTTGACCTTAACCGGATTACTACCATCAAAAAGAGGAATCGAATGATCTTGTACCCTTGGTGGAGGTAAACGATTAGGTTCCTCAAAAACCTTCCAACAACGGTGCAACAATGTAGCTAAATCGTCTGGTAATTTATCCAGAGTAGTTACTGATGATGATGGTGCTATAGAGTGGAATTGCAGAGTATACGTTGAATCAATAGAATGTGTGTTATGGAGACGACGGATATGATAAAATTGAGACTGACTCGGTTCCATGAATTGCTCACCTTGAAGAGTGATGAAT
Organism: Lathyrus sativus; assembly: GCA_963859935.3. NCBI lineage: Eukaryota > Viridiplantae > Streptophyta > Magnoliopsida > Fabales > Fabaceae > Lathyrus > Lathyrus sativus. The sequence continues at coordinate 9,024,126 of OZ012737.1, forward strand.
TTGTTGTTGCAGTAGAATTTAATCACTAATGCATCATAGTCTGCAATATGAGGACCTAGAGTCTTGAGCCACGGTGCTCCTAGTACCAAATCAGCACCAGTAATAGAAAGTAAATACACTAGAAGGTGGAGATTGTAACCCTGTATCGTGACTGGTAAGTCCTGAATCAATCCCGAAGCCGTCAGTGTGCTACCATTTCCCACAAGAACTTGAAATTGAGGAGCTTGTTGAATTGGCAATTTCAAACACTGAGCTACGCGTGGCTGAAAAAAATTATCAGAGCTACCACTATCAAGGAGAACCTGGACTTGAACTCCTTGAATGTGCCCTTGAAAACGAAGTGTGCCTGCACTATGCGCACCGTTGAGGGCATTAAATGAGAGATGGTGCTCTGTTGCAAGTATCTGAAGTAAAGAATCAGCATCTAGCGACTCTGTTTCTTGCTCGGGTGAATCAGAATCATCAATTTGGAGAAGGAGGTAGTGTTTATTTGGACAACAATGGTTGGGTGTGAACTTGTCATCACAATAGAAGCATTTGTTAATCAGGAAATAATCTCTGCAGTTATTGTGAATAATTTACATTCATAGAATAAGAAATTAGTCATTATAAATTGTAATTAGTTATTATGAGTTGTAATTACCGACACTATTATATATAGTATGAAAGGCAATGAGAAAGGCATGAAGCCAAATTTCATGACATGGTATCAGTAGGTTCGATCAAACCTGGAAACTAGTATTATATTGGCTGATCAGCGATACCCCACTGGTTCGCTCTCGTAATCGTGTTCGTTTCGAAATTCTTTCGTTTGAAATCGAAACCTTGCAGCTGTCTGAGATTATAAATCTTTGGTTGTCGGTTCGTGATTTCGTCTTGGAGAATCTCGTTGTTGCGCTGATATTGCAATCAATTTTTTTTGGTTCTTGGCTGTTGTTGCTTCGTGATTCTAGATCATCATAATCTTCTGTTTTACCGCTCCTTCCAAATCGTGGATTTGATCGTGCTGTTGTTCGTTGGTTCGTGGGTATTGTTTCTTGTTGCTGCTCTCATGGCTTCCGAAAAAGAAAGAGATAATTTTTGTGTTCGTTTTACCGACAAAAATTATTCGACATGGGAATTTCAGTTCAAGATGTATGGTAAAGGAAAGGGATTATGGAGTCACTTAGATGATGTTTCTAAGGCACCAACGGAGAAAACTGCTTTAGATGCGTGGGAAACTAAAGATGCTCAAATTATCACTTGGATTCTAAACAGTATTGATTCTCAGATGATAAATAATTTGCGTTCTTTTTCAACTGCTCAAGAAATGTGGAATTATCTGAAGCGCATTTACAACCAGGACAATTCGGCAAAACGTTTTCAGTTGGAGTTAGACATCGCCAACTACAAACAAGGTGATTTGTCTATTCAAGAATACTATTCTGATTTTTTGAGGCTGTTCAAGAGGTCTCTCTTGCGGCTGTTCCCAAGACCTCTCTTGCGGCTGTTCAAGAGGTCTACAACATAAGTAGGCGAGATTAATTCCTCATGAAGCTTCGTCTAGAATTTGAGGTTGTCAGAGGTGCTTTGCTAAATAGGAATCCTGTTCCTTCTTTGGATACATGTGTTTGTGAACTTCTCAGGGAGGAACAACGTCTCCTTACTCAAGGAACCATGTCTAATGATATTGTCAATTCTGAGCCTGTGGCAATTGCATATGCTGCTCAAAGTAGAAATAAAGGCCGTGATATGCAACATGTCCAATGTTTTTCTTGCAAACAGTTTGGACATATTGCCCGTAGCTGCAGTAAGAAGTTTTGTAATTATTGCAAACAACAAGGTCATATCATTTCTGACTGTCCCACACGTCCTCCACGACCAGCACATCATTCGGTGAAGGCATTTCATGCCACTACAGGCCATACAATTGGCTCTTCCACCACTGGTGCATCAGATGGCAATGCTCTACAACCTGAAATGATTCAACACATGATACTTTCTGCCCTTTCAGCCTTGGGTATTAAGGGTAAGTCTTCTCATGTTTCTCGTCCATGGTTTATTGATTCTGGTGCATCCAATCACATGACAGGTTCATTTGAAAACTTGCACAATTTACATTCTTATCATGGTAATCAGAAAATTCAGATTGCCAATGGTAATACCTTGTCTATCACTAACGTTGGGGACATAAACTCGGATTTTCAGAATGTGCTTGTCTCACCTGAACTTGCTTCTAATTTATTGTCTGTTGGTCAATTGGTGGACAATAATTGTAATGTTAATTTTTCTCGGTCTGGTTGTCTTGTGCAGAAGCAGGTGTCAGGGAAAGTGATCGCGAAGGGGCCTAAAGTGGGAAGATTGTTTCCAATACAGTTTATTTCTAATCATTTGTCTCTTGCTTGTCATAGTGTTTTGAATTCCTATGAGGATTGGCATAGAAAACTAGGTCATCCAAACTTTTTTGTTTTGTCTCATTTATGTAAAAGTGGTTTGTTGGGAAATAAAAATGTTACTCCTGATGCCTCTGTTTCATGTTCTGTTTGCAAATTGGCTAAAAGTAAAACACTTCCTTTTCCATCTGGTGCTAATCGTGCTTCCACTTGTTTTGAGATGATTCATAGTGATGTATGGGGAATGTCTCCTGTAGTTTCTCATGCTCACTATAAATATTTTGTCACATTTATTGATGATTATAGTCGTTTTACTTGGATATATTTTCTACGTTCTAAATCCGAAGTGTTTTTTATGTTTAAGAAATATTTGACATATGTTGAAACTCAATTTCAAGCAAGTGTTAAAAATTTTCGATCTGACTCTGGTGGTGAGTACATGTCTCATGAGTTTCAGGAATACCTTCAACAAAAAGGCATCTTGTCTCAACGGTCTTGTCCCAATACCCCTCAACAAAATGGCACGGTAGAGCGTAAGAATCGTCATTTGCATGATGTAACACGCACCTTACTTCTCCAAGCTTCTGTACCATCCCGATTTTGGGTGGAGGCTCTTTCCACGGCTGTCTTCTTGATCAATCGTATTCCTTCTACAGTTATTGATCTTGATTCTCCTTTCTTCCGTCTATTTAAAATTCATCCTGATTATAGTGCTTTACATACTTTTGAGTGTGTGTGTTTTGTTCAATGTGCACGGTAGAGCGTAAGAATCGTCATTTGCTTGATGTAACACGCACCTTACTTCTCCAAGCTTCTGTACCATCCCGATTTTGGGTGGAGGCTCTTTCCACGGCTGTCTTCTTGATCAATCGTATTCCTTCTACAGTTATTGATCTTGATTCTCCTTTCTTCCGTCTATTTAAAATTCATCCTGATTATAGTGTTTTACATACTTTTGAGTGTGTGTGTTTTGTTCACTTACCTCCTTTTGAAAGGCATAAGCTTGGAGCACAGTCCGTTCAATGTGCATTTATGGGATATAGTAACTCTCATAAGGGATTTATGTGTTATGATGTCTCTAACCATCGTTTTCGCATTTCTAGAAATGTGACATTTTTTGATAATCAGGTTATGTTTCCCTGTGGTTCTTCTGCCATTAATAATATTGTTACTCTTCCTAAGTTTTCTATTATGCCTCAAGCTATAGAACGTTATAAACCAGGTCATGTATATGTCAGAAAACACAGACAACAAGTTCCCACACCCCTTCCCGATGCTGAACTGCCACCTGATCCTGTACCGGTTGAACCACGACGTTCTGGTCGAATATCTCGCGCACCAGACAGATATTCACCAGACAAGTATGATTCCTCACATACTTCTCTGACTGTCACACTCTCTAGCATATCTATTCCTACTTGTTACTCACAGGCTATTAAAGATGCACCGCCGGAAAGGGTTGTTACGGGTAATCATTTGATACCAAGGTACGACATCTTTGTCAAGATGCACCGCCGGAATGGTAAGGCGTTGATTGTCCAGTGTCGAGTAATAATAAAAAAATTGTTCAACTTTAAATATCTAGTTCAATACCTCAGTACCGTCGAATCTGGGAAAATCAAGCTTCACGTTGTGTATCTGAAACGGCTATTGTGGAGTTCCATCTGAGTTCTCGCTACCATTCAAGGCGGAAGAGAGTTGTAAAGAGTCCAGTTGTGCTTCAACCCGTTCGAGACGCGCCATATCGTTATATCGGTGTTGCATATAGTCGTTATGTCGTGCGCCGACATCTTCCATCATCTTCTACATCATGGTGTTGATACCATTGATGGCAGCTTCCATACCTTTCATTCGCGTATTTTCTACCATGGTAAGTCGATGAAAGCACCAAATGTCAGTACCCGTGTGGGGGCTCCATTTTTTTTTAAAGTCCTTTTCTCTCTTTTTTATGCTACCACCGCCCCATTTTTATTTATTTTATATTATTATTATTATTATTATTATTATTATTATATTTTTATTTACATTTATATTATTAATTGTATTATCATTGTTACTATTTATTAACTTCCACTATTATTATTATTTGATTTATTTATTTATTATTATTTTTGTAGCTTTTAATTATTAATTATTATCATGACCTTTAATTATTAATTTATTATTGTTAATTTTATGATTGATTATTATTTGTATTTATCTATTAATTATTATTGTTATTGTAATTATTATTATTGAAGTTAATTTTTATTTGACTAATTATAATTGTTATTATTATTTATTTATTTATTATTATATACCATTATTTCTATTATCATAAATACCATTTACAATTTATTTATTAATTTTGCATTGTTAATTGCCGCATTATACATTTTTATTCGAATATGTAATAATTTTACCGCTTTTCTTTATTGCTTTATTATCTTGATTGATTGTTAATACAAAAATTAAAATCAACAAACTTTCACAAAAGAATAAAAATAAATACTCGATCCAAAGTCGAGCACTTTTTTCAAATCAAAATTGTTTCCACTTCTCTAGCATTTTTAAAACCTTTCGATCATTTAATCCTATTTTAGTTCAAACGCAAATATAAAACCTCGATCCAACGTCGAGTGCCTTTTCCTTAATCAAATCCAAAATACCTAATTATACTTAAACACCATTTCAGAAAGGGTGAAAAGGGAGATGGTCTTGAGCCTTCGATTCCTTTCCTCGATTGTTTGGATACAAGTAGCCTTACTCGGTCATTCAAACAATTGTCATTTGTTAAAAGACTTCTACCCCGCCACATCCAAATCGCTTTCATAATCAAATTTTGGTCAAACTTATTTTCGTAATAAACTTGGACGAAAAAGGAGGTGGTTTAAAGCATTTTATTCCCTTCCCCGAGTACCTTGATACAAGTAGCCTTACTTGGCCATTCGAGTATTTTTCGTCCGTCCAAAATACTTTAATATAATTTAATTCCTTTTTCAATTAAGGATGAAAAGAGAGATGATATAGAGCTTTCTATTCCTCTTCTCAAGTACTTGGATACGAGTAGTCTTACTCGGCCATTCGAGTAATCATCATCTAACAAAATACTCAAACCAATCAAATTTGTTTTCCGCCCTTGTGCCCTCTGAAAACATTTTTAGAAATGAGTATGCTTTATCCATATTGATGTAAAACAAACAAAGACTTCTTTCTCCAAGAGTGAGCAGTAAATAAATGTTTAAAACACTCGATATATCTAAAGGATAACTCTTTAAAAGTAACCAACCCAGTTGTTCTTAGTAAGAAGAACTACGGAGGTCTGATTTCTCATTTCACCGACAGGATCCTGATATCTAGGCGAGCACACCATTAATAAAAACGCCCCCTTTTAAAGCCATCATTTATTTCTTTCTCTCACTCGATAAATAAAATATCATAATTAACATATACTAACATATCTATCGTAAATCTAACTAAGAGGTTCCTGTTAAGTAGAACGAATGTGAGGGGTATTAATACCTTCTCCTTGCATAACCGAATCCTGAATCCGAATTCGGTTGCGAAGACCATTTTATTTTTCTTTTAGGGGTTTTATTGATATTTTCTCTTTCCTGCTTTGGAATAAATAAAGTTCGGTGGCGACTCTGTTCGAACATCTTTTGTGCGAGCGTGCCAACGCCTTGCGAAGGATCGCATTTTTCTAGATGCGATAGTTGGCGACTCTCTTGGGGATTGCTGCTCTAGGCAAGAGAGAGTCAAGTCTAGGTTAGTTAGATTATTGTTAGATTCGTCGTTATTCTTCTTCTATCCTGTTTTGTTGATTATATCATTTTATTGTTGTTATACGTGATCTGATTTGCTTCTCGTTGAAATTTGTGGGGATCTCTGATTATTAGCACCTTGAGAGATAGGCTCTCTACCCGAGTATGAGAAAAACATAGGATTAAGATGGTGGTTGCATAGTATTGGCTCGCAAGGATCCTTCCTCGTTGGAACGATAAGAAGACCATACCTAAAGTAGATTCTCTTGGAGATGTTATTGTCCGACGAGCCTTCATCACATCAATAATGTTTTCAAGTTGGATCGATAATTCTAAGGACATTTTTAGAACCTTGAAATTGATGGTTGTGTAGTATTAACCTACGAGGTATCTTCTTCGTTGGGATGAAACAAATGCCTCACCTAGAAGAGATCATTTTAAGGATATTATTGTCCGATGAGCCTTCGTCATGGAAATAATGTTTTTTGAGAAAGATCCATGACTCTAGGAACCTATTAAACCATAAATCTACCTAGGGGGTTCCTTTAATCAGAGATACCAGCGTTTACCTGTTACTCTGACCAACCTAAGAATTTGATTATACCTGCGATCCTGAAAACCATGCATACCATTGCATCCATACATATCATGGCATTGCATTTCAAAAATTGAAATTTTCTAAACAAAAAAAAATTGCACAAGCATCAGATGCGCATCATGCATTTCATTTTCCAAACAATACTCATTTTCACCTCCCCTCGTCTTCATATAAATCAATTTGATTCCTCAATTTAAGTACGCCACTTGAACTAATACAAAGAGAGTAATATATCAAGTTCAACAAGTTCATGTTGCCTTAAGAAAGGACATTGACTCTGTCAAAAGCAAGATCGACCAGATTTTAGAGACGATGCAAGCTCTAGCCAAAAGGGAAGAAGTGGTTTGTGTTGCCACTGCTACAAGGAACGATGCCTGTGTTCTGAGGCGTGCTTCACCTTTACGACCTTCAAGCCCTATTCCCAATATGGTGGTCCATGGTCTTCCTCATGGGCTCACTCACCAGCCCGAAACTCAAGTACTTCATCCTGTGCATGCTTCCGGAGTCGCTGATAGGTTTATTACACAAGGACCGCGTGTTCTCAATCAGATCTATATTCCTCGTACTGATGAGGAACTCCATTATGAATATGAAATGCAAAATTATAATGGAGCTACTTCGGCAGTCAATCCTGCTACTACTTAGGTTTCTAAAGCCATCCTAACGTCCCGTGCCTTAGCATAAAAAATGACAATCTTTGAAGGGCATAACTCAAGCAGTTTAAGTGCTCTGGAAATGTGTTTAGTACCCGATGTAGTCTTGCCTCCTAAATTCAAGGCACCAAAATATGAGAAGTACAAGGGAATCGGTTATAACATCCATTTGAAAATGTATTGCAAAAAGACGGTCGCATATGAAAGAGATGACAAACTCATGATTCATTATTTTCAAGATAGCCTGACGGAAGTGTCTCTTTAATGGTACATACAATTAGAGTGCGACAACATAAGTACTTAGGCGGGGTTAGCTGGTGCATTCACAAATAGTACAAGTACAACGCTGACATGGCTCTAAATCGTACTCAACTCCAAAATATGTCCCAAAAAGGAAATGAATCCTTTAAAGAATTTGCACAAAGTTGGAAGAAATTGGTTGCAAGAGTGCACCACCTCTAGTGGACTGTGAATTAATTGATATATTCATGGGTACTTCTCAGGGCCAGTACTATGAAAGGTTGATCAGTAGTGTGTTAGCAGGTTTCTCTGACGTGGTAATTGTTGGTGAAATAGTGGAGGAAGGTTTGAAAAGTGGAAAGATTCAGGGAGGCTCTAATATCCAAATGGGAGTGAGGAAGCCTTTCAACAGGTATAAAAAGAGTGAGGGCAAGACAAGCGGCATCGCCTATCAAAGAGGGAAAGCACAATAAAGGATAGTCGTCTCTGTACCCGTATATAGTAGCTGTATATAAGCATCAAGCTCCCCCATAGTATCAGCCACAAGCTCCACAACCATATCAACCAAGAGCTCCTCAACCATATCAACCACGAGCTCCTCAACAATATTAACAGTCAGCACCTCAGTAGTACCAACAGGGTCAGAACCAGAATTACCATCAGACAGGTCCCCGAAGGCCACATCAGTTTGATCCAATTCTAATGATGTACACTGAATTACTTGGTTGATTTGAATATCTACAGTGTTCCTCCAAAAAGCTTAATCCATTGGCGACGTTCTCACCTAACTTCAAACACCATGCTATATGTGAGTACCATGATGGGTCACCAGGGCATACCATGGAGGATCATGGAGGACTGCAAAGCCTTCAAGTACCGGGTACAAGAATTAATTGATCAAAATATATTTTCATTCACAAACGTTCCGAATATGGTGAACAACCCCCATCTGGATAAGTGTGAAGACTTCAAGAAGCAAAGCCAATGGATCAAACAGGATAACTCATCCCCAAAGCAGATCATTATGCCATTTTATCTTTTACAATATGTAGTTTGCTTGTTTGCCAAGTGTTTATCTTCTTGTAAAATATTGTTAATATTAAATGGTATAAATAATGAAATAAGCATGCACTGTTTTGAATCAATCCTTTCATGTTCACTCGCTTTTCCGTATATTATCACCAAAAAGAGAAGTATATGACTATGTCTCTCATATTTTCTTATCTATATCAAAACTTTTGTTTAAGCAAAAATCAGAGGGAGAATGACGAAAGCGAAATACCCAAAATTGCTGACAAGTATGCTTTCAAATAAAACTTCATTGATGGTGTAAGGCATTGTTTCAAATCCCAAACACTAGAGATATAAGAAAGTCAATCCCTCGTTAACCCCTTTGAGCCTAAAAGTTGGTGTTTCTTTTGGTACAAAAAAATCCTTAATCTGAATTAGGGGCAGGGTAGTTCTCAGTTAATTCGACTATGCATGTGAATCTCAAGAGAATCATTTCGACCACCTAGAGGTGTAGCCACATGCTTTCCTTCATAGGCATAAAAAAAGTGTCGAAGTAGTCATGAAAAATCCAAAGGTATAGTGGTTGTTCTTCAATAACCAAAGGAAAAGAAAAAATTCCGCTTAGTCGAACACCAAGAAGGCGATTTAGCCAAAAATTAGAGCATCCTGGTGGACAGAGATTTCAAAAGAAACAATCTAGGCAAAATTTAGAGAAAATAAGAAAAAAGAGAAAAGAAATAAAAAAATGAAATAGGTGACCATCATATCAAGAACCAAAAGGGTCACAAAAACTTCTGACATAATCAAACTTTGTGATCACCGAACAAAATAGTTGACTGCCACCTCAAATGAATGACTATCATTGATTCTCAAGCCATCATGTTCGCACCATCAAATTTCTTTTAGAATTTGAATGCGTTTGTCAAATTGACTGAATGTAGGACTGAAGATAATCAAGAAGAAGGTGTGGGTTAAAATCAAAACGTTGAGCCTATATCCTTTTGTTCAAAAACTGTGAATCAGACCACGTTAAAACCCTCAAAATATCAAATTGAAGCAAGGTATCCTTTTGAAAGCATACTAAGCAAGGTTACATTAACCTGACTCCTAGATATTTTCTAATCATTTATATTGGTGTCATATTCCATTGTCTTTCGTATTTTGAATAAACAAGTTATTCATTCATTGTATATCACCTTTATTTCAAAAATGATTGATTTCAAAATTTGCATGAGTATTGCATTAGAATCACCATTTTTAGAGGAACTATTTTATTTCCAAACTGATACTTAGCATCAAGGAAATTATTCCAAAGAGCAGTCAACCTGGTGCAAGTTGTTTCAAGATTCAGTAATTCTGGGGCAATGACTTTGAGATGCGGTAGGTCTCTCCAAAGACTCATACTAGGGCAGGCCATTTCCATAGTACAGTGAAGCTTTCCATTCCAAAATTTGGTCGATCAAGGGTATACTGATGAAGATTCAGAATACTGGGGCAAGCTGTTTTAAAGTCATATTTTGGAAAAAACAGCTGTCAAATTCCTTTTCAAATGGAAGTTTTTTTTCAAAGGCCCAACAGACTAGGGCACGATAAGTTCTTAAAGTGTGAAGCATCTCATTGATCATCTTGATTTGAAGGAAGTTATAAATGGTTGTTTCTTCCATAGACAAAGATCCCCACTAAAGCCTATCAGGCGGTAGAGCAGAAATCAGAGTTTTGCAAACCATCTTCATGGTATCAAAACTATTCAAGACCAAAAGTGTTGGGGAATCAGAGTTGGATACCCAAAAAATGCATAAACCACTACATTCATACATTCATTTTTCTTACATATCATGCATAGAGAATACATGCATAAAACCTCAATCCAGATTTAGTAACCTCTCAAAGAAGTTCAGTGTAATCCTCAATAGAATCAAAATTCAAGAGTTCTCGAGAGAAGAATATTTCTTTTCTTCAATATAAGTTGCAAGTAGTTCAGGAAGAACTATTAGTGTTGATTCTCAAGATGGGTTTCTTCCCCAGCAAGGTGATTGGTATTCCCCAGTTGAATTCTTGTGTCAATGAAATTTCTTCTTAGTTCCCCAGTAGATATCTCCCCACAGAGTTTCCTTTAGAATTTTCTCCAGCAAAATTTCATGAACTCACCAGACGAGTTTCACATCAGCATGATTCCTTAGGAAGGTCATCCCATCAGCTTTTGTCCTCGTTAAATCTATTCAAGGATAGCTTAAGTTAGCAATCTCCCTAGCAAGTCTAACGGACAAGAGTTCCTCAACAGACAAGTACCACTGAATGATTCTCAGCATATCTCCAACAAGTCCCACGTGTGTTTATTCCTAGAGATTCTTTTGTATTCCTCAACAAATTACTTCAGTAAACTCTCGAAAAAGTCAGTGCTCCTTACCGGTTTACTCTCCAAAGAAAAAATTGGATTGGATCATTCGGTCCGATGATGGTTAGTATTAACATTTCATTCCCCAGCAAATCTCCGGGATCTTCTCATTCCTAAGATAATATTTACATTTGGTCTAAGCAGCAGCCTTGGGGAATACGACAATCAACATAATTCAACAGTGTGACGATATCTGTGTGTTAGATTGAAACAACATTCTAAGGACGATGTTCTCTTTGTGGTAGGTCAAAGTGTCTTTTCAGTACTAAGATCTCTGTGTTAGATCTTAGCATCATTTTTTAACAAGAAGGAAGATCTCTGTATGCTAGATTGATGTTTCTTATCGGCAGATCAATGATCTCGTTATGGTAGATCGAAGACTTATCTCAACAGTTTAATTATCTCCTTGTGTTAGATTAGAGCGTCAATTTTCAGCAGTGTCGAGATCTATTTATGGTAGTTTTTTGGCATCATTTTTCTTTATCACGTAGATCTCTTTGTGTTAGATCTTAGTTATCTATTTTTAGCAATATGAAGATCTCTTTGTGGTGGATCTTAGCATCAAACCTTTTAGCAGTGTAATGATCTCTTTGTGTTATATTAGAACTTCATTTTCAAGTAAAGATATCTTTGTGTTAGATCTTAGCGTCCTTTTCAACATGTGACAATCTCTTTTTGTTATATCGAAGTCTCTTTTCATTATAAAGATCTCTTTGTGTTAGATTGAAGCATCATACCCGTCAGTACTAAAACCTCTGTATGTTAGATCGGAGCTTTTAACTTATCAGAAGCGAGTATCTCTTTGTGTTAGATCTAAGAATCTTGTTTCAAAGGCAATGATCTCTTTGTGATAGATCAGAAGCTTCTTACCGACAGTACTAAGATCTCTTTGTGTTAGATCAGAACATTCAAACTTCAGTAGTTTGAACATCTCTTTGTGTTAGATCTTAACATCATTTTTAGAAGGCGGTGTTCTCTTTGTGTTAGATCTTAGTATTATTTTCAACAATGTGAAGATCTTTGTGTGTTAGATCGGTCTTCAAGATTTCAAAAAGGTTGTTTATATCTCTTTGTCTTAGGCCTAACATTTGTTTCCCGATAGTACGAAGATCTCTTTGTGTTATATCAAAGTATTCATCTTCAGCAAAAGGCATAGATCTCTCTGTGTTAGATCCGAGAAACGAGAGTAGTAGAAGATCTCAATCTCTAGAAGAGTCTATTGTCAGCCAAGAGAAGCTGAGCATGATCATTTATTCCACAGGAAAGTCTACCTTCAACGAAGAACGTTTAAAGAACAATCAAACATGATACTTTATAACAAATTCATCCCCAGTAAAGTTGCATTCATTCATAACTATAAGCATATCATTCTTTTGCATAAGTGGGAAAAATTTGGGTTTGTTTGATATTTAAACTATCTACAGGAACCTCTTATTTGTATTTGTGTTATGTTATTATCTGCTATTGTTTGTTTGAGAAAGTTCTAAGGGAAAGACCTAAAGGAAGTATGCTCGCCAAGACTTCGCGGTCTTGTGCCTACGTATCCTAATAAAGATGGAATCATAGCATTCTTAGTTCACCTAACTAGAAGTGAGGAACTCTTGATAGTGATCAAGATTCCAAGGGGGGAGGCAAGTGTCTATAACAATGACACTTACATAGAGTTTACAAACTCTATCCTAAGTCTAAGTTGAAAAACCTAATGACTCTAACAAGGTCAAGAGGGAAAGAGAATCACTCATAACCATAGCATTCCTAGAGTTAACAAACTCTAACCCTAAGGCTAGGATGGGAAAGCTAAAGACTCTAACAAGGTCGCAAGGGAATGGTAGGCAAGACTAAACTAACTTATGACAATAAGTCAACAAGACAGGAAACATTTCCTTTGGAATTAGACACAGATAAACAACATCAAAAGAGCACCAAGAAAAAGGCATGAATGAATGTCACATATGTAAAACAAATTCTAAAGTAACTAAATCAACTCAAGAAGGAAAGCAACAAGTCACCAATAGTACACACAACATGTTAGAGATGAAGGCAAATAAGTAATGCAAGCATTGGTATCTTAAAGTGTCAAACAAACATCTTTATCTAGCACACAAAGCCCAAAATGAACCAAATAAGATGAGAACTCAAACAAGTCAGTAGCTACACTACATCATGTTCAACACATTCAAAAGATCAAAAAAAGATCACAAGAACATCAAACATGCACCAAATCATGAGTCACACACTTGTCAACAATAAGTTCATAAGAAAAAGTTAAAGATGAATCAAACATTAAGGTCAAAGAATGAAACCAAGCTGGGACAGTAGCAATACCAAATATTTCAACTCATAAACAACACCATGATATCAAGAAAGTTCAACAAATATCACATTCAAAATAAGAGCAAACAACTAAGCATGCATCCATCAATGTCATCCACCAAAGGTAACAAAGATTCAACGCAAGTAAGAAAGGCAAATGGGCAAGAAATACACATTGAAACAATGAAAGTCAGAAGCTCAAACATAGTATTCAAGTCAAATAGGAATACCAAGCATCAAAGAGGTTCACACAAGAAGCATATCCAAAAACTAGGTCACAGACCAACCAAGATCATGTTCAAAACAAATCTAACTTGAGGCATCAATAAAAAATATAAAAAAGATCAAATAAATGCAAGTTAAAGGCTCTAACTAATTGCAATATGTCCAAGAATATGTGAGGAAAATATCCTCAAAAGAATAGCACAAATGCTCAAACAAAACCAACCAACAAGTTCAAGACAGAGCAGCATCCAATAAAGTATCAAACAAATTAACAAGCTCGGAGATGGTGTTTTAATGCTCACTAGAATCTCCAACTTCGACAAACTACAAAGCATATAAAAAATCATCCCTGTCAACAGCAAGTTAATAACCTTTTAATTACCTAACAATAATGCCCTATATGAATTGACTTATTTGAGCTTATCTAGCAATAGAAACACTTATAAAACCAAAAAAAGAGTCAAGATTAGTAACTCGAGAAAAATAGGTTACATAACTACATGTTTTGAATCAACTAAAAACAGAATAACCTTTTTCCCGGCGATAGGTTATGAAGCAAGCCTAGCAGCTTCTCCTGGTTCTTCCCGAGAATATTTCTCATGTCTCGAGGCTTATTAGGACTAGCGACAAAAACCTGGATAAACATGTAATAAAAGTAATTAAAACAAAGATCCAAATGTACATGTGTCGATCGATTAACTTGAAAACATGAAGCGGGAAAATTACCTTGAAAATGTGAACAACCATGTAAGCATATTACTTAATCGCGTGGAAAAACAGGAATATCGTACAATGACGCAGGATTAAGAGGAGTTATACCGTCAACAATGTCATCATGACTTTCAAATAGCGAACTTCTAAGATGTAGCGCTTCATTATCTGAGCATTGGGCGATTCCAAAAGAAAATCCGAGAGAAGCTAAAGTCCAAATAAATTTAATTGTTAAAATCAAAGATATGATCAGAAAGCAAAAACATTTTAAAGTTAATGGCAGAACAGAACTGACCTTGATAGACTGCCTCGGTGTGACGTAATTTGAAGATGTCAAGAGGTTCGTATTGATAAAAGAACTGTTATTTACTTCCTTCGAAGAGCTCTTATTCCATATTTTAAGGCAATTCACATCAACAAACCATTAGGGCCTGTTATTTACTTCCTGTTTTTCATAGTGAGTATTAAAAACATGAAAAAAAATATCTGAAACAGGCGCTTTTGATACGCCGCCTTCTAGTATGATCCTTTTTTCCTCTGCCCCGAGATCCGGGTCATCCTTCGGTGAGCTATATGCCTAGAAAGGAAACAAGTTTACTTGCAGACTTATGAAATTGAATTCAATAAACCGGATCCGGCTCTCTGCAATAAATAATTCCTTGCATTCACGCATTTTGACCATCGGTGGATTCAAGCTCGGTTAAGATCTGTGTTTTTTTAGACTGTCATATCTTGATCAGGCTACCGTTGTCCCAAATGCGTGAATGCGGGATCCCTAAGAACGGGGAATCCGAATTCCAATAAATGAGCATAAAGTGTTGTCTATCATGAAAAGATAATATTAGATACATAAAGTAGAATACATCAAAATTAAGGGAAAGTTGACTTACTTTTTGCAACCAAAAAGCAAACAAAATACTTCTGAGGGATCCAAACGAGTAAAACACTGTTGAATAGAACATGAAAGATTCTGTGAGATTGAAAGAAAGAGCATCAACATTTCCTGTCAAATCACCAAATAATCAATTAGGCACTCTTATTTTCACTTTCTCACTCCCTTGAATAGAACATACATGATTCTGTGAGATTGAAAGAAGTCATGCTCCGAATAATAATGATGTGTCTCTGTGTTGTTTGGTTTCTATATTCTAAGACTATGGGGGCGTTTGAAATAATTTTATTCGGGCTAAGGTCACAGACACTTGAGTAGGTAATCAAAAGAGCTGATAAAAAATAGTTTATGACAAGTAAAAAAACTGCTTTGAGCGTATTTTCATAATCTGTCTTAGAAAGCTTAACGGAATAAGTTGAAAACAGCTAATGGACATGTCATAAGATGGTTGCATCAAATCTTCCATATAACCTCACAGGTGCTTATCCCAATAGATACACACAAATAAGTCAATTCAATCAGACCCATATACAACAAGCACTTATTGAAGTTGAACAAGTGTCCAAACACCTATATTATGAGACAGTCAAATGATTATGAAACATGACTAAGAATTAACTCACCTGGTCAAGGGACGGAGAACAGATGTATTGATAGATCTCGGACAGAGCTTCAAATGCACTGTTCTCTTTATGTTCAATGTCTGGATCAGACAGAGCAGCATCCAATAAAGAATTAAGCAAATTAACAAGCTCGGAGATGGTGTTTTAATACTCACTAGAATCTCCAACTTCGACAAACTACCAAGCATATAAAAAATCATCACTGTCAACAGCAAGTTAATAACCTTTTAATTACCTAACAATAATGCCCTATATGAATTGACTTACTTGAGCTTATCTAGCAATAGAAGCACTTATAAAACCAAAAAAATAGTCAAGATTAGTAACTCGAGAAAAATAGGTTACATAAATACATGTTTTGAATCAACTAAAAACAGAATAACCTTTTTCCCAGTGATAGGTTATGAAGCAAGCCCAGCAGCTTCTCCTGGTTCTTCCCGAGAATATTTCTCACGTCTCGAGGCTTATTAGGATTAGCGACAAATATCTGGATAAACATGTAATAAAAGTAATTAAAACAAAGATCCAAATGTACATGTGTTGATCGATTAACTTGAAAACATGAAGCGGGAAAATCACCTTGAAAATGTGAAAAGCCGATAACTGAATGTTTTTACTTGAATCCTGCTCAACCATGTAAGCATATTAATTAATCACGTGGAAAAACAGGAATATCGCACAATGACGCAGGATTAAGAGGAGTTATACCGTCTACAATGTCATCGTGACTTTTAAATAGAGAACTTCTAAGATGTAGCGCTTCATTATCTGAGCATTGGGCGATTCCCAAAGAAAATCCGAGAGAAGCTAAAATCCATATAAATTTAATTGTTAAAATCAAAGATAATGATCAGAAAGAAGAAAAAAAATTAAAATTAATGGCAGAACAGAACTGACCTTGATAGACTGCCTCGGTGTGACGTGATTTGGAGACGTCAAGAGGTTCTCGTATTGATCAAAGAACTGGGAACAATAAGTCCTATTAGAAAAGCATGAGCATAGTTGTTTCTCAAGCAGCATTTTGTGTTGCCTTGATATGTTCAAATAAGATAAGTATGCCAAGGAGGACGCAAACCTCATCATAGTGACCCGTCAAAAATTTGGCGACCACATTTCCATGTTTAGTGAGAAGGTCCTGCCAAAGCAAGCAAATCCAAAAGTATATTTGAAATGGGTATAGGAAGACAGCAAGGTAAGTCATTATTAGACTTAGAGAGGTGAGAAAGAATTCAAATCTGACCTTAAATGTAGTTAATGCATCAAAGTTAGGCAACTCTACAAATCTGACTTTATCAGAACGCTACTTAAAACCAAGCCACAAACACATCAAAACTACGAGAAAGAGCACCTATTGTGCTCTAAATTGAATACTACAAAAACATCTATAATGCATTTAAACACAAATATAATGATAAATCTACTAGCTTAAAAAAAGAGATTAGGTTGTACAATAACTCACAAAATATGGGTTATCACACCCCCAAACTTGAATCATTACTTATCCTTATGTGATGCGACAAATAAAGACACAGACTACACCGACTAGCAACCACCCTTACTATCAATCTTAACTCATAATTAACTTAGAATTCAACTCAGAGGTGTCCATCAATGTTTCTATTTAGCCTTTTATTTTTCGTATAAGGCACATTCTCGCATCTCACATCTTTACATGGATAGAATAAGGAACGTTTTCTACAAAATTGTCTTCTGATAAAAAAACCTTATTTCTAGTATCACTGAACAATTTTCTAAGTTGATCCAGTATATGAACTTGACTACTAAAGTTTATATCTCCTTGTCTAGCATGAATCTGTTGAATATTAATGTTACTAAATCTTCCTTCCTATAACAAAGATATATGTGAATTACGAACACAAACTAATGCATTATGGCACTAGGCTAAAGCTAAAGCTAATTCTAGATACCACACTAGAATCCTATGAAATTTCAAAATAAAAATCATGAAGATAGTAGAACTATCACAAACTAATGCATTATGGCACTAGGCTAAAGCTAAAGCTAATTCTAGATACCACACTAGAATCCTATGAAATTTCAAAATAAAAATCATGAAGATAGTAGAACTTGAGCACATTAAGTAAAATACTTTTCATTTTTGCAATTGTTTATAAGATATTTCCAATATTTGACCATTCAATGCATATAACTCTATAAAGTCATAATAGAAGCCAATGGTTTTCCAAAAGCTTATTATCTTGTTAAAAAAGAAAACTAGTAAAAATGGTAGGTATAACATACCAGGTAAGAGATGGATAAGAACACTGACGATTTTGTCAACAGAACTGAACACCAAACGGCAACGGCAAACAATCAAAGCCCGTGCTAAAGGCCCCTGCAACAGAAGCACTTAAATAAGGCGCAAAATCGGCTGATTAACCGCTCGTCTTCTAAGATGTCAAATTACGGTAAAACACTCACCTCAAGAAATGAGAAGCAAACTAGAAAAAGCTTTTCATTCTTTTGATAAAACCGAAGGTAAACCAAGAAAATTGTATTCGCATGGTAGCAAAAATCCTGAAACACATGAACAATACTTTAGAAACCTTATTCTTATTAGTTATGTTTCAACAGAAGAAACTGAAATAAACTATTAACTTTATCCTTATGATAATGATAATGACAATTACGAGACATCACTCCAATGATTTTGATCAGGAATGCAACTGAAACACAACTTAAAATTAAATAAACAAGCGTTCTAAGATATAGCGCTTCATTATCTGAGCATTGGGAGATTCCAAAAGAAAATACGAGAGAAGCTAAAATCCAAATAAACTTAATTGTTAAAATTAAAGATAGGATCAGAAAGCAAAAACATTTTAAAATTAATGGGAAAACAATACACATTGAAACAATGAAAGTCAGAAGCTCAAACATAGTATTCAAGTCAAATAGGAATACCAAGCATCAAAGAGGTTCACACAAGAAGCATATCCAAAAACTAGGTCACAAAGCAACCAAGATCATGGTCAAAACAAACCTAACTTGAGGCATCAATAAAAAATATAAAAAAGATCAAACAAAAGCAAGTTAAAGGCTCTAACTCATTGCAATATGTCCAAGAATATGTGAGGAAAATATCCTCAAAAGAATAGCACAAATGCTCAAACAAAACCAACCAACAAGTTCAAGATACCTTACTAATCGAGCATAAATCGAGGCTCCATAAAAATAAAATGAAAAGAGAGCAAACAAGCACCATCAAAGCATGAAAAAATTACTCAAACCTCACGTAAACATGTGTCAAAAGATGGGATCAAGGAAGTGTACTCAAAGCATCAAAAACCAACACCCTTGTTCAAGGGTAGTTTAGTAAAACCACCTTCACAAATAAATAAAATATAATTCTTGAGACATTTAAGTATTCAAAATATATTTTTGTGGATTTTTAAAAATAATTTTATTATTTAAAATAAAATCAAAACATAAAATGGAAAGAAATAATAAAAAAGCAAGAAAAGCAAGGGGTTGCATTAGTGAAACTGAAATGAACTAAAGAGTAGTTATGGCGCGTTGGGCCTG
The DNA here is from genome assembly GCA_963859935.3 of Lathyrus sativus. Lineage (NCBI taxonomy): Eukaryota > Viridiplantae > Streptophyta > Magnoliopsida > Fabales > Fabaceae > Lathyrus > Lathyrus sativus. Next base: position 9,043,448 of record OZ012737.1, read on the forward strand.
AAAATGTGGGGGTGTGGATATAAATTATGGAAGGCCCAAGAATTAAAAGTTCAGATAGCAAACAAAAAATGTGCCACACGTGATGCTTATTAATTGAGGTGGCAACACCTCAGCGCCACACAATCATTGACCTGGGTCAAACGTGACACACAGGCAGAAGGCCAAACGCCAGAGTTAGGGCTCCGGTTGTCTTCTCCGGCGGCCTTCGCTGGAGTTGCCTGAAAACCTCACCAAGACTCCCAAAATCGTCCTCCTTTCCACTCAGATTTTCACATAGAATCCATATATGACATTAGTTTTAGTTTTTGAAACCTCTAACACCATTAAAAATGACCACGAAAAAAATTATGTTCAATCTTAAACTTGCACAAACAAGAACAAAAATAGCCCAAACATGTTCTAAATCATCTCAGAACCCCAAATATGGAAAAAAAAAACACATAACACGTGTAACATGAGAGAACCAAGTTGAAGAAAGGTTACCAAAGATGAAGAGTTCTATGGCTTCTGGTCCTTGCTTAAAGATTCATTAATCCTCTCCTTTTGCTTCTCACAACTCAAAGGATGATGATGGTGATAGGAAAATGAAGAAACAAGCTTTGAGGGATGAGATTCAAAGAAATAAAGTTTTGAGAGTGAGAAAGAGTTTATCTTCGCTTTGGCTGCAGATATGAAGTTGTCCTGCTTCTAGGGTTTCTTTTAGTTTATATATGATGGCTATGGTGTAGTTAAAACAACTTTTCACTAGGGTTAAACTTGGTTTGTGGTCTTGGAACAAAATTTGAGAAATGGAGGTCGTGTGAGGTGGTACAAGTTGCATGGCTTGAGGTGGTTTGTTTTGGTTGTCATTTTTTAGAAGAGAGAGTCAGAATGGGATAGGGTGGAGGGAGCATCCTTGGTGAGCAAGTTTTTACAACTTTTATCATTTTTCTCTTTTTGGGAATACATGATCAAAATGGTATAAAAAGTAAGATGAGAATGTTTGGCTTGAAATGAAAATGTTTTGGTGATGAAAATGAGTAAGGTATGCACATGAATTATAGTGGAATGAGTTGCTGCAAGAATGATTAAATACTGTGCACAAAATGTCAACACATGATGCCTTGGAAACATAACCACCTAGCCATGTTTGAACCATCATAAGTTCATGAATGTTACTCCAATTCATGAGTTCTTTGGCTCAACTGAAAGTAGGGAGGATAATGAACAACTTTCATGTTCAAAGAAAAATGAAATGAAGCTTGGAAGGTTGAGAAAACAAGCCTTAAAATAATACATCCAAAGTTGCCCAAAATAACTTGAAAATTTTCACTAAGTTATGGATTTTCCAACTTGGAAACCCTAACTTTGAAATGCCATAGCTTGAGATGTATTGATCCAATTGAGAAGTTATTGGCATCAACGGAATTGAAGAATGACTAACAGCTTTCAAGTTGTAAGAATTTTGAATTGGAGCCTAGAACCATGATAAAAATGGGAATTCCTCTTCATTGGCAAATATGTAGTATGGAATGAGCTATTCAAACTGATCTTTGGATCAAAGAAAATAGATGTCTAGATTGAAAGTTACGACCTTGGCAAGTCAGCACCAAATTAGGGTTTTCCATGACTTAGAAAAATTTCCAAAAGGTTTGGCTTTGTAGTTAATGACTTGTGTATCAGATGAAATTCACCTCTTGTTCTTCAATGAAATCAATCTCCTGAGCCATTTGAACACCATGGATGGACTCAAAAGGTGTATTTGAATGTCTTGAATCATGTACCAAGACTTGAGATCCTGTCTTGATCAAAAGTCAAAGATGTAGTTGACTTTGATTGAAAACCTCTAATTTCATGGCCAGATGAATTTGAACTTTGAAGAACCTGTAATGAAGCCATTTTTCACTTGATATTTGATGAAGGGAGATCTATGAGAACTTGATTGGTTCGTGATCCATCCAAAACTTTGACTGATCAATCCCTTGAGCCTCTTGAAACAAACCATAATTCACAAGTGAAACAAAACAAAGTAAAATCTGATAATTTGGTAGGCTATGCATGAATGATTGACCTAGAATGTTATGCAAAAGATGATTGAATCTAGGGGCAAAAGATGATTGAATCTAGGTGTAAAATTTAAGGGTATGACATAATGCATTTGATAGTTTATTATTTTTGTTTGATTTACTTTGAGTTATATTTAATTTTTGGGGTCTTGTTTCATGCTTGCCTTGAAAGGGTATGTTGGTTTGAGATTTAACTTTGTGGAAAATGGATAAGAAAACGGACCCGAGGTTACATTACAAGTTTTTTGTCTGTCTCTGAGCCGGGCCAACCTTGGACCAGGGCAACTAAGCCCATGGCCTAAAAAAAAGTGGGGCCTCAAAAAATTGGGTGTTGGGATTTAGTAATATGATAAAGTTTTTATATATATTATTTGATGTAAATAAATTCTATCTGTCATTATTGTACCAGCGGTAGAATGTGCTTTGTTTTACAAGTAGGTCGTGTGTTCTATACTTCACTGAGGGATATGTGATAATTCTTTTAGTTTTTTTAAAAAATGTGTAAGGAAAGAAAAACAAACAAACAGATGAGGCATAAAAGAATTAAACACACAAACTACAAAACGTAAGTAAGCTTACCAACCACTTGTTCATTAGTGCTTAGTTTTAACTTATGGAACCGGATAAATATACAACATTTCTATAATTAAAGCAACAAATATCAAAATTAATTTTTTTAATTTTTTTATTAGGAGTCCATTTTTATTATTAGCCATGGACCTATAAAATGTCAGGACCGGCCCTGTCTCTGTGTGATACAGCAACGAAATATGAGAAGGGAAGAGGTTGAAAAATGTGAGTAAACCGGAAGGAATAATTGACTTGAAGCTGGCTAATCAGGTTGTAAATATGGAAGATCAAATTGCTGATGGAGTGGAAAGAAGACTTAGGGCAATGAATGAATGTAGGTACTTAAACTGTAACCAAAGTTCAACCTATTCAAGCTGTTAGTTGCAAGATTTGTGGTGGACCTCATTTTGCTATGCATTGTGTTGCGACTGCACAACAAATTGAAGTGATTAATTTTCTGAAGCAGAATAACCCTTATTCCAACACATACAATTCAGGCTAGAAGAACCATCCCAACTTCTCTTGGAAAGATCGACAAGGGAATGTTCAAAAACATGGACCAACTCAGTATCAGAATCAACCACAGCAGCAACAATATCGACCTCAGCGATGTTTACTGTGAAATTTGGTAAACAATCGCTAGTCTATCAATCTTGGGTAAAATTGAGTGACTCGCAGGATCGACCATACAAATCCTAGAACATGTGCTAAGTTTAAAAGAAAAATCTAATTTGAACTCCACGATCGACTATAAGATCTTTACAAAGTCAAAAATAACTTGAAGATTAAAGGCAAGATATAAAAGAAAGCACGTAATGCGTCGAAGGTTAAAGGCAGTAATGTAAATGACTTTGAAAGTAAAGGCAACAATGTAAATGACTTTGAAATTAAAGGCAACAATGTAAAAAGTGCAGAAAAGTAAATGTCGAGAGCAATTAAAAGACTTTGAAAATAAGACGTTTAAAGAAAAGTGCAGAAGGTTAAATTGCAGGTTAAGATAAAGTGCAGAACGTTAAATAGCATGAAGTTTAAATGAAAAAAAAGTTTCAGAAAAGGCATGAAAAAGCAGTTTAAACGTAAAAGATGAAGGTTAAAGGATAACATGCGAAAGAAAATGCAGAATAAACAACAACATACAAATGGTAAAGATATGTAACTTGCATTAATGAAAAGGAACGGTGTTGCATCAAGTACATTCTCTCTAACTCGTTTCTCTACACGCGGGTACTTTGAGTAATTTAGAGTAACTTGTACAAGACCAATGAACACCCTTATTCTATAAAAATAACTCATATTTATCATGCTAGTAAATAACTACTAGGTGACGCTTATTTCTTCAAAACCTGTCCTTTGGCGCTTTTTCCTCAACTTCAACTGTTCCCACGTTCGCCCACAGCTGTCGCTTCCGCGAAAATAAGGTGTCGGCAAAATAGAAGAGTCGCCACCTTTCGTTATTTATCCCTCGGAGCGGGAAAAGAAACGATCGGAAAAACCTGACGAAAAAGGGTATAAGACAAGGTTGTCGCAACCGTTGTCTGGGTTCGGGAGTCGGTTACGCAAGGGGAAGGTATTAGCACCCCTCACGTCCGTCGTACTCGACGGGATCCACGCTTGTTGTGTTTACTGGACGAGTTTGTTTATCTATCTACCTATCAAGGCTGGCTTAAACAGAAAAGAAAATGACTCGTCAAAGCGTCGCACTTTATGCCTACGTATTCTCATCAGAGAAAATCAGAGCAGTTGTAGTTCGACCTACTACAGCTAAAACGGGGAACGGGGAAAAGGGAGAAGGGAGCTTGCTAGGATGTCGCATCCAATGCCTACGTACTCTCGTCTGGTACGAGAGATCAGAGCAAACGTAGTTCGACTACGGGAAAGGTGAAAGGATGCTCGTCAATACATCAGTATTGTGCCTACGTATTCTCGTCAGAGAAATCAGAGCTAACGTAGTTCGGGGAACTACAGGGAAGTTTGCTCGGCAAGACGTCGCGTCTTGGGCCTACGTATTCTCGTCAGAGAAATCAAAGCAGGACGTAGTTCATTGAGAAAACGAGTCTCGATTGCACGGGGGCAAGAGAACAAAGAGGAAGCAGGCCTACGCCTAAACGGGAAGGAACTCGGGACACACACGCAAGAACCTAAGACATAGGAGTGAATGCGTCGCATGTCACCCAAAGGGTCCCATACTAGACATCCTAGACGATTGAGAAGAAACTCCTCAATTGTCATTTCCTACGTATCTAACGATCTCACAACACTCGACGGTTGCTTGAAGACTTAAAGAAGACGACGATGATGATGATGAACGAAGCAGCTCTTGTGCTCCTGACGTGCGCGCAAGCTCCATTCCAATTTCCTCCTCTCTGGATCTTTGATGATGACGCTCGAATCAGAACAATGTAACGCTTAGACCGTCATGGTTCGACTTATACGAGAAATCGAACTCTAAGAGGTAGCGTATTGATATCCGTGTCAAAGACAAGATGGAGAAATGATATCGAAAATCATTCTCCAATTGAATCGTGTCACACGGCCAGCCAACAATAAACTCGAAGATAAAATCAGATGGAAACGAAAATAGGAGAGAAAATAGGAGACAAATCCACTAACAAATGGAAATAAAATGCTACCGCAATTAAATTCCAACTAGAAAATATTCTAAAGAAATATTAAAGGGAAATGCGTATAGAAAAATATAATAGAAATTCTATATTATTCTATATTATTCTATATTAAAAATCTATGATAATATCTATATATTCTAATAAAAAATAGAAAAACTATATTAAATCTATAATACCCTATAATATGCTAATTACAACCTATTCTAGGAATTATTCTATTTAAATTCTATTAAGAGAAAATATACTAACAATTATAGTCTAAGCATATTAAACTAAGAAAATTAAATCCTAATTATAATCCTAACATGCTAATCCAAGGCTAATTATATTCTAGAATTATCTAACTATTCTAAAAAAATTACAATTAAATGTCATACAAGAAAATTAACCAAAATGAGTACGGGGGGGGGGGGGGGGGGGGCATTGAGGTTACAGGGGATGATTCAGTAAAAATACAGGAAACTGGGCCCAGAGCCCAGCAAAAATGCACAAAAAAACAGGGAGGGGGGTTCAGAAACAAAAACGGAGGGTGTTGTAGTTAGTAAAACAAACAGGGCCCAGCCCATTAGCCAAGCACACACACGCAAACGGGGGGGTGAATGGAAAAAACGGAAGGTGTATCCAAAAACAACTTGGGCCTGACCCGGTCCAGCGCCACATGACCCATGAGTCAGCAAACCAACCCTAATCATTGTTCACTCCTTCCACATGCGCCGCTCCTCTCTCCCCTTCAGACTCTCTCTCGTTTCCTCTTCTCTCTATCAATTCTCAGATCAAAATCGTTCTACAACCTACCAAACAGATGATCAACAAAAAAAACAAATCTCCGGAAATCATTTGTCCTTTGATATTCTTGAAGACCGGTAATCTTTGACGAAGGTTTCTTGAAGGAGTTGGTGAATGTTCTTGAGGAACCAATGGAGATCTGGAGAACTTCTTTGAAGATTTGATGAAGAATCATGAAGGTCCACGGAGGCTCATGGAAAACTGGAAAGAAAACTGAGAGGTTATTATGGATCTTAAAGATCCGCGCGAAGAAGATGAAAACCTGGGAGATCGCTGAGGATGAGGAAGGTCATGAAGCAATCTGGAAAATAGTAAGAGCCAGGGGATGAACACGTTGAAGGATCCTTGAAGGTTTTGCATGTGGTGATCAAGATGTGAACGACGCCGGTCTTCGAAGGTTGAATTGGATGAATCTTGAAACTCGACGGAGCTGACAAGCTTGGATGTAATTCGTGTGGATGTATGAAGAACGCTCTTGAAGCTTTTTCTGGAAATCAACGTTGTTGTTCATGATATCCATGGCAGATCCGGAAAAAGTGAAGATGATGATGAACAACGGTGGAGGAACTGATGAACACGTGAAGGTTTTGACGAAGATCTGGTGAGACGGTTATGGATGCGGTGGATCTGCGAAGATCAGAGGACGATTCGATGAAGATCGTTTGAAGATCTTGATGACTTTGGGCAAAATCTGGAAAAAATGATGAATATGCATGAAGTTTCCGGCGAGGTTGCGTTTTCCGGTGAAGGTTGGACGAACATGACGGATGAAGAAGATGACATCCATCAGTGAGTTTCAGATTTCCGGCGAAAAACAGTTACAGGTGACTGTTGAACCCTAGAATTTGACGAACCGGGTCCCGCATCTGGTCCTTGTTTCGACGCATTTCGCATTTCGCATTCATATACTGCATATAGTGCATTTTTCCAATCATGGTGATTTTATCGGGATTACAGCCCTGCTGTCGCATTTTGGGTATTTCAGGTTATTTTGGAAAGTCGCGCGCTTCCTGGGTATTTCAGGGTATTTCAGGCCATGCAACCACCGCACCAGAATCTCGCCGGCCACCCTAACTACCTGCCAACCAACTCCGGCCGCCGTGAACTTCACCGGAAAACTGAGAAACCCAAAATCTTCATCTTCTTTCTTCGACCTTCATCCTTTCTTCCATCTCCGATCATCAACATCATCAACTTCTCTAACCTTCTACCAGAATCATCATCATCTTCTCCGATCAACTCTCAACAACCGATCAACATCATCCAAGATCAGCATCCGTTCTTGAAGATCCTCCACCGTTCTAAATATTTTTGCCAGTTTTCGTAAGAATTTTGTAGGTGTTCTTCGCTTGTTCTTCATTGAGTTTCCAGAATCCATCATCAAGTTCATCGTATTTTCCAGAAGTTCTTGAAGAACATTCAAACTTCGTTAATCTGCATGCATCAGAAATTTCATAGATCTTCATCAAGGAGAGTAGCGAACCTATCTTCGCAACCTCTAGAAGTTTCCAAGATCCATCAGCTCGATCAACTTCTTCATCATACGATTTCCAGATCCATCAGGTTCATCCACGACCTTCAATCAAATCTCCAGAAAAATCTCCAAGAACAGTTTCATCCAAAGACCTTCTAATGAGTTCTTCCCTGATTCAACGAGCATGCGAAGACCTCCAACACTCTATGCGTTTCCAGAATCCTCTAACTCACTTCAAGAGCAACAGAGCTATGAACTTTCAGCCATAATATCTTTTTTCCGTCCAAGCCTATGAATCTCCAGTTTCCGTCTGAGTTCGCAATTAACGATTTCCCTTCCCATCGCGTGTTGTTGTCAGGAACTTCAAGGATCTTCTGGATCTCCAAGAACCACATGCAATCCACGTTTTGATCTTCAGAGAACTCCAAACGTTGTCTTCAGCGAACAACCTTCAAGATCCACATGCGTCGATCTTCATAGAACTACAAGAACACCAACAGACAATCCAGTTTTTTGTGTGTTGATAGTAAGTAATTGGAAAGTAAGAGAAAGATGGAGAGGGGAAGTTCTGAGATGAGAGAGTTTCAGTTAGGCTGAGAGAGAGACGAGAGAGTTGAGAGTTCAGGGGACGGCGGCCATGAACAGTGCAGAGAAGGGGATCTAGGGTTAGAGAAGGGGGAGAAGAGATGGACCGTGTTGGATTTGGACTTCTGAGGCCCAATTGTGATTCGGACCCGTACACACCCCCATCTTCCATGCCCCCTCCGTTTTTTGTTTGGCTGAATGACTATGGGCTGAGCCCAACGAGCTTTGCTGGCCATACACCCCATTTCGCTTCCTGCACCCCCCTTCTTCTTGTTTGGCTGAGTATTGGGCTGGGCCCAGGTTGTGTCTGTTTGTTTTTACTTACTTAACTCCCCTTGTACTCACCTGTTCCCCTCTCCCTGTTGGATTTCTTTTATTCTTTTGTAATATTGTCTTACTTTTTAGATGAAAAAATGAGAAAAAGAGAAAAAAAAAATATGTAGAAAAATATTTTGAAACGAAAAGAGAAAAGAATATTGAGAAGAAAAAGAGAAAAGAATAGTGAAAAAGAAATATGAAAAAAGAAAGAGAAAAAGAAAGAGAAAAAGAGAAAAGAAATATAGAAAAAATATTTAAAAAAATGAAAATAAGAAAAATAATGTTGAAAATAGTGGAAAAAAGAATAGAAGAAAAATAGTAAGAAAAATAGTAAAAAATATTACATTGTAGATTTAATATTTTTCTTTTAGGATATAATTTTCATAGAGTTTATTTTACACCTTTTAGAGGTAAGTTTAGACGTCCATTTGTTAGGGGACTTTTCCATTTGATTTTTTCCATGACAAATGGATAGGATAGTGCCTTTAGGAGTTTTTCAGTTTTCAATCATTGTAATCCATTTTCAGAAGATTAATAAAACGAGATTTGAGCTGTGGTCCCGAAGTAGCCGAACTACAGCTGCTCTGATTTCTCGTACCAGACGAGAATATGTAGGCATAGGATGCGATATCCTAGCGAGCACACTAACAACTAACTCTTTTGTTCTCTCGCTGCTGTGCGATCGAGGCTTTCCCGCTGACGACTGATGTTACCCTTTTCTCTTGCCCGAGTGCATTTGAGACCAGACCGTAGTTTTTCCCATAGGTTCCCGTACCTTTAAAACCAGTTAATTTCTCACTGCTGTGTGAGAACACCCAGTCTAGCCGTAGTTAGCCTGAACTACGTAAGCTCTGATCTTCCATGCAGTGTGGAAGTACGTAGGCACAAGACGCGAGGTCTTGGCGAGCCAATTTCCCTGTAGTTTCCCGAACTACGTTGACTCTGACTTTCTCTCTTGAGAATACGTAGGCATAGAGTGCGACGCTCTATCGAGTCAATTCCCTTCCGTTTAGATTTAGCAGCCGTAGATAGATTGTTTTTGCATCCTGTAGACAACCCAAGCAAGCGTGGATCCCGTCGAGTACGACGGACGTGAGGGGTGCTAATACCTTCCCCTTACGTAACCGACTCCCGAATCCAGGTTTTGGTTGCGATGACCATACCTTTTCCCATTTTTTGCGAGGTTTACTTCGAGCGTTTCCTTTCCCTCCGTTGGGATAAATAACGCACGGTGGTGACTCTTCTGTCAGCTGGCGACTCTGCTGGGGATAAACAACTTCCCCTGGCTGCTAAGGACTGCGATAGTTCCTTATGCATGTGGGATCCAACGTCCCCTAAGAGAGAGTCAATCCTAGCGCTTGTTTGCTTGTCTATTGGTGTTGATATTATCTGTTGCTATTGTGCTATTGGGGTGTGACGGGTGTTCTATAATTGAGTGAGAAGCCGGACCTGGGCTTTAGTGCACCTTAGACTTAGAGTAGAGATTAGTGGGCGCCTACCGGCTTTGCTTGTATTAGTGTCCCGCGAAATCTACACTCAGACGAGGTTCTTCTGGTTGGCCTCTTGTCCCACCCTTTGGGTGGCTCGGGTTGCTGGTTAGTTGGATTGTCGACTCTGGGAACCGATCATTTGGAAGTTAGCTAAGTGAGATCTCTTCAAGACTCGATGATGCCACTCCTTCTGGGAATCGTATCGTCAGTCTTGAAAGTCTGTGACGCTGACGACCGCATAGGATGCCGTACCTTGACAGATATAGGTCCATACCTGTGAGTGGGGGGTTTTTTTGCAGGAAACTTGACTTCCAACCTACCCGTTATTTTGGTCCTCTCTTCAGAGCGAACGTACTCCGTCAGCAGCGCAACAGTATTCAGTTTGTGTGGGGGCTGTGGTCCCGTTGTTTGCTGCATCTTGCATATCATGTGCATAACAGTGTTGCATCATATTGCATATCATCCTCCAGTTAGCCAGAGTTCTGATCCAGCCTTTGTTTCCTGAAGGTGATTACCCGGAGTTTGGATTGAGCAGCTGTTGATTGTCAGAAGACCTACCTAGGGGTTGAGTAGATTTGAGCAGAATCAAGCATTGAAGTCAGCTGAAGACTATTGGTAGCTATGTCCGAAGGCAATTTTCAGTCTCCTAATACCTTGGCAGGGTTCACTATGACGTCCAACCCTCTGTATGATTCCATGGAAGATTTCCCGCAAGTGAACAACGTTGCTGCAGACCAAGTTGTACAGCCTTCTGTTGAGAACCGAGATCGACGTGAGCAGTTTGGTGCCCGATATGAGCGTCCTCCTCCTGTTAACAATCAAGGTGTTGTTTTCCCTGGGATGAATTACCGAAGAGATATTCCAATAGCTAGGACCGTAGATCCAAGAGCTCTTGAGACGGATAGAAAATTTCGAGCGTTAGAAGAGGGAATGAAAGCTTTGAAAGTGAAAGATACTGTTAACCTGAATGCTGTAGACATGTGTTTGGTTCCTGACCTGGTGTTGCCTTATAAGTTCAAAGTGCCGAAATTTGAGAAGTACACGGGTGATAGCTGTCCGAAGCAACATTTGATGATGTTCTGTCGAAGAATGACTTCGTTTGTGCGAGATGACAAATTGATGATCCATTGCTTTCAAGATAGTCTGACTGGGGCATCTTTGAGGTGGTATATGCAGTTAGAGAAAAATCATATTCGATCATGGATTTAGCCAGAGCTTTTCTGAAGCAGTACGATTATAACCTAGACATAGCTCCCCATCGCATGCAGTTGATGGAAATGTCTCAAGAGAATAATGAACCTATCAGGAAGTATGCTCAGAGATGGAGAGAATTTGCTGCTAGAGTGCATCCACCGCTTTTAGACCGAGAGTTAACGAGCATGTTTGTAGATTCCCTACAAGATCCGTACTTCGAAAGATTGCTCGGACTTCCGTTAAGTTTCTCTGACGTGTTAACATTAGGAGAACGCCTTGAGTATGCCATAAGAATCGGGAAAATTCAGATTACTTCAAATGATCAAGCTGGTGAAACTGAATATCCTTGTGACTATCAGAGTGAAGAAGGAGTTGTGATCAATGCAGTCATGCCAAAGGTTGAATATCCTCGAAGCGAATCAGTGAATTTTGTAGGTTCTTCATCTTATCAGAGATCAGTACCTCCTCTGGCTTGTTACACTGAACAGACAGCCGTGCCTAGGGCACCATATCAGGAACCTTATGTCGCTTCCATTGCAAAGCAGCAAACTCGTGGCCGAGGTTATCAGAATCAGCGTCAGAATCAGAATCGACCTCGCAACAATTTGGAACGAAGGAAAGCTCCTTTTCACCCAGTGCCTATGCCGTATAGCCAGCTGTTACCATCTTTGATCCAGAGTTCTTTGGTGGAACCTAAAGCTCTTAAGCCAGTTCCAAAACCTTATCCTCCTGGGTACAATCCCCACGTTCAGTGTGGTTACCATGGTGGCTCTCCAGGGCATTCGACAGAAGATTGTAAAGCATTTCAGGCGAAAGTACAACAGTTGATTGACCAAGATCGCATTTCCTTTCGAGAAGGATTTCTGTTTGTTCATACCAACCGCTCAGTTGTCTAAGCTCGTAGACTCGGAAAGTATTCCCCAGCAAAGGAGCCAGTGATTCAGACAGGCGGGCGCCTCAGCATTGGCAGTCCTCAGACTTTATATCATTTGCATTTGTAGTTTCTTTTCTGTTAGTTACTACCTGCTTTTAAACATTGTACGTTTCGAATGATAATAATAATAAAGTGACTATGCATTTTTCTGAATTAATCATGTCGCTGTCGCTCATTTACTGCATTGCACTGACACTTGCATTTCTATTCACTCCACTTTATCACTGTGACTAGCAAAGATTGGAGGGAGGATGACGAAACAAACTCATGACCAATGATTGTATGCTTTCAGATAAAACCTTACCGATGACGTATAAGGCATTGTTTCAAATCCCCCAAACACTGGAGATATAAGGAGTTAGTCCCTTGTTAACCACTTCGAGTCAGGAAGTAGAAGTTTTTTCGGACTTTTTAACCCTCACATCTTAACCCGGGGCAGGGTAGTTGTCAGTTAGCTTGACCGAGCATTCAAGTCTTACAGAGGAGTGTTGTCTTTCGAGGACCAAACAGTTTATACCTTTCAAGAGGTCATACCTCACCAACCAGGAGTGAGACAGTTACAATCCTTTCGGAGCAATCAAGACAACCAGTGTCACACGACTTTGTTCCAAAAGAAAGAGAAAGAAAGCCCGCTAAGTAAAGAGGAAGAAAAGCTGGAAAGATAATACGTAGGCAAAAATCAGGGGCATCCCGCTGGACTTCAAAAGAAAACGGAAAAATCGAAAAGAACTCGAAAGGAGTCAGTCCAGGCAAAAATTAGGGAATCAAAAGAATGAAAAAGAAGGGATAGAAATTTTTTCCCCAGCGAGTCACAAAGTCGTGTACACAGACACCGAAGACGAAGAAGGAGTAACTATCACTCCGAAAGCCCTGTGAGTTCCTTAATTGTGGTTCTTACCATTCAACATACCTCTCGAAGAGGCGAGCGCTTGTGCCAGGTTAGCTGAACCTTAGGATTGGAGATCATCACGTAGAACGGGTGGGTACAAATCAAAATTTGAGCCAAATATCCTTTATTTCACGAACCGTGAACCCGACCACGATACAACCCTTAAAAGACCTAATTGAGGTAGGGTTTATTCTGAAAGCGCATTACGATAAGGTTGAGTAACCTGACTCCTTCTTGACTTGCTAGTCACATCCTTGTTGTATTTTTCACTGACCACGTAAGCACTACGTTTGAACTTTGGTTCATTCGTCACTCACAATCATAGCATGTAAATGAGTGACAGCTCAAAATTTTTCAAAATCTGCATAAACACTGCATTAAGATTACCATTCGTGAATAGACAATTTTACTTGCAGGCTAGTAGTTGACATGAAGGAAATTCCAACAGGGAATCGTCAAGCAGGACTGGATAATTCAGCAGTCTGAACCAGGATGGTGTATGTTGTGAAGACCTATGAATCAGGGGCATTATTTTCCAGTAAGTTCAGAATCGGTTAGTCTGAGGACAAGTCCCGAAGCATCAGTGGATCAGGGGCAGTTTATTTGAGAAGCAGTTGATCAAAAGTGAGTCTTCTCGAGAGCCAATCGGGGGCAATTATGCAGAATGCTGAGATTTGAAAGCAGAACCTTCCAGGGGGTAATCAGATCGGGTTAAGTCGCTAGAACGCTCATTCAGGGGCAAGTCACCGCAGAGAGTGTTGAAACCAGCTGGGTTGATGGAGATTGAATTCTGTTGTTGTATAGATACCAGGACAAGTAATCTCGAGGTCGTCTCGTAGCAAGCTGTTCAGAGCAAGTATTCCCAGGAGTTAGATTGGGGCAAGTTGAGTGCACTGGGGCAAGTCGTTCAAGCCAGTCTGTTTATCCCCAGCCGGAGTTGAGTATCGGGGAATCGTGTCATTTCCCTTATCAAAAAACCTTAACATTTCGAAAAAGGCCTTGCTGTCGTTGGATCATTGACCTGCAGTTTAAACCTGTTACGTGTCAGTAACCAGTAGTTTCCAAAGTCCAGTTCTTGCCTGGCAAACCGGTAACCAGTTCTCGTCTGGCCCACCCTTCCGTAAACATCAGTTCCCGTCTGGTGTAGTTTATTGTAACCAGTTCTCGTCTGGTCACCGTTTCTTCAAGTGTTGTATCGGTTCTCGTCTGGTACATGGCAGCTTTCAGCCAGTTCTCGCCTGGTTGTCTTTTCTTAGCCTATATCCAGTCAGCCCCGTTTGACGTTCAAAACATAAAAAACCAATTTTCGCTCAAGTTTCCTAATATATTGTGCTATCAGTTCTCGCCTGATAGTCTACCTTTGAATGCTAGTTCTCGTCTAGTATTTTCCATCTTGTTAATAACCCGCTGTTTATCTAGAAAAACCAAAAAAATGTGTAAATACCCGATACAATAATGTTGTCACGTTTCCCGATACGAAGCTTGATGGATGCCAGTTCCCCGATTAATGTTTGAATACCGTATGGACGTTGTTAAGTCAGAATTACTCCTCTTCAGCAGTTGAAAGTTGTGTATTGTTCCCGGAAGAATTGAGATTGTATTTTATCCCGCATCAGAGTATGATCAGGAGTATCCTCAGCAGATTAAGATTGGTATCCTTGACAGAAGGGGCATTCTCCAGCAGTAAGCCGTTTACAATCAACCCCAGTTCGGGTCAATCCCCACAGAGCACAATCAGTTGCCAATGGTTTGAAGAGAGCATCCCCGAGCAGAGTTATTTTTTTCTTTCTCCCCAAGCAGGGTTGCTTTTCCATTTCTCCAGCAGGATGGTTATCCCCAGCGGATTTGGTTTCCCTTTTCCAGCATTTATTTTGCTGAGATGATTTTGTGATACCAGGTTACCTTCAGTCGAGTTGTCTTTGCCTTCGGCATTTATTTTGCCAAGTGGTTTTCAGACCTGGTGTTCTCTGGTAGCTCGAGCTTACATTAGCATTTGCATATATCGTCAGATTTGCATCTATCAAATACATAGCATATTCATGCCGTACGGGGCATTGCAGTTACAAACGCATAACATTTACATGTCATATAAGGCATTGCATCATTTCAAGCATACGCATGTCGGAACATAGACCAGGGTGGTTACCTATTGGCCTTCGAATTTGTTCACCTGCAGAGTTGTTTGGTTAAGCTTCTCTTTCTCCATCAGCGGAGTGATTTCTTCACATTTGGTTGTTACGTCAGCAATCGGAAAAAAAAAACAACAAAGATTGACACATATCGAACTTCTGAAGCTGCCGCCTTCGTCGAAATAGGTGTCAGGCAGTTCAATTCAGAATTCCCTAGGAGAGTTTCCTCAGGTTCGCCGTGAACCATGAGTCGACAGAAAAAATTCCATAACAGATGGGAAGGTGTTTGCTTTTCTGAAGCATTATTCCGAAGAATCAGTATCTGTGGCGTCACACAGGTGATTGATGTTGAAAAAAACAGCAGCAGAAAATTTATCAGATAATTGACAGTTGTTGCCGTGACAATCAGACTTCAGTTTATTAGACGCTATTTCTCAAGCAGTTTTGCAATTTATTTTGCGGTTGGCAAATTTCAGGGTTCCATTTGTATTCAACCATCTTCTACCTTTGAATGATCAAAGTTTGGGCGCTCTTCAACCATTCAGGTCCAAGCTGCTTGAATATGGGCAGCTGTTGCACCCTAAAATTTGACCAACCGGGTCCCGCATCTGGTCCTTGTTTCGACGCATTTCGCATTTCGCATTCACATACTGCATATAGTGCATTTTTCCAATCATGGTGATTTTATCGGGATTACAGCCCTGCTGTCGCATTTTGGGTATTTCATGTTATTTTGGGAAGTCGCGCACTTCCTAGGTGTTTTTCAGCTTATGCAGTGATTTTTGAGTTTTTGGGGTCCGGGTTACCGTTTGCTTCGATCTGGTCTCGCGCTCTCTTTTATATTGGTTATTTGCCTTTGTCTGCATTTTTTTAGAATTTAATAGCTTCTTGTAGATTTTAAATAGGCTTTATAGAGTTTTTAGAATTTTGTAGAGTTTTATTTGGATATTTTAATAGCTTTTAAATGTTTTTAGAATAATATAGTTTAAATAGATTTTTCTTTTATTAGTTTTAAATAGATTTTAATATAGAAAGAATATAGATTTTTCTTTTATTAATAATAGATTTCCTTTTATTAAATAGGCTAAATTTTCTTAATATGGATATTATAGGGTTTTAGAATAAATAGAGGGGAGTTTAAATAAATAAAATTTCTTTTTTAGAGAATTTAACAGATTTTATTAATAGGATTTTAATAGGGTTTAATATAGATTTTATTTTAGATAATATAGAATAGTTTTTAATAGTTTTTAGATATTGATTAATTGGAATTATTAGGTCTTAGTCATTTGATTAGCAGTTAATTAGGTTTAGTTTAATTAGTTTTTAATTGGGTTAATCTTTTTCTTAATTCAGATTTTTTGGGGGGGTTTATTGTATTTTCGTTGGGCCCAGTGTGGTATGTGGAGGCCCATTTCGTCAGAGTCCAAGAATCAATTGCCAGCATGTTATATAAGTCCATCACACGTGTTGGATGAAAGGAGAAGCCACGTTTTTCACCGCACTCCTCAGCATGTGACACGCATCCCTCCACGCGTTTTCCACCCTCCCTCTCTCCCATCCACGTGGCCAGCATGCGTTAACTCCCTCCACTAACCCCGCCACTTGGCAACACCTAAGCCTCACCGGTTGCATGGCCGGCGGCCATGCAACCACTGCACCAGAATCTCGCCAGCCACCCTAACTACCTGCCAACCAACTCCGGCCGCCGTGAACTTCACCGGAAAACTGAGAAACCCAAAATCTTCATCTTATTTCTTCGACCTTCATCCTTTCTTCCATCTCCGATCATCAACATCATCAACTTCTCTAACCTTCTACCAGAATCATCATCATCTTCTCCGATCAACTCTCAACAACCGATCAACATCATCCAAGATCAGCATCCGTTCTTGAAGATCCTCCACCGTTCTAAATATTTTTGCCAGTTTTCGTAAGAATTTTGTAGGTGTTCTTCGCTTGTTCTTCATTGAGTTTCCAGAATCCATCATCAAGTTCATCGTATTTTCCAGAAGTTCTTGAAGAACATTCAAACTTCGTTAATCTGCATGCATCAGAAATTTCATAGATCTTCATCAAGGAGAGTAGCGAACCTATCTTCGCAACCTCTAGAAGTTTCCAAGATCCATCAGCTCGATCAACTTCTTCATCATACGATTTCCAGATCCATCAGGTTCATCCACGACCTTCAATCAAATCTCCAGAAAAATCTCCAAGAACAGTTTCATCCAAAGACCTTCTAATGAGTTCTTCCCTGATTCAACGAGCATGCGAAGACCTCCAACACTCTATGCGTTTCCAGAATCCTCTAACTCACTTCAAGAGCAACAGAGCTATGAACTTTCAGCCATAATATCTTTTTTCCGTCCAAGCCTATGAATCTTCAGTTTCCGTCTGAGTTCGCAATTAACGATTTCCCTTCCCATCGCGTGTTGTTGTCAGGAACTTCAAGGATCTTCTGGATCTTCAAGAACCACATGCAATCCACGTTTTGATCTTCAGAGAACTCCAAACGTTGTCTTCAGCGAACAACCTTCAAGATCCACATGCGTCGATCTTCATAGAACTGCAAGAACACCAACAGACAATCCAGTTTTTTGTGTGTTGATAGTAAGTAATTGCAAAGTAAGAGAAAGATGGAGAGGGGAAGTTCTGAGATGAGAGAGTTTCAGTTAGGCTGAGAGAGACGAGAGAGTTGAGAGTTCAGGGGACGGCGGCCATGAACAGTGCAGAGAAGGGGACCTAGGGTTTGAGAAGGGGGAGAAGAGATGGACCGTGTTGGATTTGGGCTTCTGAGACCCAATTGTGATTCGGACCCGTACACACCCCCATCTTCCATGCCCCCTCCGTTTTTTGTTTGGCTGAATGACTATGGGCTGAGCCCAACGAGCTTTGCTGGCCATACACCCCATTTCGCTTCCTGCACCCCCCTTCTTCTTGTTTGGTTGAGTATTGGGCTGGGCCCAGGTTGTGTCTGTTTGTTTTTACTTACTTAACTCCCCTTGTACTCACCTGTACCCCTCTCCCTGTTGGATTTTTTTTATTCTTTTGTAATATTGTCTTACTTTTTAGATGAAAAAATGAGAAAAAGAGAAAGAAAAAAATATGTAGAAAAATATTTTGAAAAGAAAAGAGAAAAGAATATTGAGAAGAAAAAGAGAAAAGAATAGTGAAAAAGAAATATGAAAAAAGAAAGAGAAAAAGAGAAAAGAAATATAGAAAAAATATTTAAAAAAATGAAAATAAGAAAAATAATGTTGAAAATAGTGGAAAAAAGAATAGAAGAAAAATAGTAAGAAAAATAGTAAAAAATATTACATTGTAGATTTAATATTTTTCTTTTAGGATATAATTTTCATAGAGTTTATTTTACACCTTTTAGAGGTAAGTTTAGACGTCCATTTGTTAGGGGACTTTTCCGTTTGATTTTTTCCATGACAGATGGATAGGATAGTGCCTTTAGGAGTTTTTCAGTTTTCAATCATAGTAATCCATTTTCAGAAGATTAATAAAACGAGATTTGAGTTGTGGTCCCGAAGTAGCCGAACTACAGCTGCTCTGATTTCTCGTACCAGACGAGAATATGTAGGCATAGGATGCGATATCCTAGCGAGCACACTAACAACTAACTCTTTTGTTCTCTCGCTGCTGTGCGATCGAGGCTTTTCCGCTGACGACTGATGTTACCCTTTTCTCTTGCCCGAGTGCATTTGAGATCAGACCGTAGTTTTTTCCATAGGTTCTCGTACCTTTAAAACCAGTTAATTTCTCACTGCTGTGTGAGAACACCCAGTCTAGCCGTAGTTAGCCTGAACTACGTAAGCTCTGATCTTCCATGCAGTGTGGAAGTACGTAGGCACAAGACGCGAGGTCTTGGCGAGCCAATTTCCCTGTAGTTTCCCGAACTACGTTGACTCTGACTTTCTCTCTTGAGAATACGTAGGCATAGAGTGCGACGCTCTATCGAGTCAATTCCCTTCCGTTTAGATTTAGCAGCCGTAGATAGATTGTTTTTGCATCCTGTAGACAACCCAAGCAAGCGTGGATCCCGTCGAGTACGACGGACGTGAGGGGTGCTAATACATTCCCCTTGCGTAACCGACTCCCGAATCCAGGTTTTGGTTGCGATGACCATACCTTTTCCCGTTTTTTGCGAGGTTTACTTCGAGCGTTTCCTTTCCCTCCGTTGGGATAAATAACGCACGGTGGCGACTCTTCTGTCAGCTGGCGACTCTGCTGGGGATAAACAACTTCCCCTGGCTGCTAAGGACTGCGATAGTTCCTTATGCATGTGGGATCCAACGTCCCCTAAGAGAGAGTCAATCCTAGCGCTTGTTTGCTTGTCTATTGGTGTTGATATTATCTGTTGCTATTGTGCTATTGGGGTGTGACGGGTGTTCTATAATTGAGTGAGAAGCCGGACCTGGGCTTGAGTGCACCTTAGACTTAGAGTAGAGATTAGTGGGCGCCTACCGGCTTTGCTTGTATTAGTGTCTCACGAAATCTACACTCAGACGAGGTTCTTCTGGTTGGCCTCTTGTCCCACCCTTTGGGTGGCTCGGGTTGCTGGTTAGTTGGATTGTCGACTCTGGGAACCGATCATTTGGAAGTTAGCTAAGTGAGGCCTCTTCAAGACTCGATGATGCCACTCCTTCTGGGAATCGTATCGTCAGTCTTGAAAGTCTGTGACGCTGACGACCGCATAGGATGCCGTACCTTGACAGATATAGGTCCATACCTGTGAGTGGGGGAGTTTTTTTGCAGGAAACTTGACTTCCAACCTACCCGTTATTTTGGTCCTCTCTTCAGAGCGAACGTACTCCGTCAGCAGCGCAGCAGTATTCAGTTTGTGTGGGGGCTGTGGTCCCGTTGTTTGCTGCATCTTGCATATCATGTGCATAACAGTGTTGCATCATATTGCATATCATCCTCCAGTTAGCCAGAGTTCTGATCCAGCCTTTGTTTCCTGAAGGTGATTACCCGGAGTTTGGATTGAGCAGCTGTTGATTGCAGAAGACCTACCTAGGGGTTGAGTAGATTTGAGCAGAATCAAGCATTGAAGTCAGCTGAAGACTATTGGTAGCTATGTCCGAAGGCAATTTCCAGTCTCCTAATACCTTGGCAGGGTTCACTATGACGTCCAACCCTCTGTATGATTCCATAGAAGATTTCCCGCAAGTGAACAACGTTGCTGCAGACCAAGTTGTACAGCCTTCTGTTGAGAACCGAGATCGACGTGAGCAGTTTGGTGCCCGATATGAGCGTCCTCCTCCTGTTAACAATCAAGGTGTTGTTTTCCCTGGGATGAATTACCGAAGAGATATTCCAATAGCTAGGACCATAGATCCAAGAGCTCTTGAGACGGATAGAAAATTTCGAGCGTTGGAAGAGGCTTCTGAGACGAAAACGTGGGCTTCTGAGACGAAAACGTGGCAATGGAGTGGCTAGCTGAGAATGAGACTCGTGGAAGAGCTTTATACTGCCAAGTGGCAGTGGACTGGACCTGGGGTTTGTGGGCCTCCAAAATTGCCACATGGCCCACGAATTCAGACTTGATTAACAGCTAATTAAATCCAATTAAATCTCATTAATGCTAAGTGAAGACTTAAAACTGCAATTAAAGCCTAATTGAAAAATTAAGATCATTCTAAATCTAATTAAATCTAATAAACTCAATTAAAATGAACTAAGACCCTAATTAACATCTAAAAAATGATTAAGATCTAATTAATGTCTACTTAATCCTAAATCTAAATTAAATCTAAAAAAGAGGATTAACTATTAAACTCTATTAATTCTATTAAAAAAAATCCTAGTAAAGGGAATTATCATATTAAAAATCATTTTAAAAAACTACTATTTAATATCTAAAAAACAAAAATCTATTTAAAACTATTTAATATCTATTAAAAATCTATCTAATATCTAGAAAAATCAATTAAATCCATTAAAAAATTCTAGAAAATAAGGGGGGAAATCTAAAAATACCGTACAGCCAATTAAATCGATTGAAAAAAAGATGCGTGAATACAGCGAAATAAACGGTAAAAACCGGACACCGAGATGTCCTCAAAACAACAGCGAGAGCTGAAAACACAGGGAACGAGCATCAATTCTCAAAATACGTCCTCGTATTGGCCTGAAATGCCCGAAGCGCGATCAGAGGGTTGTAATCCCGATAAAGTCAATCTGATTGGAAAAAATGCAATGTACGTGGTATGCAAATTCAAAATGAAATGAATTAAAACATGAGCCAAATTGCGATAAGTAGTTGGTCAAATTTTGGGGTGTAACAGCCACTACCAATTTGAAACTCAAATATTAGGAACTCCCTCCAACCTTAATGGTAACTGCCACAAGTTTCTTCCAGCATGATCCAGGTCGAAGGCCTTTCAAACACTTAGCATTTTTTTAAAAAATTTTCCAACCTCTCTTCGACTCAGGCTTTACCAAAGTTGGGTCGAAGCCTTCTTATGCTTTAAAAATAACATTCTGGCTTGAGATAATTCTGATTCTGTTGGTGTCAAAAATGAGAGCTAACAGCGACAACAACAACCACCGTACCAGCAACAATACCAACAACTATAACAACAGTATCAACAACAATCACCCAAAAAGAAGGATTGGAAAATTGCCATTGAAAATGGCTTCTCAAAGTTCTCAATTCCAAGAAGAGACCAGAAACAATCAGAGAAACACTAATGCTTCTATCAAAAATCTGGAAGTTCAGATGAGTCAGATAGCACAACAACTAGCAAATTCTCAAGCACAAGGTGCTCTACCAAGTGCAACTGTGACAAATCCTAGAGATCATAATAATATGAGTGTTGTGACAATAAGAAATGGGATGTCTTTTGAAGTTTCTGAGGAGGAATCTGAAAATGAAAACCAATTACTTGAAGTGGATCTTGAAATCAAAGAAAATGAGATCATCAATGAGGAAGTAGTTAGACCTAAACATGTGGTGAAAGAGAAACCTATCGAGCCAAAACCCATCATAAAGCTCCCTTTCCCCACAAGAAACAAGAAAAAGGGGCAACATGAGAAAAGAAAGGTGTTGTTTAAAGTAAAGAGAAAAAGAAATTGGTGTTTAAACCAAAGAGAAAAGGAAGGTGGTGTTTAAATCAAAGAGATGACTGTTTTAACCAAGACAATGATTAACCTAAAGAGAAAGATAAGAATGGTGTTTAAACCAAAGAGAGAAAGTATGATATTTTAAACGTGAATCAGTGAAAAAATTAGAGAGAGAAAAGTATGGTATTTTAGCCGATAATCGACGATTAACCAAAGAAAGGAGGCGTAGTATTTTAACTGAGAATTGGTGATTAACAAAAGAAAGGGGAAAGTGGTATTTTAACCTAGAATCGTAGATTAACCAAAAAGAAATTGGTATTTTAACTGAGAATCAGTGGTTAACCAAAAGGAGAAAGGAGTATGGTATTTTAACCGAGAATCAATGATCAACCAAAGAGAAATTGGTATTTTAACGGAGAATCTGTGGTTAACCAAAAGAATGAGGGTGTGGTATTTTAATCGAGAATCGGTAGTTAACCACGGAAAGGGTTTGTTAACCAAGAATTAGTGATTAACCCAAAAAAGGAATGTGGTATTTTAACCGAGATTCGGTGATTAACCAAAAGAAAGGGTATGTTAACCAGGTATTGGTGATTAAGCCAAAGAAATAATGGTATTTTAATCGAGAATCAATGATTAACTAAAGGAAATGAGAGAATGATATTTTAAGCGATAATCGATGATTAACCAAAGAAAGGAGAGAATGGTATTTTAACCAAGAATCGAAGATTAAACAAAGAAATGAGAGAATGATATTTTAACTGATAATCAGTGATTAACCAAAGGAAGAAAAGTATGGTATTTTAATCAAGATTTGGTGATTAAATCAAAGAAAGAACGATATTGTAACCGAGAATCAGTGATTAACCAAAGGAAATAAGAGAATTGTATTTCAATCGATAATCAGTGATTAACCAAAAAAGGAGAAATAATATTTTAACCGAGAATTGGTGATTAACTAAGAGAAAGTAGTTGTAGGGTTAGTTAACCAAAAGAAAGAATGGCTTTAATCAAGAATCGATGACTAAAACCAACGGAAGGAGATATGACATTTTAACTGAGAATTAGTGATCAACTCAAGGGAATGAGAAAATGGTCTTTTAACCGAGACTCAGCGATTAACCAAGGAAAACAGAAAATCGCATTTTAACTGAGAATCGATGATTAACAAGGAAATGAGAAAATAGTCTTTTAACCGAAAATCGGTGATTAATAAGAAAAGTGTATTTTAACCAATAGATGGAAATGAGATGACGGTCTTTTAACCGAGAATCGCTAATTACCCAAGGAAAAGAGACTATGGTCTTTTAACCGAGAATCATTGATTAAAAAAGAAAAAGAGAAAATGGTGTTTTAACCGATAATCGATGATTAACCAAGAAAAAGGTATTATAACCAAGAGGTGATTAACCCAAAAGAAAAGAAGATTGTCTTTTAACAGAGAATTAATGATTAGCCAAGAAAAAGAGAAGATGGTCTTTTAATCGAGAATCAATTATTAACTAAGAAAATGTTATTTTAACCAAGAGGTGATTAACCCAAAAGGAAAGAAGATGGTCTTTTAACGAGAATCTATAATTAACCAAGGAAAGGGTATTTTAACCAAAAGGTGATTAAACCAAAAGGTAAGAAGCTGGTTTTTTAACCAAAAATCACTGATTAACCAAAGAAATGGTATTTTAACCAAGTGGTAATTAACCCAAAAAGAAATAAAATGGTTTTTTAACTTTGAATCGATGATTAACCATGAAAAGGTGATTAACCCAAAAGAAAGTGTCAAAGAAAGGTTATGCTTGGTATGCATGTTGAATTTGTATGGCGTAATGCAACATTTTGATGGACATGTTACGCGTTTAAGGATGCAATGATATGCAAGAATGATGATTATATGTAGTATGATCGGGATTTGGCTATTCTTGTTTTTGTTTTGTATGGCTTCATGGCATGCAAAATTAACGACATGCATGAGTGAAACAACATGATTAATGCATGAGAATGATTTATGCAACGATTTTGAAGATCTATCAAGTGCTCATGTTGCATAATTTTTTATAATCAAATTAATTATTATACCTAGCCTTGACTATGGAAGCATGGCCAATGTTCATAATTAGAAGTTAATTACATAACATTAATCCTAAAATTATGAAATTTCTTAATTCCATTATAACTCAACATGAAAATCAATAACTAAATTCATTTATTTATTTTTCTAATTAAAAGAGAAAACAAAAAAAAAAACAAATCAAAGAAAAGAAAAAAAACAAAAAGGATTGTTGCAGCTTTTGCATAAAAGTGTGAAGAGAGATTCAGTGGGCTAGTTGTAGCCCAACATCCAAAGAGAAGATTGTTTGTTGATGAAGCAGCATTGCAATGATGAAAGGCTTGAATGTCGCCAACGACGACGGCAGAGCTCGTACCACCGTCAAACTAATACCAAAATGTTTTGTCCCATTTCCTTTTTCCATGATAACACCCTAACTTTCATCAATTCATATTCTATGTCTCAAACCGAAACTACGAAACTAAACACGCAAGAACCTTAAGTCACACAAATCAAACTTAAATGTGCGTAAGGAAGAATCAAAGCCTCAATCCTTAGGGCTATGATTCCTCAAGGATCGAACTACATAATAGCAATAGGTTTGGAGTGAAATGGTGAAGATAAGGCCTACTTACGCAACGGTGATATGTCCCAGAGTTTGTTGGATTTTCTACAAACTGGTATGAAGACGGTGAGTCTGCACTTAGGTAAGCTTCAAAACTTGCTCACTTCGATCATTTCTTTATCTCCTTTTACACTTTTCTCTAGTCTGTAGGCACAGTGAAATTGTTGTAATGGGGGTGAGGTGAGAGTGTTGGAGGTTGATAGAGATATGCAGAGTGACAAAGAGTTCTTATTCCATATTTTAAGGCAATTCAAATTTGTCAAAAGGCTATTTACTTTTCTGACTACCAGAGCCACGACAGGGGTTATCAGAAACAAAATAAGGTGTCAACTATCAAGACCTTGTTTCTAACATTGTCACAGTCCAATTAACTCCATTCTACATCTTTAGAATTCAATGTTATTTACAAGGGTTGTGGTTAATCATGTTGCCCTAACCTAACACACACAAGACATATAAAAGCACTTTGACATCTAATAGTTAGAATACAACATAGAAACGTTTTAGTATATTCCTCATATATTGAAGGAAAGTTTATGAAAGAATATCAACAATTTAGTTTTATGTTGTAGGTGAGAAATGAGGATAAAACCTCCCACAATCTATAGTTTATCTAAACCAGGTTTGAGCTTCATCATTGACAAAGCATATGTTTGGTTCCACGAATCACGACACATTCGTGAAAAACACAGTCATGCAAAAGCTTAGCTTCTGTATTTTCATGGTAAAAGGGACGTGAAAATTGGTTTGCAAAAGAAATTCCAAACACTACTAAATCACAAGGGTTAAGATTTTTGTGATTGTAATGACCATATGTTTCAAGGGACATATCATGTTAAAGCTATACGTCAAATCTACACTAAGTAATAATAAAATTAAATAGCAATATAAGATCTAGATATGCAAAACATGACTTAAAAAGGGTGGTGATAGAAATATCATACTAGTATTTTGCCAATGCAAAGCTCTCCTGCGTCTAATTTGGCGTATCCATCATAGCACGAATATCAAATTTCTCAAAATCAAAAACCTGCACACAATATCAAGACAATTATGTCAACTATAGACTACAGTCAGTTTTGTATGAATGGGTTAGACCAAACCATTTTCTTAATAAATAAATCTTATGATATAATGGATTTCAAATAACATTTTATTAGTTTAAAAAAGATTCTAAGAAGAAGTAACATTTACATGGATATGTAATATTATATGCATGTATTATAAAGATGAATCTAAGAACGTGAGAGATATTTCAACCTATTTAACTTTGGGTCTATTATTATTTTGTTATATATATATATATATATATATATATATAATAGTATCGGGTTGATAGTTGTTTAAGGAGAGGGAAGTTAGACTCTGATACTAACAGTGTAAGGTGTCACTAGAAAGATCTCAAATGTTTAAATTTTCCAAGAGTTGTACAATTGGTTTTGTTGTTGTTTGATGTATTATACCCCAGAAAATTGAGGAGTGTTTAAGAGGATTTTTAGGATTTGGTGAAGAAGGTGGGTAACCTAAGAGTAAATTGGAATTTTTTTCATTTTAGAATAAATGTTAGTTTTTAATTATTAATATTTTTTATTTTATTTATTAGAAGAGATTGTAAAAATGGCTAAAGTTAAATAGGGGTGTACTAAAATTATTCGAAGGATTCTGAAAATGTTAAGACTTTTTTTTGTTTAGGAGAATTTTTAACCTCTTTAAAATAAATAAAAAATACCTACTATTTATTGGAGGTTATTTAAAATAATAAAGTGTTACTAGGAAGAATACCATTTATTTGTTTTGATTAAATTGAAGAGATTTATGTAAATCCACTCAAAACATGTTCTATAAATTTAGAGGTTCCATAAACCGCATTGTTCGATAGTCCCAGCAATACGCCCTGAAATTGAAACTCGTGACCATTATGATACAGCATATGTGACAGTTTACTCTATATGGTATATATCGTAAATTGAGAAATAGTTACGTAAACATCCAATGTCTTGGTGATTAGAACAAAGACCAGATTGTAAAAATGCATCAGATCCCTGTAAAAAAAAAATCGGTTTGAATTAGGTGGCTGCATATCCAATTTCTACTCGTGTAATATTAGAAAACATATTATTAAACTGAAATGGTAAAATGAGACAATTTCTACTCTTAGTCGTGTCACATGTAAGAGAAGTTAGAAGGCCCCTTGACATTGGCCAAATGACAGTTAAAATGTTTAATATGAAATAAGTTTTCTGAATACAAGAGTATATAGATCAGTCCACGTCGGTTCATGATTCACCATGCTTTCTTTAACAATTTTGATTACCTTTTTCTTATAAAGGTGCTCATAGCATATCAACTAGTTAATAATTTGTTAGATACATCAAAATATCAATGAAATTTTGGATCTAACTAAGATGAGGCTACCCTTGATACCAATATACATTTTACTATCAATAATTAGGGCGATCAGTTGCCCACTAAAAAAAATCTCAAAACACTGCCATCAGTCCAACACAATAACCTCCAACCAAAACTAAGCTATAACATGGCCAGGAGTTAGGACAAATGCATGCAACACTTGTCTGGTCAGTTATCATCATCTGATAAACATACTAAACCAGGAGATGCAGCTTGATGCGATGAGTTAGCTGCAATGTTACTGCTGTTGGGCTCTATTCTGGATAGGTTATCAGGGCCCTGATCTAACAAACGTGAAATAACATTTGGAGGGGTTATAGTAGGCCTTCTAACTTCTCTTACATGTGACACGAGTAAGAGTAGACATTGTCTCATTTTACCATTTCAGTTTAATAATAACATGTTTTCTAATATATTTTGCTTTTATCATTTATTTTCTAATAACATGTGACACGAGTAAGAGTAGAAAAGATAATATTAGATACATAAAGTAGAATACATCAAAATTAAGGGAAAGTTGACTTCTTTTTTGCAAACAAAATACTTCCAAGGGATCCAAACGAGTAAAACACTGTTGAATACAACATGAAAGATTCTGTGAGATTGAAAGAAACAGCATCAACAACTTCCTGTCAAATCACCAAATAATCAATTAGGCACTCTTATTTTCTCTTTCTCACTCCCTTGAATAGAACATACATGATTCTGTGAGATTGAAAGAAGTCATGCTCCGAATAATAATGATGTGTCTCTGTGTTGTTTGGTTTCTATATTCTAAAAGACTATAGGGGCGTTTGAAATAATTTTATTCGGGCTAAGGTCACAGACACTTGAGTAGGTAATCAAAAGAGCTGATAAAAAATAGTTTATGACAAGCAAAAAAACTGCTTTGAGCGTATTTTCATAATCTGTCTTAGAAAGCTTAACGGAATAAGTTGAAAACAGCTAATGGACATGTCATAAGATGGTTGCATCAAATCTTCCATATAACCTCACAGGTGCTTATCCCAATAGATACACACAAATAAGTCAATCCAATCAGACCCATATACAACAAGCACTTATTGAAGTTGAACAAGTGTCCAAACACCTATATTATGAGACAATCAAATGATTATGAAACATGACTAAGAATTAACTCACCTGGTCAAGAGACGGAGAACAGATGTATTGATAGATCTCGGACAGAGCTTCAAATGCACTGTTCTCTTTATGTTCAATGTCTGGATCAGACAGAGCAGCATCCAATAAAGAATTAAGCAAATTAACAAGCTCGGAGATGGTGTTTTAATACTCACTAGAATCTCCAACTTCATCACTGTCAACAGCAAGTTAATAACCTTTTAATTACCTAACAATAATGCCCTATATGAATTGACTTACTTGAGCTTATCTAGCAATAGAAGCACTTATAAAACCAAAAAAGAGTCAAGATTAGTAACTCGAGAAAAATAGGTTACATAAATACATGTTTTGAATCAACTAAAAACAGAATAACCTTTTTCCCAGCGATAGGTTATGAAGCAAGCCCAGCAGCTTCTCCTGGTTCTTCCCGAGAATATTTCTCACGTCTCGAGGCTTATTAGGATTAGCGACAAATATCTGGATAAACATGTAATAAAAGTAATTAAAACAAAGATCCAAATGTACATGTGTTGATCGATTAACTTGAAAACATGAAGCGGGAAAATCACCTTGAAAATGTGAAAAGCCGATAACTGAATGTTTTTACTTGAATCCTGCTCAACCATGTAAGCATGACTTTCAAAAAGAGAACTTCTAAGATGTAGCGCTTCATTATCTGAGTATTGGGCGATTCCAAAAGAAAATCCAAGAGAAGCTAAAATCCATATAATTTAAATTGTTAAAATCAAAGATAATGATCAAAAAGCAAAAACATTTTAAAATTAATGGCAGAACAGAACTGACCTTGATAGACTGCCTCGGTGTGACGTAATTTGGAGACGTCAAGAGGTTCTCGTATTGATCAAAGAACTGTTACTTACTTCCTTCAAGAGGTTCTCGTATTGATCAAAGAACTGTTACTTACTTCCTTCGAAGAGCTCTTATTCCATATTTTAAGGCAATTCACATCAGCAAACCATTAGGGCCTGTTATTTAGTTGTAAAAATGTTTCCACTGCAATTTCCTGTTTTTCATAGTGAGTAGGAAAAACACGGAAAAAAATATCTGAAACAGCAGCTTTTGATACACCACCTTCAAGTATGATCCCTTTTTCCTCTGCCCCGAGATCCGGGTCATCCTTCGGTGAGCTATATGCCTGGAAAGGAAACAAGTTTACTTGCAGACTTATGAAATTGAAGTCAATAAACCGGATCTGGCTCTCTGCGATAAATAATTCCTTCCATTCACGCAGTTTGACCATCGGTGAATTCAAGCTCGGTTAAGATCTGTGTTTTTTTAGACTGTCATATCTTGATCAAGCTACCAATGTCCCAAATGCGTGAACGCGGGATCCCTAAGAACAGGGAATCCGAATTCCAATAAATGAGCAAAAAGTGTTGGCTATCATGAAAAGATAATATTAGATACATAATGTAGAATACATCAAAATTAAGGGAAAGTTGACTTACTTTTTGCAACCAAAAAGCAAACAAAATACTTCCAAAGGATCCAAACGAGTAAAACACTGTTGAATAGAACATGAAAGATTCTGTGAGATTGAAAGAAAGAGCATCAACAACTTCCTGTCAAATCACCAAATAATCAATTAGGCACTCTTATTTTCTCTTTCTCACTCCCTTGAATAGAACATGAAAGATTCTGTGAGATTGAAAGAAAGAGCATCAACATCTTCCTGTCAAATCACCAAATAATCAATTAGGCACTCTCATTTTCTCTTTCTCACTCCCTTGAATAGAACATACATGATTCTGTGAGATTGAAAGAAGTCATGCTCCGAATAATAATGATCTGTCTCTGTGTCGTTTGGTTTCTATATTCTAAGACTATAGGGGCGTTTGAAATAATTTTATTCTGGCTAAGCACTTATTGAAGTTGAACAAGTGTCCAAACACCTATATTATGAGACAGTCAAATGATTATGAAACATGACTAAGAATTAACTCACCTGGTCAAGAGACGGAGAACAGATGTATTGATAGATCTCGGACAGAGCTTCAAATGCAATGTTCTCTTTATGTTCATTGTCTGGATCAGACAGAGCAGCATCCAATAAAGAATCAAGCAAATTAACAAGCTCGGAGATGGTGTTTTAATACTCACTAGAATCTCCAACTTCGACAAACTACCAAGCATATAAAAAATCATCACTGTCAACAGCAAGTTAATAACCTTTTAATTACCTAAAAATAATGCCCTATATGAATTGACTTATTTGAGCTTATCTAACAATAGAAGCACTTATAAAACCAAATAAAGAGTCAAGATTAGTAACTCGAGAAAAATAGGTTACATAACTACATGTTTTGAATCAACGAAAAACAGAATAACCTTTTTCCCGGCGATAGGTAATGAAGGAAGCCTAGCAGCTTCTCCCGGTTCTACCCGAGAATATTTCTCACGTCTCGAGGCTTATTAGGATTAGCGACAAAAATATGGATAAACATGTAATAAAAGTAATTAAAACAAATATCCAAATGTACACGTGTCGATCGATTAACTTGAAAACATGAAGCAGGAAAATCACCTCGAAAATGTGAAAAGCCGATAACTAAATGTTTTTACTTGAATCCTGCTCAACCATGTAAGCATATTAATTAATCGCGTGGAAAAACAAGAATATCGCACAATGACACAGGATTAAGAGGAGTTATACCGTCAACAATGTCATCATGACTTTCAAATAGAGAACTTCTAAGATGCAGCGCTTCATTATCTGAGCATTGGGCAATTCCAAAAGAAAATCCGTGAGAAGCTAAAATCCATATAAATTTAATTGTTAAAACAAAGATAGACTGCCTCGGTGTGACGTAATTTAGAGACGTCGAGAGGTTCTCGTATTGATCAAAGAACTGGGAACAATAAGTCCTATTAGAAAAGCATGAGCATAATTGTTTCTCAAGCAGCATTTTGTGCTGCCTTGATATGTTCAAATAAGATAAGTATGCCAAGGAGGACGCAAACCTCATCATAGTGAGCCGTCAAAAATTTGGCGACCACATTTCCATGTTTAGTGAGAAGGTCCTGCTAAGCAAGCAAATCCAAAAGTATATATGAAAAGGGTATAGGAAGACAGCAAGGTATGTCATTATCAGACTTAGAGAGGTGAGAAAGAATTCAAATCTGACCTTAAAGGTAGAAAATGCATCAAAGTTAGGCAACTCTACAAATCTGACCTTATCATAACGCTACTTAAAACCAAGCAACAAACACATCAAAACTACACGAAAGAGCACCTATTGTGCTCTAAATTGAATACTACAAAAACATCTATAATGCATTTAAACACAAATATAATGATAAATCTACTAGCTTAAAAAAAGAGATTAGGTTGTACAATAACTCACAAAATGTGGGTTATCACACCCCCAAACTTTAATCATTACTTACCCTTATGTGATGCGACAAATAAAGACACAGACTACACCTACTAGCAGCCACCCTTACTATCAATCTTAACTCATAATTAACTTAGAATTCAACTCATAATTAACTCTGAGGTGTCCATCAATGTTTCTATTTAGCCTTTTATTTTTCGTATAAGGCACATTCTCGCATCTCACATCTTTACATGGATAGAATAAGGAATGTTTTCTACAAAATTGTCTTCTGATAAAAAAACCTTATTTCTAGTATCACTGAACAATTTTCAAAGTTGATCCAGTATATGAACTTGACTACTAAACTTTAAATCTCCTTGTCTAGCATGAATCTTTTGAATATTAATGTTACTAAATCTTTCTTCCTATAACAAAGATATATGTGAATTACGAACACAAACTAATGGATTATGGCACTAGGCTAAAGCTAAAGCTAATTCTAGATACCACACTAGAATCCTATGAAATTTCAAAATAAAAATCATGAAGATAGTAGAACTTGAGCACATTAAGTAAAATACTTTTCATTTTTGCAATTGTTTAGAAGATATGTCCAATATTTGACCATTCAATGCATATAACTCTATAAAGTCATAATAGAAGCCAATGGTTTTCCAAAAGCTTATCATCTTGTTAAAAAAGAAAACTAGTAAAAATGGTAGGTATAACATACCAGGTAAGAGATGCATAAGAACACTGACGATTTTGTCAACAGAACTGAACACCAAACTGCAACGCCAAACAATCAAAGCCCGTGCTAAAGGCCCCTGCAACAGAAGCACTTAAATAAGGCGCAAAATCGACCAATTAACCGCTCGTCTTCTAAGATGTCAAATTACGGTAAAACACTCACCTCAGCAAATGAGAAGCAAACCGGTAAACCAAGAAAATTGTATTCGCATAGTAGCAAAAATCCTGAAACACATGAACAATACTTTAGAAACCTTATTCTTATTAGTTATGTTTCAACAGAAGAAACTGAAATAAACTATTAACTTTATCCTTATGATAATGATAATGACAATTACGAGACATCACTCCAATGATTTTGATCAGCAATGCAACTGAAACACAGTTTAAAATTAAATAAACAAGCCTTCTTCCAATGACTTCGCAGCCCTGTGCCTCTGACAACATTTTACCTAAAAAATACACTTCCTGACAGTACAGTTAACATCGAGAAGCCTAGGATCTCTCAAGAATAACTTCCAATTTCTAGTCTGCCCACTCCCCTCCATAATCCTTCTTTTTATTCCCTCTCTCTCTCCTCACCCATACCCCACTTAGCCCACTCAACAGGTAATTTTATAAGTGGAATTGTTCCTGTTTCCCCCCTCTTCTTTTCACTCAGGTACACCCTCTCATAACGCGGTGCATCTCCTCTAATTAAGATTGTGTGCATCTCCTGAAAACCAAAAAGAGTTGAGATTAGTAACTTGAGAAAAATAGGTTACATAACTACATGTTTTGGTGCTAACTCAAAAGCAAAGGGGTGCAAAATTGGCATTCTGCAGAGTAGTTGCAACTCTAAACATGAAGGACTAAACCCAAATTATTCTCAGTATTGGATTCTTGAAAAGGGATTTATTGGAAAACCACTATCAAGATTTGTTTTCACATCCATGAAATCCAGAAACAAAAAAAACAGCAAGTTATAAACTTTAGCAGCACACTCCTCCCATAAGAATTTACAGCCGCAAATCATCTAATATAAAAAAAACCAGAACAAGCACAGTATCCAATTTACTCCAAAATTAATGCAATGGAAAAAAAAAACTATAGGAAACATATCTATTGAATGAACAGCAGTAAAACCGAAACCGGTTCAGTCGGATGCCATAAGCAACTTATAAAGATAATTACAACTGAAAGTCATACAAGCAGTAAAACCCATCATCAAATTTCAAAAAGAATTCTTAAAATCAAGTCCTAAAAGTTTAGTATGAACATGACTGAGATAACTAGAAAC
Source organism: Lathyrus sativus (assembly GCA_963859935.3). Taxonomy (NCBI): domain Eukaryota; kingdom Viridiplantae; phylum Streptophyta; class Magnoliopsida; order Fabales; family Fabaceae; genus Lathyrus; species Lathyrus sativus. Next base: position 9,077,130 of record OZ012737.1, read on the forward strand.
CAGAAAACCATAATATCATATCCTATTTAATAACCTCAAAGTAACTTAACCAACATTCAATCGCAGCACCAATGATAAATCTGAGAGTAAACCTATAATCAGCTGTTGTTACCAAATCAATGCGAAAACTAAAATGCGACGAAACCGGAATCAACGAGATAAAACCACTGCTCACCTCTGTGAATTCAGCATAACCTCCAAAAGTCAGCATGCCAACTTTCAAGTCATTGACCGAGTCCCCAACTGCTGCAATGATTCCCACAGCCTAAAATATAAATGAAATTCAGCACACATATGAGTATAGGCATTCTGCATCAAGTGATCAGCTTCATAAAAGAAATCTATGTTTGGGGATACATCATACCTCAAATCCTGCATCGAATGGAAGACGGGCCGCAGTATCATTGTTATTGCCACCAAAATAGCGGCCTGAGCTAAATTTTACCTATCAATACAAATTCTTGTCAGAATTGTAGCTAGAAAATAAATTCACACACAAATCTTCTAGAAATATGTAAAAACTTACATCACTAGCATTTACACCAGCATAAATTATCTTAACAAGAACAAAGTTTGATTTGATAGGTAATCTCAGTGGTGCTCTCACTAAGCCGGTAGCATTCTGAAAGTTGTGAGTCAAGGTATGAACAACTCTGCAAACAGTAAGCAGCAATATGAAACAACTAAATAACTCATCTTAAAATGAACAAAACCATGAGAACACAGTCAATTTAAAATAACTCATCTTTATTGTGAATTAAGAGTCTACAAAGTACAAACACTCATGCTCTTTTTGCCAAGGCACACCAAATAACAAAATGATATGCAGACTAACCTTTCACCACCATTTCCATAGGTACAAAGCCCCCCATCATATTAAGGAATTTGGGATCCACCTTTAAGCCCATCTCAGTTTCAACAAACTGCACTAAACATTAATATTTCAGGGATTAATTATAGTAAACTGTAATGTAGAGTAGAATTTATTTTGAAAATATCAAAATTTTCAAGTCCAAAAACAACTCGAATTCCTTGACGTTTGTATAAACGAAGTGCTCTAGTAAACATAACAACACCACCTGTGAAGCGAAGAAACAGTTTAGTAAACTATATAGTAAGTTAATTTTTGGGAAAACAAAAAATGATAGTAAGTTAGTATAAGTTTTGTGGAGATGCATAATTGATTGTTAAATGACAAACCTTTAGAGCCACTATAGATAGGGTCAAGATACATCGGATAAAGACCCGAAGCAGAACCCAAATTGATGATCACCCCAGGCCTTTTCAACGCTGCCATGCTTTTAATCTATTTAAAAGCACACAATCAACAACAAAAGGTTTCAATCCCCTTTTTTCTTAACTGTGTGATCGATAATGTGATACGTGAAAGAAAACCAGGACAAATTTTAAGCTTACCGCAAGGCGGGTAGTGTCAAAAACAGCAATAAAATTCACATTAAGAGTATGTCTCCACGATCGAGTGCCGTCCGTTTCATCCTTATCAAACGGTACAGGGTTTTCATCCACCCTAAAGCATGTATTAATGGAACTGCAGTATATAGAACAACAAAGAATTCGAGAACTGCAATAGAACAACAACATATATCATATATTAATAGTTTCAATTTAATAATATATCATTACAAATAACATAGAAATGTAATAATTTTGAAAAAGTAAAGCAAGATTTCGAGAACTGCATCTTCTCAAAATCTCTACTTCATCTTCTCAAAAGCATGTTCATCAAAGGCTAGATAAAAACATACTGCCACTAATTCTATATAACTTTGTAGTGAATAGAATCTTCAAAACATATACTGATAACCCAGCAGCAAGTTAGCTACAAGAAACAAAGATTCACAATCAGACAAAAATCAAAACAAAACAAAACCTTGAAATTCCTAATCCAGACAACTAACAAAATTAGCTACATGAAACAAAGATTTTCAGAGTGCAATACACTCACCATCTAGAAATCATCTTGAAATTTTCCAAAGTGTCTAAAGAACACCAGTCTTCCAAAGTACAAAAGCCAGGTGAAGATGGATGACAGTTCCGAAGTGCCCAAATCATCCTTTTGTTCCTAAAGCTAGGACATCAAAAAGGGAAAGTAACAAATACTTTTCAGTTACCTATCACATTAATACTCTTCAATTAAGATAGCTAGCCTAAATTTACATTAATACTCTTCAATTAAGATAGCTAGCCTAAATTTAACTTTGGCTGCCTCGTCCTATGGTCCAAGAGTTTATCTTTTAGTTTTAGAAGGGGGGTTTAACTGCTCTGTTATAGACTTTTTGTTCATTGAATATTTAGGATTGCACATGCATTTATTATTATTCACAATTTTGCTAGATGTTCCACCTTTTCCCCTGACGGGATCTCACTTGTAATGAGTCCAACCTGGTACTAATGGTGAAGACATCTACTGTTCCTCCAGTTTCGGGCACAGGAACTTGTTCCTCCAGTTTCGGGCACAGGAACTTTTTATTATACACAATTTTGCTAGATGTTCCACCTTTTCCCCTGACGGGATCTCACTTGTAATGAGTCCAACCTGGTACTAATGGTGAAGACATCTACTGTTCCTCCAGTTTCGGGCACAGGAACTTGTTCCTCCAGTTTCGGGCACAGGAACTTTTTATTATACACATTTTTGCTAGATGTTCCACCTTTTCCCCCGACGGGATCTCACTTGTAATGAGTCCAACCTGGTACTAATGGTGAAGACATCTACTGTTCCTCCAGTTTCGGGCACAGGAACTTGTTCCTCCAGTTTCGGGCACAGGAACTTTTTATTATACATATTTTTGCTAGATGTTCCACCTTTTCCCCTGACGGGATCTCACTTGTAATGAGTCCAACCTGGTACTAATGGTGAAAACATCTACTGTTCCTCCAGTTTCGGGCACAGGAACTTGTTCCTCCAGTTTCGGGCACAGGAACTTTTTATTATACACAATTTTGCAAGATACTCCACCTTTTCCCCTGACGGGATCTCACTTGTAATGAGTCCAACCTGGTACTAATGGTGAAGACATCTACTGTTCCTCCAGTTTCGGGCACAGGAACTTGTTCCTCCAGTTTCGGGCACAGGAACTTATTAGCATATGCAGTGTGTATCCTATGTGTCAAGTTGTTAAGTCTTTAAACAGAGCAGTGTGAGCCTCCCCTAACTAAATCCTACAAAGAGCTCTTTCTCCATAGTTTAAGGCATATTTGAAAAACCGTAATTCATTTCAGCAACTAGAGAATTAACAGTAAGAAAGAAACACAGACAAATGTGGCATTTTTATATAATAACAATTACCAAGCATTGTGCATGTGAAATGAGAGTAAATTTCATAGAATAGACCCATAAATAAAACAAATAAGTGTTAATGCAGGAAATAGGATACACCTGATTATCTTCCTGTAGATTATCTTCCACATCAAAAATAGCATCTACAAGAGCAGTGTAATTATCTGCTTCAATAAGCTCCCAGTTTCCTTCATACAATTTTACCAGCTCCAACTTTAACACTGGTTTCACTTTGGATTCATGAATGCCAAGGTTCGTCATTGCGCGGAAAGCCGCTTTAACTTTCGGATTGGGTGGTGCCATTTATGATCAATCAGTAACAACTTTCTATACTACACGCTACAAAATTCAACAAAACCACAATCATATTTCAATGATATCCAAGATGAAACAAAATGCAGTATATGATTTAGGAATGACAAATACCAGTTACCCTTACCGAACTACGATTCGGCTGAAGTCAATCTTGATTCTTGGACGGTGATCTTAATGGCGAAGATTAATGCAATAATTGAAACCTATAAACGATCAAGGACAAAAGAAAAACGTAGAGTAATCGTCGGAGAACGAAAAACGTAAAGTAATCGTCGAAAAACCTAAAGTAAATCGTCGGAGAACGAAAAATGTAAAGTAATCGTCGGAGACGGAAATTGAAGTGAAAACCAGAAAAAAAAGTTAAAGAGACGGAACAGTAAAGAAAACATAGAACCTGTGAGAATTGATTCTTGAACGGTGATCTCAGTCGAAAATAGGAAGATGATGGGAGAAACTGATTCACAAACCTAACCCAAACCAAGAACATAATCAGTCGAAAGGAAGATGAAGGGAGAAACTGATTCACAAACCTAACCCAAACCAAGAACAGAATCAGTCGAAAATAGGAAGATGAAGGGAGAAACTGGTTCACAAACCTAACCCAAACCAAGAACAGAATCAGTCGAAAAAGAAAGAAGAAGTACATTGCGACGAAATACGAATCATAAACAAATCCACAAACCTGGTTCAAGCAGAATCGAAGAGATTGAGACAAGGTCGACGAAGAGAAGTCGAATAAGCGTGCGTTGTGATAGAAACTGGTTCACAAACCTAACCCAAACCAAGAACAGAATCAGTCGAAAAAGAAAGAAGAAGTACATTGCGACGAAATACGAATCATAAACAAATCCACAAACCTGGTTCAAGCAGAATCGAAGAGATTGAGACAAGGTCGACGAAGAGAAGTCGAATAAGCGTGCGTTGTGATAGAAACTGGTTCACAAACCTAACCCAAACCAAGAACAGAATCAGTCGAAAAAGAAAGAAGAAGTACATTGCGACGAAATACGAATCATAAACAAATCGAAGTCGAATAAGCGTGCGTTGTAATTTGGTTTGAACACAGCTTCTTTTGGTGCTTTGACCCTGTTGAAATTTGCAACTCTCACCAATTATGTTAGCCCCTGATACAATCATTTTAGGAGATATTTTTTCTAAAATGTATTTGCTAACTAACTCCAAATACGAAAAAGAATAAAAACCAATTTTAAAGAGTGTATATAAAGTCACATTTGTTTAGACCAAAATCTAAATTTACATAAATGTATTATCACTTTTTTTTAGTAAAAGTTTCGTTGTGATTTTAGGGTTAAGATATGCAGACCACTAACACCTTTTTCATAAATTATTATATCATAAAAATAATTTATAAATTATTTTTATTATTCTAATAAAATGTTTGTTTCTACAAGGGCTGAGATTAATTTGATTCGTAGCAATTATAGTTCTAGTTAGAAGATAAAATGAGGGTTTGGTTTGTAAAAAGAGAAAATTTATCCATTACTTGCGCTTCATAAATTGAGGGATTTTTATAAAGGTTTCGTTTGTAAATAGAAAAGAAAATAAAAAAGAGAAATTGTAGTAGAGATTAAAAGAAATTAGGTCTTATTTTGAATATGATGATTTTCATCTATGGTAATTGTGTATATTTTATTAGTGATTTACTAGTTTTACAATAAATTAAATCGATTATTATTCTCAATATTTTGATGTAAAATTCATTCTTTTAAAAACAAGTCTTTAATTCTTTAGATGTGTTCGACATCAAAAATAGACTTTTGAAAACAAGTCTTTAATTCTTTAGATATGTTCGACATTAAAAAATAGATAATAACACTAGTTAATTTTTAAACCACAAAAATGTAATCATCTATCACTAAATCAATTAATAGTTCTAATTGATTAATCTATTTCTGGTTTTAAGAGTAACATTTAATAATCACTTTAAACCTAAGTTAATAATCACTTTAAGAATAATATTAATTGAATAACAACTAAAATTTTAAATCACGAAAATAGTTCAAAGCCAGTAACATGGTTCAACCGACCAAATCAACATTATCTCTGTATAAAATTTTACCACTTTTATAAAACAAATGTGCCATGAAACTAGTGCAAACAAATATGCCATGAAAATAATTTAAATTTAAAAGACATCTATTCTATAGTACACAAGATATTAATATATAAAATGTGCGTGACGAAATTATACAAAATAATACGCAACAATTCCGGTCGGAGGTATCTGGTCACACAGCATTAGCATGCTCTAATAGTACAGTGGATTACAACAACTCTTTAATTCAGTTTAAGTAATAGTCAATTCAAGAAAAATATATATAATCTCAACTTCTCACTCTTTTATTCACAACTCATCACTTAACAATATTACAATATTGAATAGAATAAGACTCTTTTGAGAATCAATTTTAAAAAATAAAAAAAATTCAAAGAAAAAACATCTAAAATATAAAGTCCATTGAAAGAGAGAAAAAAAAACAAGCAACACGTGATTTCATTAAATGCAATTTTTATTAAAAAATTAAAAAAAATTATTTATACCTAATTTTATCAAAGTCCACACACAAATTCACACTCAAGAAGGTAACATCATGGCATAAGCCTTTGTTCATCCCAATGTCTTCAACAAAACTTCTAAAGCAAATCTAATGCAAGTCATTTACTCTATATCAATTAATGTTCATTAAATCGTCTCCAAATCTTTAGTCCAAATTCATTCAAACATCAAGCCACGCCACGGTTCATATCAATTTCAAATCATCAACAATTTAAAACTCAAGAAGTCAAGTTCCTATATCAAGAAAGCAAAAAAGAATCAAGTTTTCTATCCTATTCTACTTAATTTAAGACAATACCAAAATAGAATAGCAGGACAATTTCATATTTCACCAAGAAGTTCAAACTCATATTTCAATCCAAATAAGCTTAAAAGAAAATGCAAATTTATCCAAGATATCTCTTTCATTCAAAAGCTATCAAGTCTCTACGTTACATATCCATTCATATTCATAGTTCTAACATTCAAGCAAACAGCCAGTGTTATGAATAACAGTCAAGCAGCAACCACATAGTGTGTATAGCAGGTAGCACATTTTGAACAACAAGTAAAGGGACCACACACACTCAGAATATGTAAAATGGAAAAACAAAAGCAACAACAAAAGTTCATAGTACACTAGCCTTAACACAAAAACAGAAAAAAGAAAAAAAGATACAACAGGAACCACACAACGAGAGCAGAACAAAATTTTAGAATTATGGCAAGTATTGTCTGCTAACCCTAGCATTTTGGGGTATATATAATGCTTTATTTCACAGAAAAAACCTAAGTATTTTCTACACACAAAAGCCACAATATTGGAGGCAGCCACCATCATGTGAATAAACCCTAAGCACACACCTAATTCACAGACATCAAAATTCAAGGGAGGAGGCAGAAAACGAAGAAACCTGTTTTGAAGCGTCACAGAGTGTTACTTTCAACCTTCCTAAAGGTTCTTCTCACAAACCTTATTAGAGCTCATAAGAGGCTCTAAACCAAGTTGAACTTAGCCTAAAATTTTTAACACTTTGACTATATATAAATATTTGTTAAAGGACCTTATATTGAAGGACAAAATAAATTGTAAAAGAGATTATAATTCTTAAGAGAAAAGGGTATAAATTTATAGAATAAGGATTATATTATAGTACAAGTCTATAATTTTTAAGGGAGAAACTGATTCACAAACCTAACCCAAACCAAAAACAGAATCAGTCGAAAATAGGAAGATGAAGGGAGAAACTGATTCACAAACCTAACCCAAACCAAGAACATAATCAGCCGAAAAATAAAGAAGAAGTACATTGCGACAAAATACGAATCATAAACAAATCCACAAACCTGGTTCAAGCAGAATCGAAGAGATTGAGACAAGGTCGACGAAGATTAATACAACAATTGAAACCCATAAACGATCAAGGACAAAAGAAAAACATAAAGTAAACATTGAACCTGTGAGAATTGAAGAACAAGACAATGCGGTCGAGAACCAATACCAGGTTTATAATGTGCTACAATACGAGTCAGTGTTATGAATGCACGAGAGAAAAGATGAGAAAGAGTCATGACTTAGGGTTCTAGCAATGGATTCAAGCTCTACGGTAGCTCTGGCGAATTTATCATGGTCGGAGAGTTTGTTGAGATAGGTAATGACTCGTTGCCGGAGAAGAAAGTGAATGGCTTAAAAGGACAAAGAAAAGAAGAAGAAGAAATTAAGAGGAATGTGACAACTAACACCGTAATTTTATACGCTTTTGTTATTTTAATATATTTAATGATTATTTTTCAATTTTACAGATACAAATAAACACACGCTAATGTTGTATTTTAAATGGTGTAGGCATACGGTGTAGGATTTTGGTGTTAGCATAGCAATGCTCAAAAATTAAGAATACCTTATATTTAGGAATTGATGTAGCAATACATTTTATTTTATATAAAATAAAAAAAAAATATTTTTAATTAAGATTTCTCACAATTTATAAAAGATTTTTATATTTAGAAAATATATTTTTTGATGGATTTTTTAATAAAGTAGATTTTGAAAATATTAAAGAGATGGGAGGAACAAACAATAATTATTAGATCATGATTAAATTTATTTATTAATATCGTCATGTTTTATTTCATATTTTTTTCTTTTTTCTATTCTCTTAATTTTTTGTCATTATATTTAATATGATCAATTCAAATGTCATGTCTTAATATTTTTATTGGGTTTATTTGATGAAGATATTTACATAAACACTTAACAGTAATAAAAAGAATCACTTCCAACGGACGCGCGTCTTCGTTACGCTCCCGTCATTGTCACTTACAAACAACCCGACCCGACACAATGTAGTTGTATAGAAGTTAAATGTTTATTGAATTTCACTTTACTGAATCATTCCATTAATTATAATTAGTAAAAGTATATTTTATAAATAATATTAATTGACTCAATTAATGGATTTGAATAGAACTTAAACGTGACTTTTTATTTGAGACAGAAAAGTATAAATTACCTCAAATATCATGGAAAAACAGTGGAAATTGAAAGGGTATGATCAGAAAACCCTAGTGAATCTTGCGTAGGCACTTTAGGGTTTTCTCTTCTCAATTTCAATTCCTGATTCAATTGGAAATTAACCGATACAACATGTAACTCTCATGTCTCTACACTCAATAGATACATGTATAATATATACATGCATAATAGGATTTTTTCTTTCAATTTCAATAAAAATACCTAAACTCCGTATCAATCATAATAATAATGGCAACCCCCTTACCTCACTTCCTAGCAGTTGATCTCCCTTCTTTCGCATCTTCTAAGGAAATCTCCTTTGGTTCTCTGTGCTCTAGCCCTTTTCCACGATTTATCTCCAATCTCACGATCATACATAAATGAACCATCACTCTCCTATTTTCCTTGTTTAACCCTCAGACCCCTAATATGCCTTTCCAAACTTGCCCCCACTAATCCTCATGAATATTACCCCTTTGCTCTTATTCTCCTTTTCACCTTAATATCTGATTGATTATTATTATATTTCCAAATAATATAAACTAAATTATTTAAATTTAAATAATTTTACTCATCCCTCCATATTCCTCTTATTTCCCCACAACACATCGACACACATCATACAAATAAATCCAAATTCACAATTAATCACAAATAATCACGTACATAAATAATTATAAATTTTTGGGGTGTTACAACTCTCTACTACTAAAAGAATACTCGCCCTAAAAAATACCTGAGAAAAACAGAGTCGGAAACGACTCTCTCATCTAATCTTCATGTTCCCAAGTCCAACTTTCACCAGCTGGTCCATCCCATAATACCTCCGCTGAGGCAATCTCTTTACCCCGTAGCTATTTCATTTCTCGACCATCTATCTGCACGGGTGACACTTCAATCGTCAGGTTATCTCTCACTTGTACATCATTCATTTGTATTACATGAGACGAATCTGGACTGTATTTTCTAAACTGAGATACATGAAACGCATCATGAAGGTTCGCAAGCGACAACAATAAAGCAACTCGATAGGTTATCTCTCATATCCTCTGTATAATCTGATACGGACCAACAAAACACGGAGTGAGCTTTCTAGACTTCAAAGCTCGAACCACACCAGTTATCAGCGTAACTCTCAAAAACACGTGATCTCCCTCTTGGAATTTGAGTACCTTCTTCCTCCTATCATGATAACTCTTCTAGCGAATCTATGAAGTTCTCATCCTCTATTGGATCATCTTAATCTTTTTGGTCATCTCTTGCACAATCTAAGGTCCGAGTACAACACTCTCTCGGCTGACTCATGCCAACACAATGGAGTCATATAAAAGAGAGCATAATACAAATGAAAAAACAAGCTAACACAAAGGGAGTTGATTTTGCCTTCAAACCAGGTGATCTTGTTCTCCTAAAGTTACAGTCTTATAGACAACAAACAATTAGCAACTTAAGAAATGAGCCGATTTAGTTAATTTATCCATAACCACCCAAATTGGATCATTCCCCTTTGCAGTCTCTGAAAATCCCGACACAAAATCCATGGAGATACTATCCCATTTCCATTTCGGAATATTCAATGGTTGCATCATACCCAAAGGCTTTTAATGTTCAATCTTTGACTTCTGACAAGTCAAACAGGCATAAACAATTTAACAATATCCCTCTTCATACCTGGACATCAAAATAACTTAAGCAAATCTTGATACATCTTTGTGGCACCGGGATGAATACCCATCCTACTTCGATGCCCCTCTTCACGAATCCTCTTCTTAATTTCTAGAACATATGTAACACGCACTATATCTTTGAACCTCATCACGCCATCCTCATCAATCTGGAATTCACCTCTGTTACCTTGGTTAATAAAGGTCAATTGATCAACTAATCTCAAATCAGATTTCTAACATTCCTTGACTTCTTTGAGAATGTCACTCATCAATTTCAACATTCCCAACTTCACACTGTCAGGAGTCTTCTCGCATACTAAACTCATGTCTCTGGAATGTTCGATTAATTATAATTCTCTCACCACAAGCATCAACATATGCAATGACTTTTTGCTCAACGCATCAGCCACCGCATTTGCTTTACCAGGGTGGTAACTCAAATCGAAGTCATAGTCCTTCAACAATTCCAGCCACCTTCTCTGCCTCATATTCAACTCTTTCAGATCAAATAAGTACTTTAAACTCTTATGATCACTGAACACCTCGAATTTATAGCCAAAAAGGTAATGTCTCAAAAATTTTAACATGAATACTACAATTGCCAATTCTAAATCATGTGTAGGATAATTCCCTTCATGAACCCTCAATTTTATGGAAGCATAGGCAACAACCTGACCATTCTGCATCAACACTCCACCAAGACCCATCTTTGATGCGTCACAATGTACTATAAAATATTCACTTGGATTAGGAAAGATCAATACCGGAGCGGTCGTCAAATTCTTCTTCAATTCCACAAAGATCTCTTCACATGCAACATCACACACATAAGCTTGACTCTTCAGAGTCAACTGAGTCAAAGGTAATACTAACTTAGAAAAATCATCGATAAACTTGCGATAATAACTTGCCAACCCAAGAAAACTTCGTATTTTTGTAGCAGACTTCGAAGTCTCCCACCATAACACAACATTAATCTTAGAAGGATGGACAACAATTCTACCACTTGATATTACATGGCCAAAGAAACTCACTTCCTTCAATTAGAACTCACATTTTGATCGTTTTGCATATAACTTTTTCTCTCTTAACACTTGTAACATCGTACACAAATGCCTAGCATACTCTTATTTAGATTTCGAGTATATCAGAATATCATTAATGAAAACCACAACAAACTTATCCAAATACTAATGAAAGATCATATTCATATACTTCATGAATACACCTGGTGCATTTGATACACCAAACGGCATCAAAGTGTATTCATAGTGATCGTACCTCATCCTAAAATCTGTCTTTAGAATATCATTTGGCTTAAGACGAATCTAATGATAACTATACCTCATATCAATCTTACTAAATACACATGTGTCCACTAGTTGATTCATCAAATAATCGATACTTAGAAGTGGATACTTATTCTTGATAGTCACTTTATTCAACTGCCAGTAATCAAAATACAATCTCATACTACCGTCTTTCTTCTTAACAAACAACACAGGAGCACCCCACAGAGAAACACTTGGTCGAACAAACTCCTTCTCAAGCAATTCTTCCAATTGTTTATTCAATTCACTTAACTCAGAAGTTGACATCCGGCAAGGAGCCATTGACATCGGACTCATGCTTGGTATCAATTCTACCGCAATCTCGGCTTCACGCTCTAGAGGCAAATCACTTACATCGTTTGGGAATACGTCTGGGAATTCACAGACAACAGGTAATTCAACACTTATAATTTCACGGACAACTTATAATGATGCAAACATTACAATTATTAAGGCTCCGTCTTCTAGAAGTTCATCCACTTGCTTAGCAGACAAAAATATAAGTTCTTCATTATCACCAAACTCAAGAAATCTCATAGTCTTATTGTTACAGTTGATATGAACATAGTTGAACTCCAACGAGTTCATTCCAAGGATAACATCAATTTGGTGCAAGGATAAACACACCAAATCCATCACGAAAATCTTCCCAAAAATAGTTAAGGGACAACCCAAGCACATAAAGGTCATAGTAACAGAACCATTAGCAGGAGTTCCTATCACCATACTACCATTCATATCAGAAATTTTCAAACCCAACATGGTAGCATATTCAAGAGAAACAAACTAATGAGTAGCACCAATATCAATAGCAACCAACTCCGTATTATTAATAAAACAAGTACCTCAAATCAAGTTATCTTTCTTAGAGACTTCTGAACCGCTCAAAGCAAACACTCTACCATTAGTTTGAGCAGCAATAATAGTCTTCTTCAGCTTTTGGCATTAGGTACTAATGTGACCCTGTCCACCGTAATTGAAACAAGTCGGCCCCTCCTTCTTGCAATCAGTGACTTGATGATTGCTCTTACCGCATTTGTAACATCTCAACACGTTATTGTTGCAACCATCTGTACGGTGACCTTTCTCACCACACCTGTAACACTTAACAGAAGTGGGAGTTGCTCCCCCACTTGTCTTCTTCCCATCTGAATCCTTTTGCTTTCCTTTATCATCTGGAGTTACATAATGGTTTATTTGTATTGATAGATTGCTACTATTGTTTATTGACATTTTTTATTTGATGAAGATATTTATATAAATACTTAACAATAATGAAAAGAATCACCTCTAACGGACGTACGTCTTCGTCGCGCTTCCGTTATTGTCACTTACAAACAACCTGACCCGACCCAATGTAGTTTTATAGAAGCTAAATGTTCATTGAATTTCACTTTACTGAATCATTCCATTAATTATAATTAGTAAAAGTATATTTTAAAAATAATATTAATTGACTCCATTAATGGATTTGAATAGAACTTAAATGTGACTTTTTATTTGAGACAGAAAAGTATAAATTACCTTAAATATCAGCGGAGCCATTGCATACATTAGTATAGTGGTGGGTGGGTTTGTCTATGTGGTAATATACTTGTTAAAAATATGTACTATTCATGTCGACACTCTTTAAATTATTAATATCATAAATTATAAAATGATTAGAATTATAAAAGAGAGCATAATACAAATGGAAAAACAAGCTAACACAAAAGGAGTTGATTTTGCCTTCAAACCAGGAAATCTTGTTCTCTTAAAGTTACAGTCTTAAAATATAAGGTCCATTGAAAGGGAGAAACTGATTCACAAACCTAACCCAAACAAAAAACAGAATCAGTCGAAAATAGGAAGATGAAGGGAGAAACTGATTCACAAACCTAACCCAAACCAAGAACATAATCAGTCGAAAAATAAAGAAGAAGTACATTGCGACGAAATACGAATCATAAACAAATCCACAAACCTGGTTCAAGCAGAATCGAAGAGATTGAGACAAGGTCGACGAAGATTAATACAACAATTAAAACCCATAAACGATCAAGGATAAAAGAAAAACGTAAAGTAAACATTGAACCTGTGAGAATTGAAGAACAAGACAATGCGGTCGAGAAACAAGACCAGGTTTAGAATGTGCTACAATACGAGTCAGTGTTATGAATGCACGAGAGAAAATATGAGAAAGAGTCATGACTTAGGGTTCTAGCAATGGATTCAAGCTCTACGGTAGCTCCGGTGAATTTGTCATGGTCGGAGAGTTTGTTGAGATAGGTAATGACTCGTTGCCGGAGAAGAAAGTGAATGGCTTAAAAGGACAAAGAAAAGAAGAAGAAAAAATTAAGAGGAATGTGACAACTAACACCGTAATTTTATACGCTTTTGTTATTTTAATATATTTAATGATTATTTTTCAATTTTATAGATACAAATAAACACACGCTAATGTTGTATTTTAAATGGTGTAGGCATACGGTGTAGGATTTTGGTGTTAGCATAGCAATGCTCAAAAATTAAGAATACCTTATATTTAGGAATTGATGTAGCAATACATTTTATTTTATATAAAATAAAAAAATTATATTTTTAATTAAGATTTCTCACAATTTATAAAAGATTTTTATATTTAGAAAATATATTTTTTGATGGATTTTTTAATAAAGTAGATTTTGAAAATATTAAAGAGATGGGAGGAACAAACAATAATTATTAGATCATGATTAAATTTATTTATTAATATCGTCATGTTTTATTTCATATTTTTTTCTTTTTTCTATTCTCTTAATTTTTTGTCATTATATTTAATATGATCAATTCAAATGTCATGTCTTAATATTTTTATTGGGTTTATTTGATGAAGATATTTACATAAACACTTAACAGTAATAAAAAGAATCACTTCCAACGGACGCGCGTCTTCGTTACGCTCCCGTCATTGTCACTTACAAACAACCCGACCCGACACAATGTAGTTGTATAGAAGTTAAATGTTTATTGAATTTCACTTTACTGAATCATTCCATTAATTATAATTAGTAAAAGTATATTTTATAAATAATATTAATTAACTCAATTAATGGATTTGAATAGAACTTAAACGTGACTTTTTATTTGAGACAGAAAAGTATAAATTACCTCAAATATCATGGAAAAACAGTGGAAATTGAAAGGGTATGATCAGAAAACCCTAGTGAATCTTGCGTAGGCACTTTAGGGTTTTCTCTTCTCAATTTCAATTCCTGATTCAATTGGAAATTAACCGATACAACATGTAACTCTCATGTCTCTACACTCAATAGATACATGTATAATATATACATGCATAATAGGATTTTTGCTTTCAATTTCAATAAAAATACCTAAACCCCGTATCAATCATAATAATAATGGCAACCCCCTTACCTCACTTCCTAGCAGTTGATCTCCCTTCTTTCGCATCTTCTAAGGAAATCTCCTTTGGTTCTCTGTGCTCTAGCCCTTTTCCACGATTTATCTCCAATCTCACGATCATACATAAATGAACCATCACTCTCCTATTTTCCTTGTTTAACCCTCAGACCCCTAACATGCCTTTCCAAACTTGCCCCCACTAATCCTCATGAATATTTCCCCTTTGCTCTTATTCTCCTTTTCACCTTAATATCTGATTGATTATTATTATATTTCCAAATAATATAAACTAAATTATTTAAATTTAAATAATTTTACTCATCCCTCCATATTCCTCTTATTTCCCCATAACACATCGACACACATCATACAAATAAATCCAAATTCACAATTAATCACAAATAATCACGTAAATAAATAATTATAAATTTTTGGGGTGTTACAACTCTCTACTACTAAAAGAATACTCGCCCTAAAAAATACCTGAGAAAAACAGAGTCGGAAACGACTCTCTCATCTAATCTTCATGTTCCCAAGCCCAACTTTCACCAGCTGGTCCATCCCATAATACCTCCACTGAGGCAATCTCTTTACCCCGTAGCTATTTCATTTCTCGACCATCTATCTGCACGGGTGACGCTTCAATCGTCAGGTTATCTCTCACTTGTACATTATCCATTTGTATTACATGAGACGGATCTGGACTGTATTTTCTAAACTGAGATACATGAAACACATCATGAAGGTTCCCAAGCGACAGCAATAAAGCAACTCGATAGGTTATCTCTTATATCCTCTGTATAATCTGATACGGACCAACAAAACACGGAGTGAGCTTTCTAGACTTCAAAGCTCGAACCACACCAGTTATCAGCGTAACTCTAAAAAACACGTGATCTCCCTCTTGGAATTTGAGTACCTTCTTCCTCCTATCATGATAACTCTTCTAGCGAATCTGTGAAGTTCTCATCCTCTATTGGATCATCTTAATCTTTTTGGTCATCTCTTGCACAATCTAAGGTCCGAGTACAACACTCTCTCGGCTGACTCATGCCAATACAATGGAGTCCTATAAAAGAGAGCATAATACAAATGAAAAAACAAGCTAACACAAAGGGAGTTGATTTTGCCTTCAAACCAGGTGATCTTGTTCTCCTAAAGTTACAGTCTTACAGACAACAAACGATTAGCAACTTAAGAAATGAGCCGATTTAGTTAATTTATCCACAACCACCCAAATTGAATCATTCCCCTTTGCAGTCTATGAAAATCCCGACACAAAATCCATGGAGACACTATCCCATTTCCATTTCAGAATATTCAATGGTTGCATCATACCCAAAGGCTTTTAATGTTCAATCTTTGACTTCTGACAAGTCAAACATGCATAAACAATTTAACAATATCCCTCTTCATACCTGGACATCAAAATAACTTAAGCAAATCTTGATACATCTTCGTGGCACCGGGATGAATACCCATCCTACTTCGATGCCGCTCTTCAAGAATCCTCTTCTTAATTTCTAGAACATATGTAACACGCACTCTATCTTTGAACCTCATCACGCCATCCCCATCAATCTAGAATTCACCTCTGTTACCTTGGTTAATAAAGGTCAATTGATCAACTAATCTCAAATCAGATTTCTGACATTCCTTGACTTCTTTGAGAATGTCACTCATCAATTTCAACATTCCCAACTTCACACTGTCAGGAGTCTTCTCGCATACTAAACTCATGTCTCTGGAATGTTCGATTAATTATAATTCTCTCACCACAAGCATCGACATATGCAATGACTTTTTGCTCAACGCATCAGCCACCGCATTTGCTTTACCAGGGTGGTAACTCAAATCGAAGTCATAGTCCTTCAACAATTCCAGCCACCTTCTCTGCCTCATATTCAACTCTTTCAGATCAAATAAGTACTTTAAACTCTTATGATCACTAAACACCTCGAATTTATAGCCAAAAAGGTAATGTCTCAAAAATTTTAACATGAATACTACAATTGCCAATTCTAAATCATGTGTAGGATAATTCCCTTCATGAACCCTCAATTTTATGGAAGCATAGGCAACAACCTGACCATTCTGCATCAACACTCCATCAAGACCCATCTTTGACGCGTCACAATGTACTATAAAATATTCACTCGGATTAGGAAAGATCAATACCGGAACGGTCGTCAACTTCTTCTTCAATTCCACAAAGATCTCTTCATATGCAACATCACACACATAAGCTTGACCCTTCAGAGTCAACTGAGTCAAAGGTAATACTAACTTAGAAAAACCATCGATAAACTTGCGATAATAACTTGCCAACCCAAGAAAACTTCGTATTTTTGTAGCAGACTTCGGAGTCTCCCACTATAACACAACATTAATCTTAGAATGATGGACAACAATTCTACCACTTGATATCACATGGCCAAGGAAACTCACTTCCTTCAATCAGAACTCACATTTTGATTGTTTTGCATATAACTTCTTCTCTCTCAACACTTGTAACATCGTACACAAATGCCTAGCATACTCTTCTTTAGATTTCGAGTATATCAGAATATCATCAATGAAAACCACAACAAACTTATCCAAATACTAATGAAAAATCATATTCATATACTCCATGAACACACCTGGTGCATTGGATACACCAAACGGCATCATAGTGTATTCATAGTAATCGTACCTCATCCTAAAATCTGTCTTCAGAATATCATTTGGCTTAAGACGAATCTAATGATAACCATACCTCATATCAATCTTACTAAATACACATGTGTCCACTAGTTGATTCATCAAATAATCGATACTTAGAAGTGGATACTTATTCTTGATAGTCACTTTATTCAACTGCCGGTAATCAAAACACAATCTCATACTACCGTCTTTCTTCTTAACTAACAACGCAGGAGCACCCCACAGAGAAACACTTGGTCGAACAAACTCCTTCTCAAGCAATTCTTCCAATTGTTTATTCAATTCACTTAACTCAGAAATTGACATCCGGCAAGGAGCCATTGACATCGGACTCGTACTTGGTATCAATTCTACCGCAATCTCGGCTTCGCGCTCTAAAGGCAAATCACTTACATCATTTGGGAATACGTCTGGGAATTCACAGACAACAGGTAATTCAACACTTGTAATTTCACGGACAACTTATAATGATGCAAACATTACAATTATTAAGGCTATGTCTTCTAGAAGTTCATCCACTTGCTTAGCAGACAAAAATATAAGTTCTTCATTATCACCAAACTCAAGAAATCTCATAGTCTTATTGTTACAGTTGATATGAACATAGTTGAACTCCAACGAGTTCATTCCAAGGATAACATCATTTTGGTGCAAGGATAAACACACCAAATCCATCACGAAAATCTTCCCAAAAATAGTTAAGGGACAACCCAAGCACACAAAGGTCATAGTAACAGAACCATTAGTAGGAGTTCCTATCACCATACCACCATTCATATCAGAAATTTTCAAACCCAACATGGTAGCACATTTTAGAGAAACAAACGAATGAGTAGCACCAATATCAATAGCAACCAACTCCGTATTATTAATAAAACAAGTACCTCAAATCAAGTTATCTTTCTTAGAGACTTCTGAACCGCTCAAAGCAAACACTCTACCATTAGTTTGAGCAGCAATAATAGTCTTCTTCAGCTTTTGGCATTGGGTACTAATGTGACCCTGTCCACCGCAATTGAAACAAGTCGGCCCCTCATTCTTGCAATCAGTGACTTGATGATTGCTCTTACCGCATTTGTAACATCTCAACACGTTATTGTTGCAACCATCTGCATGGTGACCTTTCTCACCACACCTGTAACACTTAACAGAAGTGGGAGTTGCTCCCCCACTTGTCTTCTTCCCATCTGAATCCTTTTGCTTTCCTTTATCATCGGGAGTTACATAATGGTTTATTTGTATTGATAGATTGCTACTATTGTTTATTGACATTTTTTATTTGATGAAGATATTTATATAAATACTTAACAATAATGAAAAGAATCACCTCTAACGGACGTACGTCTTCGTCGCGCTTCCGTTATTGTCACTTACAAACAACCCGACCCGACCCAATGTAGTTTTATAGAAGCTAAATGTTCATTGAATTTCACTTTACTGAATCATTCCATTAATTATAATTAGTAAAAGTATATTTTAAAAATAATATTAATTGACTCCATTAATGGATTTGAATAGAACTTAAATGTGACTTTTTATTTGAGACATAAAAGTATAAATTACCTCAAATATCAGCGGAGCCATTGCATACATTAGTATAGTGGTGGGTGGGTTTGTCTATGTGGTAATATACTTGTTAAAAATATGTACTATTCATGTTGACACTCTTTAAATTATTAATATCATAAATTATAAAATGATTAGAATTATAAAAGAGAGCATAATACAAATGGAAAAACAAGCTAACACAAAGGGAGTTGATTTTGCCTTCAAACCAGGAAATCTTGTTCTCTTAAAGTTACAGTCTTACAGACAACAAACGATTAGCAACTTAAGAAATGAGTCGATTTAGTTAATTTATCCACAACCACCCAAATTGAATCATTCCCCTTTGCAATCTCTGAAAATCCTGACACAAAATCCATGGAGATACTATCCCATTTCCACTTCGGAATATTCAATGGTTGCATCATACCCAAAGGCTTTTGATGTTTAATCTTTGGCTTCTGACAAGTCAAACAACCATAAACAATTCAACAATATCCCTCTTCATATCTGGCCATCAAAATAACTTCGGCAAATCCTGATAAATCTTCGTGGCACCGGGATGAATACCCATCCTACTTCGATGTCCCTCTCCAAGAATACTCTTCTTAATTTCTAGAACATCCGGAACACACATTATCTCTGCACCTCATCACGTCATCCTCTTCATTCTGGAATTCACTTCTGTTACCTTGGTTAATCAAGGCCAATTGATCAACCAATCTCAAATCAGACTTCTGACCTTCCTGGATTTCTTTGAGAATGCCATTCGTCAATTTCAACATTTCCAACTTCACAATGTCAGGAGTCTTCTCGCATACTAAACTCATGTCTCTAAATTTTTTGATCAATTATAATTCTCTCACTATAAGCATCAACATATGCAATGACTTTCTGCTCAACGGATCAACCACCACATTTTCTTTACCAGAGTGGTAACTCAAATCGAAGTCATAGTCCTTCAACAATTCCAACTACCTTCTCTACCTCATATTTAACTCTTTTAGATCGAATAAGTATTTTAAACTCTTGTGATCATTGAACACCTCGAATTGATAGTCAGAAAGGTAATGTCTCCAAATTTTTAACATGAACACTACAGTTTCCAATTCTAAATCATGTGTAGGATAATTCCCTTCATGAACCTTCAATTGTCTGGAAGTATAGGCAAAAACCTGACCATTCTGCATCAACGCTCCACCAAGACCCACCTTTGGCGCGTCACAATATACCATAAAATATTCACTCGGATTAGAAAAGATCAATACCGGAGCGGTCGTCAACTTCTTCTTCAATTCCACAAAGATCTTTTCACATGCAACATCCCACACATAAGTTTGACCCTTCCGAGTCAACTAAGTCAAAGGTAATACCAACTTAGAAAAACCTTCGATAAACTTGCGATAATATTTTAAGGCAATACCAACTTCGAAAAACCTTCGAGTCAACTAAGTCCTACGAAAATCTTGTATTCCATATTTTAAGGCAATTCAAATTTTTCAAAAGGCTATCTACTTATCATCCAATCAGTATGACACTTAGCTATGCATCAAATCTTAATAATAAAAATAAGAATCTTATTAACATCATTTACAACAGGTACAAATGAGCTGGAATCAATTTAAAACCCTTACTTTTCAATCTCTTGGAGGCACGCAATTGTACCGCAAATCTCATTGAGTTTACTTAAATTCATTCCTTTCTTAGAAATTTTCTACTTCTCCTTCCTCCACTAGAGGAAGTGCTCCTTCTTCATTCTTGAACCTCTAAAATCATCAACTCTTAAAATGAAGTTATTCTCCTTAATCATGATATATTTTCTGCAGTGAATGTGCCTATTTTCAGACCTGGTCTTAAATAGTTTGTCCATCTTAATCTGCAAATCTTCCCACATCTCTGCACCCCTAAACATAGCAAACCAAAAAATATATATAAGATTTAAAATCATGATTCTTGGTATATGCAAAGAATTACAATCAAATTTAATCTCAATCACAACTAGAATTGCATTGGTCTTCTTTTATATTCACAAATAGAAGTGTAGTAAGAGATACCCACTCATGGTGTGTGTAAATAAGAAAGACACAAATAAAGACTCACACAAAATTTTAAACTTACAACCCCTAAACCTTTGATAATTATGCCATAACATAAGATTAAAAAAACTATAAACTACAAACATGTTGGGAAGAGTTTTATTATCACTATTATTATTAATATTGTCTTTCTAAGAAAGACTGATAAAGCTTAATAGAAGAATACAACTAATTTAACATAAATGATCTACGACCTCAATGTGACACAGGGAAATGAAATAATCATGTTAGATTGAACATTCTTGAACAAGTCTTGCACAAAATCTTCCATGGAAAAACACACCCTTAGGGAACTTGTATTTAATAAATATAATAACAACATAGAAAACCAAACTAAATTGATAAGGTTACAATATGAAGTTCAAATTTGGAACATAACTCCCGTCTTTTCCTACGTATTTTGACAGACCAAACACAAGAAAAAGTATATTCTCTGGCTTCACAGCAAGATGCAAAATTATCTGGCTTCATACTCATTGCTTTAGAAACATCAATAGCAATATATTTGGAATAATCATGTAAAGATATCTAGGTGGTGATGGAGAATTATAGTAATAAAAAAGACTTACCAGATTACACATGTTGAACACTAGAAATAGCTGAAACTTGTGATCTGAATTGTCAGTCACCACTTTCATCGACATAGATTCTTTTCACAACAACTGAAGTTTTATCGTTTAAAATTCCTTTGAAAACTGAAGTGGATGACCTTTGACCGATTATTGCTTGAAAATTATCTATGTCTTCTTGGAGCTCCTTGTATCAAAACTTACAGAGAATTACTGCAACAATTTATAAGAAATAATGCTCAATTTGAAGCTCTTTTCCTTCTGATTATCATGATTTCACACGATTTAAGTTAACCACAAGTTTTGATTTGGAAAATTAAAGGACAAATGAGGATTAGGGTTCAAAGGAAACGAGGAATAACGTTCTTAAATGGGGAAAGAATGGCGCAGCAAATGTGAGAAATGATATTGAGGTATCCGTTAACTATGAGACCCTTTTCCTCTGTTTTCTTGAGCTTGATGTTTGGTTTTCTTTACGTTTAATTTTTCACACTCTATAGCCGACTTATAGAGTGCACACAAATAACGTTTATATTTTCAACCTTACTTAATAATAATAATATTTGTATGTGTAGTAGTAGTAATAATAGTAATAATAATAGTAATAATAATAATAGTAATAATAATAGTAACAATAATAATAATAATAATAATAATAATAATAATAATCATCTATCTATACAATATATAAAGGGAATACTTTGTTTTGGTGTGGCTTATTTTTCTACCATTTTTACCCTTACTTTATTATGTAATTTACTTAATAACTTCTTATTATTAACTTCCATGTAACCTCTTATTACTAACTTCCATATATTTTATTTTTAAAAAAAATTATTTAAACAAAAAATATTTTTTATATTTTTATTCATGCACATTAAAAAAGCAGACAGACAGACACGAGTGTTCGTCTAGACGGTAGTTTATAATAACCAAAGTTAAATATTAGCATTCAACATTTATTTTTAATCA
Source organism: Lathyrus sativus (assembly GCA_963859935.3). Classification (NCBI taxonomy): domain Eukaryota; kingdom Viridiplantae; phylum Streptophyta; class Magnoliopsida; order Fabales; family Fabaceae; genus Lathyrus; species Lathyrus sativus. The sequence goes on from OZ012737.1 coordinate 9,100,088, forward strand.
AAAGTTAGATGTATTTGTTTTTTTTTGAAAAAAAAAACACATTCTTGCCTTTTATGTTTATTACTCACAACATTCAAATTTTGACCGGAAATAACAATATATATATATATATATATATATATATATATATATATATATATATATATATATATATATATATATATATATATATATATATATATATATATAAAGGGAATGCTTTGTTTTGGTGTGGCTTATTTTTCTACCATTTTTACCCTTACTTTATTATGTAATTTACTTAATAACTTCTTATTATTAACTTCCATGTAACCTCTTATTTTACTAACTTCCATATATTTTTATTTTAAAAAAATTATTTAAACAAAAAATATTTTTTATATTTTTATTCATGCACATTAAAAAAAGCGGACAGACAGACACGAGTGTTCGTCTAGACGGTAGTTTGTAATAACCAAAGTTAAATATTAGCATTCAACATTTATTTTTAATCAAAAGTTAGATGTATTTGTTTTTTTTTTTTTGAAAAAAAACACATTCTTGCCTTTTATGTTTATACTCACAACATTCAAATTTTGACAGGAAATAACAATATATATATATATATATATATATATATATATATATATATATATATATATATATATATATATATATATATATATATATATATATATATATATATATATATATATATATATATATATATATATATATATATATATATATATATATATATATATATATATATATATATATATATATATATATATATATATATATATATATATATATATATATATATATATATATATATATATATATATATATATATATATATATATATATATATATATATATATATATATATATATATATATATATAAAGGGAATACAAGTTTTTGGTGTGGCTTATTTTTGTTCCAAAATTACCCTTCATTTTTTTTATCAACAAGAAAATAGTTTAGTTTAAAATCTTGAGTGGTTAATAACTTTTGTTGGTTACCAATTGAAAAAGTAACTTCCATATCTCACAAAGAATATCTCACACCTATAACTTTTATTAACTACTAAGTGGTGATAGAAGTTAAAAATTCTCTTCTATTTTTTTTATGTAAATTTCATCTCTTTCTCAATGAATATACTTTTTTTAATTTTTTTTTTCATTTTATAATATTTTCATTTATTCAATTTTAATTAGTGATCTTTTTATTTTTGAAAAATAGATGAAACTTATTTTCAATCAAGATCGTGCCATCACCCCCGATAGAAGAAGTCGTTCTCATTATGACTGAAAATTGATTGTTGTATGTAGATTTATTTTGTAATTGCTTTCATAGTAATAGTTTTTGTATGACTTTTGTAATTGAGTCTTTTTTAGAATTTTACCATTTACGAAACTTTCCTTTTTTTTCAAAGCAGAGTTATTAACTATGGAGTAAAAAAAGATCATGTGATACTTGAAAAAATTTCATACTCTAAAATACAATAAAATTCAAGTATTTAATGCAACCACAATGGGTATGAGTGGTTTTCTACTGCACTATTATTTTCTTACAAAAATGATATCTTACTTTTGTTGCAAAACATTATTCATTAATACTATAGTTTTAACTTTTTGTTTTTGTTGTTATTATGTTTTATTTCTTAATGATACTTATTTGTATTTTGTGAGTATAAACACATCATAAAATATGTAATTTAGATTTTCATAATACAAACTATTATTTCATCAGTATTATTTTTTGAAATGACGTGGTTTTTAATGGTGTTAGTTCTTTTGTTTTAAATTTTTATTTCTATCTTACTTTTGATTTGGTATTTGCTATTGTAACTATCTATTTGTGTGGTAATTTAATTATGATTTGGAGATGGTTTGTGTTTTTATCATATTAAAAAATTATTAATTTGGTTAGCATTATTTGACATATAGAATAAAAGGAGAGATGAGAAGAGGATATAAGAGTGTTACATATCAATTTCTCATATTAACATTTTTTTGTTGAATTTTTTAATGAGCACACACATAAAAATATAAATGAATAAAAAATTCAACAAATTATTATCATCTCATTTTTAGATCTACATTTCATTTTTTAGATCCATCATCTTATTTCTCTTCTCTTTTCTTTTTGAAATATTATGGATGACTTTAACGGAAGGTTGTAATATAACGGTATAAAATGAAATCTTTTTGAAAATCTTTCACAAACTTAATTGCTACACACAATTTTAATATTTCTTGCATTGTTACATTTATTATATTGTCACATTTATTAATACTTAATATATTGTTCAAATATACAATGACAATTGCAAAAATATATAACTTTCATTATTTTATGTTTTATGTCTATATGTGTGACCTTGCTATTGAACAAAACTTTAAGTATGAAAAAATAAAATAAAAATATTAACAAAAAAATTTATTGTGAATTATTGAAAATTTGAAACACTGACCATTCACTTTCTTAAATTAGTTGAATTTTGTTGTTAATTTTTTATTTACGATTTTTATTTTTGATGTTATAGAGAGATGCACAATAAATGTCATATTAATTACAAATTTAATTTGAAAAATAATTTAACTTTTAATTAATTAAATAAATGACGTTTTAAAATTTCTTACAAACATAAGGATGCATATCAGAAAATTTGGTATTCAAATAATTTAAATTTAAATCATACTTAAATAAAAAAAATATTCATTTATATTTTGACGTGTATGCTCATTAAAAAAAAGGCAAGCACAAAAAGAGTCGTGTGTGGAGCATACATGTTCGCAGGGGATGTACGTGTTGTTCAGTTTACTATACAAACTCCTCTCTAAACACTTTCATCAAATTTATAAGAGAGAGAGGGAAGGGGGGGAGAGAGGAATGCATATTACAAAGTTTACTATACAAATAATTTAAATTAAAATCAAAATTAAATAAAAAATGTTCGTTCGTATTTTGACGCGTGTGTCGTGCCCGTTTGGACGCTATCAAGACTACGTGTCACAAGGTAATACTTGAGAGATGTTCCTCCTCAGGTATTACCTTTCGTATTAACGCACATAAATTAACATAGTTAACCAATAAAAAGATGCAATAAAACCTGAGAGATCAAAGACAACAAATGCTCCACACACAATCAAAGAAAGAAATACATTCAAATATTAATTTTAAAGATGTATTTCTAATCCACCCAGGCCATACCAAAAATTAAAATCTGTGGGTTAAGATGGTTCCCATTGAGTAAGCACAACACAAGGAGATTCATTCAAAACATGTGACTTATTTGAATGTATTTCTTTGTTGATGTCTGCAATTGGAAGTTTTCCGTGCCCGGATCAATTCTGAAAAGCATTTCATAAGTCACATGTGAAATCATTTCTTTGATCTGGTCTGAGTGAGCTCACTTATGCAGAGACAATCTTAGAAGGCGGTTAAAGTCACAATACTCAACATGTGACTGAATCGTGTTTTGAAAGTGTAAATTGAAGGTTTTTTTGTTTATAAGTTGATTATCATGTTTTGACTGGAACGTGTAGGCTTCTATAAGCCCTTTATCTTGGCTTGATTTCACCGCCTTTTTTATTGTACCTGTGCTTTTTTTAATGTGAGTGTGTAACGAGCTTTGTAGCCCATGGTGAGTAATATGCACGATCGAACAAGATGCATAGACGATACAATAGTCTTTCAATTAACCTTTTGGTGACAACTTACATATGGTGAGATGTCCAATCAATTCAATATATGATGGAATATATATAAACTCGCCTAGACTCGGATAGTTCTTAATTCTCAAGATAAAGTTCTCAGTTCTTAATCCTCATATTTGTGATGATATCTCTCTTGTATCCGTCTGTCCGCTTATTTTTCTATGTTGTGCGTATTAAGAAAATATGCAAGTATAATATGCAAGTAACTTTGCACATAATATACACACGTTTATTTTCTTATGTTGTGCGCATTAAAAAAAGCGGACTGGCGGGCACGGAAGTGCCCATCTGAACGCTAATAATAATAATAATAATAATAATAATAATAATAATAATAATAATAACATATATAAAGGCAATACTTGGTTTTTGGTGTAGTTTTTTTATATACCAAATTTACCCTTATTTTAAAATATATAACTTACACAATAACTTCCATTGAACTACTACTATCATCTTTCATATAACTCCCTACTAATAACTTCCCACATAACTTCCGTGTAAAATTAAGATTAAATAAAAATATAACATTTATATTTATATGTGTGAAATAAAAAAGCAGACAGACGGGCACGCGAGTGCCCGTCGCGTGCCCGTCGCGTGCCCGTCTGGACGCTAGTAGTAATAATAATAATAATAATATAATAATAATAATAATAATAATAATAATAATAATAATAATCTATAACTATATATAAAGCGGATACAAGTTTTTGGTGTGGCCTATTTTTGTTCCAAAATTACCCTTCATTATTTTTACAAATAACTTTAATTGTTGGTAACTTTTGTTGGTTACCAATTAAAAAACTAACTTCCTTCTCTCACAAAAAAACTTCACATTTATAACTTCCATTAATTGTTTTGTTTTAACATTAGGTTTATCTTCATTGTTAAAAATCATCTTCTATTTCTATCTCTATTGTTAATACTAGGTTTATCCATACAATCAAACATCAAATCCATATCAGGAACCAATTCAGGGTACTTCCTCAAAACTACAACAAACCCCAAACACTACACATAGTCCTATTTTCTTTCCTATTTTATCCTTTATGTATTCAAATTATTATTTTCAAAGATAAATTATAATAAGTGAAAGAAGATTACATCATTCTTAAATCAAAAAATCATTTTGTGACCGTTTATATTTAAAAAAACAAAATATAAGATAATTGAATAACTTCTCACATTTGAAATTTTTTGCTTCATTTTTATCCGTCACTTTTCCTTCTCATATGACAGCAACCGATGAGGAAAAGACTTTACCAACAAAACTTGCATGTACAATAGAATTTCAAGCAGCAAATTTGAAAGAAAAAAAAAAGTAATATCCATCTTATCTAGGAAAATTGAGATCTATCTCAATCTAAAATATATCACTATCTTATACTTAAAATTTGTCATTTAACCAATTATGTTACTATTTATCATTTAAATGTTGGGATAATTCAATCATATAAATGTTTGAAGAAATTATATTACACAAAAATGTTAAATTTTACATCCTACTTTGATACAATTTTGTTTTATTTATATTTTTTTGTTGTATATAATTTTTTTTATTCTTTATGTTTTACTATGGAATAATTCATCTCAAATTTACAATTATATTGTTATTATAGAATTCATGCATGCTTGATTCGTATAGTTTCAGTTTTTGTTGTTCATCACTTATTTCATATAGTTAAGAATAATTTGTGTTCAAATGAATTATTTAGAACATTGTTTTGATGTTATTTTACCCTATTTTAAAATAATTTGTATTCATTATCTTGGTGGGAATAATGTTTGGTCAAACTTATGATCTCTTAGGCTAATTCTTCTCTCTTTTTATTTCTTTTTCAATCATCATCTTTTTTTTCAAGTTATCGTTTTTCATTGCATATACTTATTTTTTATTTATTTTAATTTTGATTATAATTAGTGATATTTGGTCGTGGTATATTTTTTGTTTCTAATCTTTCTTCTTTGATGTTCGATTATAATTGAATTAATTGTCATTTAAATTTACATATTTTGTTGTTATATTTTTCAAAGTGTTGACCTGTATTATAAATGGGAAGATTTTTTTCAATGGAATAGATATACACAATTATATACAATGACAATTACAATATTAAATAACTCTCGTATCTATTTGCTTGAGTAACTTTCCACTTATTTAACTTATGTATACAAAATAAAACACATAAAAAAGTGGGATAACATAATTTCAGTATTTTATTTTTTTATTTCTATATGTGTGACCTTCATATTAAACACATCTTTAACCATGAGGAAAAAAAGAATAATAATATTAACAACAAAATTTATTATGAATTATTGAAAATTTGAAACACTAACCATTCACTTTCTTAAATTAGTGGAATTTTATTGTTAATTTTTTATTTACAATTTTTACTTTTTATGTTAGAGACATGCAAAATAAATGTCATATTACTTAAAATTTTAATTTGAAAAATAATTTAACTTTTAATTAATTAAAAAAATGATATTTTAAAATTTCTTACAAACATGAGAGTACCTAAAAAAATTAAATTTAAAGCATAATGAAATAAAAAAAAAATTCATTTATCTTTTAACGTGTGTTCATTAAAAATGCAGATAAACAGACACAGGGGTGTCCGTATAAACGTTAGTAATATATTCTTTCTTTTCATAAGGGTAATACTGAAAACTCCTATGAAAATAGAAATTAATTTTAATTCTCTTTGGATACTGGGTAGATAGTTTGGAAGCAAAGACTGTTAAACTATTTTTTTCCTTCAATATTACCCTTAAAATATACACACGTTTATTTTCCTATGTTGTGCGCATTAAAAAAAGCGGACAGACGGGCACGGGAGTGCCCGTCTGAACGCTAGTCAATATAAATAGTTTATAGTAAAATCAAATTTATAAAAAAAACACGTTGTTAGTATTTTTGCGCGTTAGCGAAATAAAAAAGCGGACAAACGGGCACAGAGTGCCCGTTTGGACGCTAGTAATAATAATAATAATAATAATAATAATAATAATAATAATAATAATAATAATAATAATAATAATAATAATAATAGTTCTGGACTGGGCCCCGAGCTGAACTATGCTGGCCCAACCCAATAATGTTCCACCAGGCCCTGCCCGGTCCGGGTTCCGCGCAAGCACAAGATCCCCGACATGCTAGAATGATCTCCTCGGGAAGGAGGACCGTCCCAACCACTCCGGGCAAGAGAATCGCCCGCACGACCAAGCACCGCCCTCCACGGGCGGTATCCCCATGCCTTCGAGCAAGACCCCCGGGGAATCTCCCGGGCTCCCCTCCGCGGGGAGAACAACGTGCCATACACCCGCTCTCCACGTGCTCCCCTCAGCGGGGACACGTCATCTCCCAACTGTCCACCTCCGAAAGAGCAGGTCAAACCCACTTTCCGGAGATCACAGAACAGTTGGACTAGGGCGAAGACCACGTTCTGGTCTTCACTACGCCACGTAAGCCCTAGTAGTCATTAAGGTTGGCCCTGGTCATCCAGCCCACCTCAAATGACCGTTGGCCCAGCATTGGGGTCTCTCTATAAATACCCTCTTCCACAAGAGGGTCAGGTAATTTCACTTCTTACCCATTTTCTGTACTTTGCTCTCACTCTGCCCAACTCCTAACTTTGGCATCAGAGTGTTTTGCAGGTACACCCCCTTCTCCTCCTCATCACTGGTGAACAAGTAGCAGTCCAACAACGTGTGGCCAGCCCGTGATCCCCTTCTGATCAGGTCAGATTAGTGGCGCCATATGTGGGAACAGAAACTTCCCCGTTACTCCGAGCAGAAAACCAAAGTTTCACCAGCACTACACGATCATGACTAGCCCACACCACGACGATATCATGCACGACTTCGTGCTCAACGCCGCCGCCAACGGAAGCAAGCAGATGGAGACGTCACGTCTGGCGGAGACCGACGAGAGAGACGACCAGACTGCCTCTCCGTCATCCGCATAATTGATGCGCCAGGCCGACCACTGGCCCCCGAGCCCAGCGGCGTTCCAACCCGTTCCAATCCCAGCGGGAGCGGACCCAACGGTGGCCGCCCTCTTTGTGACCATCAACCAGACGAACCAGCTGTTGTTTCAGCAGAACGCACAAATTTGAGCGCTGGAGCGGGAATGCCCCCCGAGGTCCCCTCCACGGGGAGACCAGAATGGAGACTCGAGGAGTCCCTCACCTCAACCCAGAAATCGCCGACCTCGGCTGGAGAGGCCCCGAACAGAAGTGGTGCGAGAGCGCACCAGAACCCCAACGAGACAAGTTCGCGGGAGACGGCTGAACACTTCGGCGATCCCAGCCAGAAACCCGCGCGTCAAACCCCCCGTCAGGAGGCCGAGGACCCGAAACCAGGTGCCTATCCTAAGCGACTCATCTCCTCCTCAGTCACCTGCCCTCAGCGACGAAGATGACTACCGGACTCCGTTGTCCCGGGAAATCATGGTCGCCCCTATTCCCCACGGGATGGAGAAGTGATAACACGAAATCGTATATATATTTTGATGCATAATTCAACTAAAGTTTAACCGTTTTCGATCCGATTTCGGGTTATTTCCGTGTTATTTGTCTGATGTTTTGCAGGTATTCAACGATCACGTCTAAACAAGGCAACATGAAGAAAAGAAGCAATCTCAGATGAAATATGGACGAAAAAGGAGTGAAAACATCATGAAAAGCGCAAAAGGCTGTTTTTGCTGATGTGACGACTGTCACAGCTCCATGACGACCGTCACACGGGTGACGACCGTCACACGGGTGACGACCGTCACACCTTGTGGCGACGGTCATGCAGGCAAAAACGCCCCACTTTAATTACACGTTAAAGAAGCAGTTCCAAGTCCCAAATAGTGGACTACTACTCCCTGATTTTTCTGCCTCAAAGTCCACTCTCTCCAGCAGTAACCGTTAGAATTCCATCTCTATAAAAAGGGAAGAAGGGGACCTCAGAAAGGGAGCCGCATTCATACAACAAAGTGCTGCCAAATTTATTTCCAGAGCAAACCTTTCCAGTTTAATATTCTTATTTGTTTCTCTTTACTTTTCCTGTATTCCATTTTCATTCTTCTGTAATTTCTACTTTTATTGTACGATCAAATTGGCATAAAGACCAGAATCCTGCCAACGTCTGTGGAGGATCTGCCTAAAGGCCAATTGGAATATTTACAGGTTTCTCATTTCAATCGTAATTCCAGTTTTATTATAATGCAAATTATTATTTATTATTTCCATTTATGTTTTACCTTTCCCAAATCCATGTCTAGCTAAATTTAGGTAATCGATATGTAGTAATAATTCGAAAGGGATTCGATAATAACCGGTTGAAAAACTTTCTTTTCAAAAGTAATTTATGGTCTGAGTGTTTAAAATTAATTTACTGAATAAACTTCGTCGCGAAAGCGAGAACTTATTTAAAAGTAGTTTTGCCACAAAAGTGGGAAATTAATTAAGATACGAACCAACAAGCGAAAGTTGCGGTAAGGTCAGATAGTAAACACTAGTCATTCATTTTAATAACAGCGAAAGCACTTTAAAATGAATTAGAACTTAGAGATTTCCAAAAAATAATTTTAACCCCGAATGGGATACGAAAGTGTACGTTTGGCCCTTAGAATTATGATTAGCGTCAATAACCATTGTGAGGCGAGAGTCTTTAAATCACCATTTTCTGCTTAAATAAACTCTGAAAACTATTTCATACACCGGTAACTTGTCAAATCCCTGAAGAACACAATTACTGCATATCGATTCAATCAATTATAATCTAAGTAGCATTCTTAGTTCCCTTTTAGTGACAATCTTATTCCCTTAAACATATTCTACCTAGCTAAACATAGTAACTCCCGAGAACACTAGTTTGATTACGAGTCCCTGTGGGATCGATATCTATTATTACTACGCGATAGACTGTGCACTTGCAGTTAGGTTGTATTAGACATAGAAAGTCGCGATCAAGTTTTTGAAAAACTTGATCGCTCCGCAAGTGCACGGAAATATCGAAGTAATATAAAAGATTGTCGAACCCACAGAGACCAATGTCAATCTACCGTTATCTATTACTACGGTGTAAAGCTAAGGCTATTGGAATTAGGAAAATTGAATGCGAATGAAATTAAATGCAAAAGAAATAAAGAAAATTGGTTTAGAGAAATGTGGTAAAGGATATCGGTATGCAAAGACTTAGTTATTTGGGATTCGACAGGTCACCGATGCTTCTTACTCTTTGCAAACATTGTTCAAGAAGCCCCCGACGTCATCGACGTACGACGGCACATCCAACCCAGATGATCACTTGGAATACATCGAGGCCATGCTCGATTACCGAAACGTCCGAGGAGCTATCAAGTGCAGGTTATTCCCGACGACCCTGAGGAAAGGCGCCATGACGTGGTACAAAATTCTGGAGCCCGAATCGGTCACGTCGTGAAGAGTCCTGAAGGACCTGTTCTCAAAACACTTCACAGCGTCCCGACGCCATCCGAAGACGGAGGCCGTCCTCGGGGCGATAATCCAAGCCCCCGACGAACCTCTCCGAAAGTACATCGAAAGATTCACCCGGGAAGCGGTGCAGGTAACGACGTTAGACGAGATGAAGCGCAACCTAATGGAACAGGGTCTACGCCATGACTCCAAGTTCTATGAGGCTGTAGGCATACACCGGCAAACCTCCCTACAGGATTTCCTCGACAGAGCAGCGCATTACATTCGATTCGAGGAAACCCAAGCAACCAACTCCGCACAAGACACCCGAGACAGGGAGGCCCCCCTCGGGGACCGAGATGACGGAGCCTCAAGCCATCGACGGGGAGGTGACTGTCGTCGGGAAGATCGCCCTCGCGAAAAACGCGAACAACGCGGCCCTGCCGGCCGATTCACGGAATACACGGCCTTAGTCGCTTCCCGCGAGCGCATACTGTAACACCCCACTTCCCAAAATCAATTAAATTAATAAACATTATAAATAACAAAATCAGAGTTCCAATTTCCCAAGTGGGATATCACATGAAAACAACGTTTCCTTATAAAAAGGGTTTTCTCCAATACACCGGAATATTAAATAATAAAATCCAATAAAGGTTTGATACGTTTCACAGGAAAATAAAATATAAGTTCTTCATAAAATAAATAAAAACGCCCAAGTCCCGTGCTACGTATCAGAGCATCCTAGACTCGACTGTCACACCATAATCCAAGCTAACTAAGTACCTGGATTATCTGTACTTCCGAAGAAGCACAGACCACAACAACAACAAAGGGGTGAGAAATCATGATCAAAAATATAATGGTAATGTAATACATGTAAATAAGGCAGTAAAACACACCAACACATCAATTATTCACCCCAACAATACCATATAATGAACTACTGTTCAAATTACAATATAATATATTATAATGCAATTATGCAATACAACACCATGCATGTGGTACCGACTCATTGGTTCATTCAATCGAACCTGGATAGATCACTTACGCTCCTCCTGAGACATGATCTATCCCCCACCATTCTCTACAAAGGAGTACGGATGAATCACTTACGCTCCTCCTGAGACATGATTCATCCCACCAATGTGTAACTATTACATTCTGGCACACTAAGTGCACACGATCCTCCTGATCATATCATCATACATCAATGTATATGTATAGATATAACATACACCAACATCATATAATTCAATCACACAGTGAGTAGTCTCACTTTCTAACACCAAATATAAACACATCTCACCGCTCGGGAAATACACGATCCTACTGATTACTACACACATGAGACAGCCTATGTCCCATTAGTGGAATTCTAATGAAACCTTATAAAAATACAGAAAAATTTGAAATTTTTAAAGGACAATACTTAATTATTTAAAAACATACTGTTTCACATACATATGCTTCAAATATATTTTACAGAGTTTGACACCGTTAAGACTAGCGGCCTTGCCACATAGATAAAACATAAAATAAAAGTACAGAAAGGAAACCAAAAAGAAAGCATACCAAAAGGGACCTCCTAAGTCCAACAAGACTGACACTTATACTGACTGTAGTAGTAGGGATGTGATTAGCGTTTGACAAAACACTAACAGCTCCCAATCTAGATGTTATAGTAACACATCTCCACGTCACTTCATATCCTTTCCTTCTGAGTTGTCGGGAAGTACGCAAGATTCGAGCTCATCGTCTGATCGTCATAAAATAATCCAAAATGCAAAACAAAAATGACACAGGGCTAAGATTCATGTACAAGTTTAAAAGTGGGAATGAATGTGTAAAATAATAATATATATGGAAACCATATTTATACAAACAAGCGTATCTTATACCCACAATTACATATACTTTATTTATTCTAATGCATCCCTGAACTATATGCTGACTCAGGCCACTAAACGCTGTCAATGATATCTATCCCATTTACCAAGATCAGATATCACTAGACCACATGCCACCAACGTACTCCCAATTACCAAGAGCTACGCCACCTAACTTCACATGGAGCCTAGGTGTTATAAGTCGATCGTCCCTGAGAATTCAGGCCAAGAACCTTGTCTTGCCTAGCATGCATAGATAATAATCCCCGTCGGGATTGCAGGCGACTGATCAACCTCGTGCGTCCCATACCGCACGGCGGTGGACTTACACATTCCTTAATGCAAGTCTATATGATCACTCACTCATCTTGTGGCAACTCTTAGCCATAAGTATTAAGTTAATAATGGGGAATTATCGTATCAACTTTTCAAGTTATACTTATTATCTAGATACTTAGGTTGAGTACCAAATCCATCCAATGTCTTGCCATATTTGATCTTTGTCCTTACATAATAAGTTCAGTTTGTATAATGGGTAATTGTATGGTTAACTTCCCAGGTAAGAGAGGTGGACTGTAAACGGCATAGTCGACCAAGTCTTTCCTTAGCCAGAACCCAACCAAATATAACTACTCATTGTATCCAACTTTCCTTATGTTAATGGGGATCAATTACTTAATATCTAGCAATGTTTTTCTCTCATTAACCGATTATTTCCTTAATCTATCAATCACAATCATTCAAGTATAAATAAAATAAACAATTATAAAATTAACCGAATAATGCAAGCACAATACAATACCAAATTGTCAAAGATTATTCCTATGATAATTAATTAAGGCCGGCGTAACCTCGCCTAGTGATTTGTGAAAATCATTATTTGAGAATAGGCTCTCCTTAATTATTTATCGCTAGTAGGGCTTAGGTCACCACTACACACATATATATTAAGTTATTTTACGCTAACCGTCCCAATCGTATACGAAATCTTGCCCCCACCTTTTGTTGAGTGTTGTTGAAAGTCCACAAGTGTTGTCTTCGATCTTTGCCAAGAACCTAATTTACGATAACCGTTGGATTGTACGAAATTTATGAAATAATTAGAATATAATTTATGGTTAATTGAACATAATCCCGTTATAACTTGAAATATTTATTTATTTAAATATATCATAATAACCTCCAAAATAATTATTAAATTCAAATATAAATTATATTATACCTCCTTTTGAATTTGTTTGTTTTAGAAAATTGTCAAGAGTATATTTCTAATAACATTTAAATTATAATAAAATTTGGGCATTATAACGACTTAAAATGGTAAAATTTATTTTGGACTTTATAAGTTCAATATATCGACGTCTGAACGGAATTTGCATAGAAAATTTAAAATAACCTTTATATAAATAACATAATTAAAATAATATAATTAAAATAAAATGGACATTATAACGGCTTACCGATTACTTATGAAAATGATTTGGGCAGAACTTTGACGTATAAAACTCCCTTGAAACTTTAGAAGAACTTTTACCACAAAATACTCTAAAGGTTACGAACCGATATCGTGGGAACTTCGATAACTAAAACTAATATTGCTATATGAAGAAATTAGAGAAGGAAAGAAGTAAAGAAGTAAGAAAGATGATTTGTGAATGAATGAATGAAAATGGGGTGGAAGAGACCCCTATTTATACTAGTTGTAAAATATTAAAATAACATAATTTATCATCTTTTGCCCATACCTTCCAACTTTTCAACTCTTGCTAGTAAATATGTCTCTATCAAATATTTACTAATCTTTCATCAATAGTGCTTTAGGTGTTCTAGTATGACTTTGTGAAAATAATTTATGACAAAGGTATGGGAGCTTGATTTCATGACATAATATTATGTAGGATATTAATAGAAAATGAGATATATATTTCTTTTATAAAAAGTAAAATGTTAATAATATTAATAATAATAAAAATAGTAAAAAGGATAGTTATTTGATATTTTTATTGTCTTAAGATTATTTTATTTATTAATTGGTTTATAGAGTAAAATGATAATATTCAAATAAAATAAAATCAATTAATAATAACAAAACAAGAACAACAATAATGATAATAATAATATGAATAATTAATTAACTTAAAGTTAAGGGTTTTAAGTACCAATTTAAATTTCAAAGTTTAGTTTATAAAATGAAACGATGATATTCAAATTGAAGAATAAAAGTAATAAATATAAAAAGTAATTAATTAATAAATTAATTATTATAAGTGTTAGTTTCAACATTTAATTTTTAATAACTAGCATTGTTAAAATCTCAAATCTAACTAGATATATTATTTAGTGTATGGAAAAATTAGGATGTTACATTACCACCCCCCTTAAAAGAAATTTCGTCCTCGAAATTTAGCGTACCTAAAACATATGTGGATACTTCTGACGCATGTCTTCTTCTCTTTCCCAAGTAGAATCACCAGTTACATCATCCCACACGACTCTAACCAATGGTATTTGCTTTCCACGAAGTTCTTTAATACGATGATCTAAGATCTTGACAGGTATAGCCTCATATTCCAAATTATCTCTAAGTTCCACAGTTTCAGGCTCAATGACATGTGAAGGGTCCGGATAATACTTCCTCAGTTGTGATACATGAAATACATCATGAAGATTAGACAAGTTTGGCGGCAAAGCAATGTGATACGCTACAGGTCCAATCCGCCGTAGAATTTGAAAAGGCCCGATAAACCTTGGTGTTAACTTCCTAGTTTTGATTGCTCGTGCAATTCCCGCCCTAGGAGTTACCCTAATGAACACGTGATCTCCTGCCTCGAACTCCAAAGGTCTTCTCCTCTTATCATTATAACTCTTTTGACGGTCCTGTGCTGCCTTCATTTTTTCTCTAATAAGTTTAACCTGATCTGTCGTTTGTTGCACGAATTCTGAACCCAATATTTTATTTTCTCCAACCTCATACCAACATAAAGGTGTACGACACTTTCTTCCGTATAATGCTTCATATGGAGCCATGCCGATACTTGAGTGAAAACTATTGTTGTAAGTAAACTCAATCAATGGTAAGAACTCGTCCCAACTTCCTTTGTGTTCAAGAGCACAAGCTCTCAACAAATCCTCTAACGATTGAATCGTCCTCTCAGACTGGCCATCCGTTTGGGGATGATAAGCTGAACTTAACCTCAGTTTTGTTCCTAACTCTAAATGCAACTGATGCCAAAAATTTGATGTGAATCTGGGATCTCTATCATTGACTATACTTGAAGGTATTCCATGCAATCTAACAATCTCCTTTACATATACCTGAGCTAGTCTCTCTAATTTAAACGTCTGGTTGATGGGAATGAAATGTGCACTCTTTGTCAACCTATCAATGATCACCCAAATTGCATCATGTTGTTTCTGAGTCTTAGGCAAAGCGGTTACAAAATCCATGGCTATTCCGTCCCACTTCCACTCTGGAATATCTAAAGGTTGTAGCAATCCGGCTGGCTTCTGATGTTCAATCTTTGCCTTCTGACATACCAAGCAACTTTGAACATATTCTGCTATATGTCTCTTCATTCCAACCCACCAAAACATTTTCTTCAAGTCTTGATACATCTTTGTGGCTCCTGGATGAAAACTCAACTTACTTTTGTGGCCCTCTTCCAAAATCAACTTTTGAATATCCTGATTTTGAGGTACACACAACCTTTCTTTAAACCTTAGGATTCCATCACTCCTTATGTTAAACTCTCCATTTTGACCATTTCTTATATTTTCCTTTATGCTCACTAGACGGTCATCAAGTTGTTGTTCATCTTTGATCCATTTCAGAAATTCATTAGACACGACAATAGCGCCTATGAATATACTTCCTTCATTGTGATGTACTCCTAAGTTTAAATCCACGAATTTGTCAATCAACTCTTCTTCCTTCAACATCATTGCAGATACATGAAGTTTCTTTCGACTCAAAGCGTCTGCTACAACATTGGCCTTTCCGGGATGATATTGCAACTCAAAATCATAGTCCTTCAAGAATTCCATCCAGCGCCTTTGTCTCATGTTTAAATCTTTCTGATCAAATAAATGCTTCAGGCTTTTGTGATCACTTAACACAGTGAACTTTGATCCATAAAGATAATGCCTCCAAATCTTTAAGGCAAACACAATTGCCGCTAACTCTAGGTCGTGAGTTGGGTAGTTCCTCTCATGCACCTTCAATTGTCTTGATGCATAAGCTATCACTTTCCTTTCTTGCATCAACACACACCCAAGACCTTGATATGACGCATCACAATACACATCAAAATTTCCTAATGGGTCTGGTAAGATGAGTATTGGTGATGAAGTCAATCTTTCCTTTAGCTTCTGAAAACTTTCTTCACACTCTTTAGTCCATTCAAAGTTTTTACCTTTCCTCGTTAACTGAGTCATGGGCAAAGCGATCTTTGAAAATCCTTCAATGAACCTCCGATAATATCCAGCTAGTCCAAGAAAACTTCGAATCTCGCCAACATTCTTTGGACTCTCCCACTTTGTTATTGCTTCGACTTTACTTGGGTCTACTGCAATACCTTCTTTACTAATTACATGACCAAGAAATTGTACCTCCTTCAACCAAAATTCACATTTCGAGAATTTCGCGTACAATTGAAGGTCCTTTAATATCTGTAGCACAATTCTCAAATGTTCTCTGTGCTCTACCTCATTCTTGGAATAAATCAGAATGTCATCAATGAAAACTACAACAAATTGATCTAAGTATGACCTAAAGATCCTATTCATGTAATCCATGAATACTGCTGGAGCATTAGTCAAACCAAATGGCATAACTAAGTACTCATAGTGTCCATAACGGGATCTAAAAGCTGTTTTTGGAATATCATCTTCCTTCACCCTGATCTGATGATATCCAGACTTCAAGTCAATCTTTGAGAATACTGATGCTCCTTTTAACTGATCCATCAAGTCGTCGATTCTAGGCAAAGGATACTTGTTTTTCACAGTGGCTTTATTGAGTTGTCTGTAATCCACACAAAGTCTAGAAGAACCATCCTTCTTCTTCACAAACAAGATTGGAGCTCCCCATGGCGATACACTTGGTCTAATAAATTCTTTCTCTAACATCTCGTCTAATTGTTTCTTTAACTCCGCAAGCTCTGAGGGTGACATTCGATAAGGAGATATAGAAATTGGTCCAGTTCCTGGAACCAAGTCTATAGAAAATTCCACTTCCCTAACCGGTGGTAAACCTGGAACTTCTTCTGGAAAGACTTCCGGGAATTCACAGACTACGGGAAAATTTTCCACACTAGGGGTTTCTCCTACTGACATGGAGAATAGCATCATAAAACTTTGAGTGAGGGTTTCAGCTTTGCTGATTTCTCCACTATCTTCTCCAAATGTAAAAATTTTCTCCTTGCATCTCAAGTTGACATCGTTGGCTGATAACCAATCCATTCCTAAGATGACATCTAGGTCTTGTAGCGGGAGTACCACAAGATCTACTAAGAATCTTCTATTTTCTAAGATTATTGGACAGTCTACACAGACTGAATAAGTTACCATTCTTTCTCCCGAGGGAGTTGTGATAGTCAACTTATAATCGTGATCAACAATTTCGAATCCCAAAAATTCAGCACAAGAGGTAGATATAAAAGAATGTGTAGCTCCTGAATCGAATAAAACTGATACCAACTTATCTCCAATTAAACACATACCTTGAATTAACCCAGCTGACTTTGAGATCTCAGCTCCTCTAATTGTAAATACTCTTCCTGTGGTTGGCTTATTTTGATTCTGAGGTCTCTGACCAACACTTGGGCCTCCATTTCTTGCTCTCCCTATGTTGTTATTGTTTATTAGGCCGCTCCTCTGGCCTGTTGGTTGACTTTGTCCTTGGGGACAATCTTTGAGAAAGTGGCCTTTCTGACCACAGCGAAAACAAGTTCCAATATTTCTATTTGGACAATCTTTGTTAAGATGTGCCCCTCCACAGCTGTAACACTTGAACATTAACCTTCTAGAATCCTGGTTATGATAAGGTGTAGGCCTTTGATATGGCCTACCCCCTCGTTGGATTCTTCCTCCGTGGCCTCGGTTAAAGTGGCCCTTGTGATTGTTGTTTTGGGTTGATCCTCCTGATCCATATTGATTCTTCCTATTGTCAATCCCTTCCAACTCCAGACACCTTTCTACTAGCTCACCAAAGCGCATAATATGCAGAGGTAAAACTGCCCTCTGGATATCATATTTCAATCCATCTTGATACTTTTCACACATCCATTCTTCCCTTGGATGCAAGCGGTAAAACTCAGAATACTTTAGCAAGGATTCAAACTTCCTAGTATATTCTCCCACCGTCATCACACCTTGACGTAGATTCTGAAATTCTCTCTCCTTCTCTTTCCTACATAACTTTGGAAAATACTTCCCCAAAAATTCTTCTTTGAACAAGGTCCAATTGATTTCTCTTCCTTCCTCTTCCAATAATCTATACTTTCCTCTCCACCAAGCTTCAGCATCGCCTGTCAGCATGAATGTTGCATAACCAACCCTTCTATTCTCTCTACAGTGAGTGAAAGAAAATATCTTCTCCATTTCTTGCAACCATTTCTCAGCACCCTCCGGATTAAAGTCACCACCAAACTGTGGTGGTTTTCCTTTCAGAAACGAGTTCAATCCTGTATCCTCATGCACCATTTCCCTTTGTTGTTGCTGAAAGAGTTGATGATCTCGAGTGATTTGCAGGATTTGAGCATTTTGTTGTGTTTGAACTAACACAGCTGCAGCAAGTTCACGAACATCTCGAGTGTCAGCTTGAGAGTTCGTTCCAGTTTGGGAATGATCTTCTCGTCCAATGGGAATGGTAGGTGCTCCTTCAGGAGTAACTTCATCACTCGCATTCCTACGTATACCTCTAGTAGTGCCTCTAGCAGCACTCCTACCACGCCTCGCACCTCTGACGTTCTGAACCATAACTTCCTGAAAAGGAATAGTTATTAGGTTCAATCATTCACAAGACATAAAGAACATAACAATTATGTATATTTATATCCCAATGAATGATTCATCGATAAGGATTTTTATCAAGTCTCCCACAGGCAAGGGATAATTGTGTCTAAAATGTTGAATTAATATCTTAAATATAACTAGAATTCAGGAAAACATAATCAACATTTAATGTATAAACAAAAATGTATCAATTTATTTAATAACAACGATTACAAAAATCGTGACCATGTCTCATTCAAAAACCTCTACTTGTAAACCAAGCTAAGACTAATAGTGGTAAAACTATAATTATCATTATTGCTACGAAATCTTTACCTAATTCTTCATGCTTGATGATACCAATAACAAACAAAATAATGACAAGAAGAGTGATGAATAAAAGAAAGGATTTAGCCATTTGAAAGGTATAGATAAATATTTAGGAATTGATATGAAAATAATGGATGGGTGTGAAGTATTTATAAAGTGAATTTTGTGAAGTGTCCGTTACGTTACCGTTGGGTTTGTGACCGTTGGGGAGGAAAAATAAAGTGTGCTAAATAAGTTTCCTAGACCATTATACTAGAAGGCTCTCAAGATGAAGACTCAATGCACAGAAGAAAAGTTATCATCCAGTTTGGAATCCAACTTGATACAGTCAGTATAATTCTAGACACTTACGGTCCGAGCTGAATCGACCAGCTCTGATACCATTAAATGAGACAGCCTATGTCCCATTAGTGGAATTCTAATGAAACCTTATAAAAATACAGAAAAATTTGAAATTTTTAAAGGACAATACTTAATTATTTAAAAACATACTGTTTCACATACATATGCTTCAAATATATTTTACAGAGTTTGACACCGTTAAGACTAGCGGCCTTGCCACATAGATAAAACATAAAATAAAAGTACAGAAAGGAAACCAAAAAGAAAGCATACCAAAAGGGACCTCCTAAGTCCAACAAGACTGACACTTATACTGACTGTAGTAGTAGGGATGTGATTAGCGTTTGACAAAACACTAACAGCTCCCAATCTAGATGTTATAGTAACACATCTCCACGTCACTTCATATCCTTTCCTTCTGAGTTGTCGGGAAGTACGCAAGATTCGAGCTCATCGTCTGATCGTCATAAAATAATCCAAAATGCAAAACAAAAATGACACAGGGCTAAGATTCATGTACAAGTTTAAAAGTGGGAATGAATGTGTAAAATAATAATATATATGGAAACCATATTTATACAAACAAGCGTATCTTATACCCACAATTACATATACTTTATTTATTCTAATGCATCCCTGAACTATATGCTGACTCAGGCCACTAAACGCTGTCAATGATATCTATCCCATTTACCAAGATCAGATATCACTAGACCACATGCCACCAACGTACTCCCAATTACCAAGAGCTACGCCACCTAACTTCACATGGAGCCTAGGTGTTATAAGTCGATCGTCCCTGAGAATTCAGGCCAAGAACCTTGTCTTGCCTAGCACGCATAGATAATAATCCCCGTCGGGATTGCAGGCGACTGATCAACCTCGTGCGTCCCATACCGCACGGCGGTGGACTTACACATTCCTTAATGCAAGTCTATATGATCACTCACTCATCTTGTGGCAACTCTTAGCCATAAGTATTAAGTTAATAATGGGGAATTATCGTATCAACTTTTCAAGTTATACTTATTATCTAGATACTTAGGTTGAGTACCAAATCCATCCAATGTCTTGCCATATTTGATCTTTGTCCTTACATAATAAGTTCAGTTTGTATAATGGGTAATTGTATGGTTAACTTCCCAGGTAAGAGAGGTGGACTGTAAACGGCATAGTCGACCAAGTCTTTCCTTAGCCAGAACCCAACCAAATATAACTACTCATTGTATCCAACTTTCCTTATGTTAATGGGGATCAATTACTTAATATCTAGCAATGTTTTTCTCTCATTAACCGATTATTTCCTTAATCTATCAATCACAATCATTCAAGTATAAATAAAATAAACAATTATAAAATTAACCGAATAATGCAAGCACAATACAATACCAAATTGTCAAAGATTATTCCTATGATAATTAATTAAGGCCGGCGTAACCTCGCCTAGTGATTTGTGAAAATCATTATTTGAGAATAGGCTCTCCTTAATTATTTATCGCTAGTAGGGCTTAGGTCACCACTACACACATATATATTAAGTTATTTTACGCTAACCGTCCCAATCGTATACGAAATCTTGCCCCCACCTTTTGTTGAGTGTTGTTGAAAGTCCACAAGTGTTGTCTTCGATCTTTGCCAAGAACCTAATTTACGATAACCGTTGGATTGTACGAAATTTATGAAATAATTAGAATATAATTTATGGTTAATTGAACATAATCCCGTTATAACTTGAAATATTTATTTATTTAAATATATCATAATAACCTCCAAAATAATTATTAAATTCAAATATAAATTATATTATACCTCCTTTTGAATTTGTTTGTTTTAGAAAATTGTCAAGAGTATATTTCTAATAACATTTAAATTATAATAAAATTTGGGCATTATAACGACTTAAAATGGTAAAATTTATTTTGGACTTTATAAGTTCAATATATCGACGTCTGAACGGAATTTGCATAGAAAATTTAAAATAACCTTTATATAAATAACATAATTAAAATAATATAATTAAAATAAAATGGACATTATAACGGCTTACCGATTACTTATGAAAATGATTTGGGCAGAACTTTGACGTATAAAACTCCCTTGAAACTTTAGAAGAACTTTTACCACAAAATACTCTAAAGGTTACGAACCGATATCGTGGGAACTTCGATAACTAAAACTAATATTGCTATATGAAGAAATTAGAGAAGGAAAGAAGTAAAGAAGTAAGAAAGATGATTTGTGAATGAATGAATGAAAATGGGGTGGAAGAGACCCCTATTTATACTAGTTGTAAAATATTAAAATAACATAATTTATCATCTTTTGCCCATACCTTCCAACTTTTCAACTCTTGCTAGTAAATATGTCTCTATCAAATATTTACTAATCTTTCATCAATAGTGCTTTAGGTGTTCTAGTATGACTTTGTGAAAATAATTTATGACAAAGGTATGGGAGCTTGATTTCATGACATAATATTATGTAGGATATTAATAGAAAATGAGATATATATTTCTTTTATAAAAAGTAAAATGTTAATAATATTAATAATAATAAAAATAGTAAAAAGGATAGTTATTTGATATTTTTATTGTCTTAAGATTATTTTATTTATTAATTGGTTTATAGAGTAAAATGATAATATTCAAATAAAATAAAATCAATTAATAATAACAAAACAAGAACAACAATAATGATAATAATAATATGAATAATTAATTAACTTAAAGTTAAGGGTTTTAAGTACCAATTTAAATTTCAAAGTTTAGTTTATAAAATGAAACGATGATATTCAAATTGAAGAATAAAAGTAATAAATATAAAAAGTAATTAATTAATAAATTAATTATTATAAGTGTTAGTTTCAACATTTAATTTTTAATAACTAGCATTGTTAAAATCTCAAATCTAACTAGATATATTATTTAGTGTATGGAAAAATTAGGATGTTACAACACATATACATCAACTAATTGCTCACCAACAATATTAAGGGAAACGCGTAATATCACCAAGTACACAAGTTATATCCCATACTCATCATCTTCACACTACAGCAAGGCTAGAAGGATCACACGAGACCAATGCTCGAATCCAACACATCACAAAAATTCATCTGGTTCTGCTACGTTCGCTGGCATTCGCCAGGCGAACCCTCGTGGCGAACCTTCGCTGGCATTCGCCAGGCGAAGTTCTTGTGTTTTTAGTCTGGGACTTAATTTCTGAATTATTCGCTGCCTCTTCGCCCCAGCTCGCCAGGCGAACTCTCGCCTCCTTTCGCCAGGCGAAGCCCAGCGAATGCTGCGATTCACCAAGTTTTCTCACAGTTCTGCAGTGTATTCTAGGCCAAATTGTACCTATCATCTCAACTCAGATCCTCAACCTATTCTAGTACCAATCTTGCACATTAACGTAACCAATCGGTTTCTAAATCCTATTCCCAGAATCAACGCCTACGCATTCTACCGATACCTCAAAAGGTCACACAAAACCTCCCCTAAAACCGTAACTCAACCTATATGCCAAATTAACCAAAAACAACAATTCATTAACGATTACTATCCAATTATCAACAATCATCATCAATCACAACATAATATCATATATCGATCAATTTCCTACGGGGTTAAGGACTCCTCAACTACCCTATACATGTATAAACCATTTCCCAATCAGGTTTCTCCCCTTTACCTTATTAATCGGTTGATCGATGAAAATCCTCCTAGATTTGGTCTCCTGGCTTCCTCCTTTCTTTCCGTTCTTCGTTCCCTTTTTCCTTCGTTCTTTTCACTTCTCCTGTTCTATCGTTCTTCTCTCTTTCTATCGCTCTTTCTCCCAATTCTCAAATGTATGTGAAACTCCTCACCCTTCACATTCCTCTTTTCTTTTAATTATTCTAATCCCAATAATAATAATAACTTAATAAAATAATATAATAATAATAATCTTAATAGTAATACTAATATAATATTACTAATATAAATAATAACACTTATTAATAATAATAATACTAATATTATTATTTCACCAAAATAATAATAATATTAATAATATTAACAAATATAATAAATATAATAAGAATAATAATAACACCCCACCAATGTTACTATTATTTTTATATTATTATATTCCACACCAAAATACCACCAATAGTCCTCCCACATTAGGGACAGCCACCAAACATCATCAAATACACCTTCACCAAAGGGCACACCAACATATAATATTTAAAATAATAATAAAATGACTAAATAATTAAAATGGGTGTTACACATACTGGCTGAATGCGCCAAAACAGAATTTGTCCAGGGAGGTGTCTGTTTCCCCCGGCCTATGCCCCCCAAACCCAATGTGGACAAATCGAAATATTGCCGATTCCACAGGAGCCACAGGCACGTGACCAAAGACTGCATCCATCTCAAGGACGTGATCGAAATCCTGATTAAAGACGGCCACCTAAAAAGATACACCCGGGGGGTGAGGCCCCGAGGCAAGAGGCCCCCGAGACCAAGAAAATCGACAAACTCCCCTCTTCTGACGGCGACAGCAGACTCCAGGTCGCGCTGTGTGTCAGCCGCCCAGAGGACTGGTTCACGGATAGAGAGTTCGGCCTCCCCGAAGGCCCCGACCTACCTAGTGAGCCAGTCCGGCCAACCAGTTGGTGGGAATACTTCGCCAGAACCATGGTCATCTCGGGTGGCGCCACAAGGAGCTTGTCCATAGGATCAGTGAAAAGACGGTTCGACGAGCTTATCACAAGCAACCCCAGAAAAATGAGCACGCTCGAAAGATTTCGCGGTCGATCCAATCCGATCATATTCTACCTCGAGGAACTCCCCGGGGGATCCCCCAACTCCAACATTCCCCTACTCATAAGGGCGCGAATGGTGAACTTCGACGCCAGGCGCGTCCTCGTCGACGGAGGCAGCTCGGTGGACATCATGTACACCCACCTCTTCACGACCCTCCAACTCGACGAATCCAACCTTTCCCCCTACGTAGGCTCCGACCTCCAGGGGTTCAACGGGACGACGACGAGACCTTGGGGGTACGTGGAGCTGAAAGTCACTTTCGGAGATGAAGAAATGACCAAGGTAATCAGCACCCGTTTCTTAGTCATCGAGTGCCCATCCCTCTACAACTGCATCCTGAGCAGAACAACGATAGTAGAGCTCACTGCGGTACCCTCCATCGTCCACTTGAAGATGAAGTACTACACGAAACGGGGGGCCGTGGTGACCCTTAACGGAGACATCGAGGCCGCCCGGAGGTGCTTCGAGGCCGCACTGAAAGGGTTGGACACCATCGCTTCAACAACCAAGAAGGTGACCCAAATCGTAGCGTCGAATAGCGAACCAAAGGAGCTGGTCGGATCCGTGGACCTCGACAGCCGCTTCACCGAGGAGAGCGATCACGAAACAAGGATCAACGAAGCCAACGAGCAGCCCGCCCACCCGACACGCCCCATCCCGAACGGTGAATTCGAGATCATCACCCTCGGGGAAGACAAGGGCAGAACCGTGAATATCGGCGCCGGACTCCCAGACTTGGCGAATAAACAACTGCAAGCCTGCCTCCGCGAGAACGCCGACCTCTTCGCATAGAGCGCCGCAGAAATGTCCGGACTCGACCCCGAGGTCGCCTGCCACCAGCTGTCCATCAGCCCGACCGCGAAGGCAGTAGTTCAACGTAGGCGTAGACAGTCCCCCGAAAAGTCGGCAACAGTCGAGAACACTGTAAAAGACCTCCTAGAGGCAAATTTTATTTCGGAAGCCCGACATTCAACCTGGCTGTCCAATGTTGTACTCGTTAAAAAGAATAATAGAAAATGACGCATGTGTGTTGATTATACCGATCTCAACCGGGCATGTCCTAAGGACGCCTACCCCCTCCCCAACATCGACAAACTCGTCGACAACTCTGCGGGCTTCAGGCTCTTGTCCTTCATGGACGCATACTCGGGGTACAACCAAATCCCGATGGCTGAGCATGATAAATAGAGCACGACCTTCATGACGGCGTCGGGCAACTATTACTACAACGTAATGCCCTTCGGCCTAAAGAACGCCGGTGCCACATACCAACGGATGATGAACAATGTCTTCTGGGACGAAATCGGCGACATGCTCGAAGTATACACGGACGACATGATCGTCAAATCCTACACGGAAGTCGACCATACGGCCCACCTCAGGAAGGTCTTCGATACCGCGAGGACATGCCGAATGCGCTTCAACCCGGAGAAATGCACCTTCGGTGTCCGCGCAGGAAAGTTCCTCGGCTACTACCTGACCGAGCGTGGGATCGAGGCCAATCCGGAAAAATTCCATGCCTTTTCGGAAATCACCACACCCACCATGAAGAAGTCCATCCAATCCCTCAACGGCGTGCTCGCCTCACTTTCCCGGTTCATCGCCAAATCCGCCCAGCACACCCTCCCCTTCTTCAAACTACTCAGGAAGGAGACCACATTCGAATGGACAGAGGAATGCGAGCAAGCCCTCCGCCACCTCAAACGCGTCTTGTCCGAACCACCGGTGCTGACACGTCCCATGATGGGCGAAACACTATACCTATATCTAGCAGTGGCTAACGAAGTCGTCAGCGCCGTCCTCATCAGAGAAACCGAGGAGGGCCAAAAACCAATCTACTTCACGAGCAAAGCCCTCCACGGTCCCGAAGTCTGATACCAGCGGATCCAGAAAGTCGCCCTAGCCCTCATCACCGCAGCGCGACGGCTCCGACATTACTTCCTCGCACACACCATCGTGCTCCGCACCGATCAACCCATCTGCCAACTCCTCGGTCGACCCGACATGGCTGGACGTATGCTGAAATGGTCGTTAGAACTATCTGAGTTTGAAATTATCTACAAAGGCCGGAACGCCATTAATGCTCAAGCCCTGGCCGACTTCGTCGCCGAGATGACCTCTTCACCCGACCCCACTATCGGGAGCCATACTTGGACCATTTTTATGGACGGCTCCTCCAACTCCACGGGAAGCGGAGCCGACATCATCCTCGACAACGACGAAGGCACCCTCATCGAGGTTTCCCTTACGCTGGCCTTCCCGACGACTAACAACCAAACCGAGTACGAAGCGTTCCTGGTTGGACTTCGCCTGGCATCAGACCTTGGAGCCAGAGACATCCGAATCTACACAGATTCCCAACTAGTCGCTTCGCAAGTACGAGGAGAATATCAAGCGAAAAACTACAACCTCGCCGAGTACTTAACACTTATCACCGAAAAACTGCAAAGTTTCGACTCCGCAGAGATTCAGCACGTCCCGCGCGAGCAGAACACCCGCGCCGATATCCTCTCAAAGTTGGCGAGCACCAAAAAGCGAGGAGGCCACAAGTCGGTCATCCAAGAAGTCTTATCGCAACCGAGCACCAAAGCGACCACCGCCCCGCTCGACGTCAACGCCATCGGAGATACCGACTGCTGGATGACACCACTACACACCTACCTCAGCACCGACCACCTACCAGCCGACTCTAAAGAGGCAAGTACAACCAAGTGACGAGCCTGCTCGTACATCCTCCTCGAAGGCAAACTATATCACCGAGGCTTCGCGATCCCACTCCTCAAATGCATCGATAACTCCCAGAGCACAGTCGTCCTAGAAGAAATCCACGAGGGCATCAACGCGCAACACCTCGGAGGACGGTCCATGGCGAGAAAGGCTTTATGAGCAGGCTACTACTGGCCCTCGATGCAAATGGACGCGAAGGAACACGTCAAACGATGTGACAAATGCCAAAGACACGGGAATATGCACCTCGCCCCACCAACCGAACTCAAATCCCTCTCCTCCCCGTGGCCATTCGTCTGATGGGGGTTGGACATCCTCGGGCCCTTCACCCTGGGATCTTATCAGAACAAGTACCTCATTGTGGGCGTAGACTACTTCACCAAGTGGATCGAAGCCGAAGCCCTGGCCAAAATCACAGCCTACAACATACTCCGATTCTATAAACGAAACATCCTCGCAAGATTCGGGGTCCTGCTCACCATCGTCACCGACAACGACACATAGTTCACGGACAAAAACTTTCACGACTTCGTCACCAAGCTCGGAACCAAACACCACTTCACCTCGGTCGAGCACCCTCAGACAAACGGCCAGGCAGAATCCACGAACAGGGTCATCCTCAGGGGACTCAAACGACGACTCGATGACACAAAGCGAGCATGGGTCGAGGAGCTCCACAATGTCCTCTGGGCATACCGCACTACTCCCCACTCAACCACGGGGGAAATCTCATTCTGCCTCACGTATGGAACCGAAGTCGTGATACCGGTCGAGATACGCAAACCATCCAGGCGAACTGAAGCTCCCCGCGACACCGACGACAACGACAGCGCCTTACGTGAAGAGCTTGACCTCGTCGAGGAGATTCGCTCAGGAGCAGCCCTTCGGGAAGCCCGACTGAAACAACAAGTAGCACTTCGCCACGACAACAAAGTTCTCAAACGCGACTTCCAAGTCGGTGACTTAGTCCTGCGTAGAAACCAGAAAGACTTACACGAGGGCAAACTAGCTGCGAATTGGGAAGGCTTCTACCGTGTCCGCGACAAGACGGAGCACGGGGCCTATTACCTCGAAAACCTGCACGAGGAACAACTAGCTCGACCAAGGAACACCGCGAAACTTAAGCGGTACTACAGTTAAACACTGCCCGCGACGACCCATCGTCCCGACCACTAGGGGGCGACATGGTACCACCGCACTTCCTCGCGTCTACTAACGACAAGAGAAAAGCAAGCCCTGCCTCTTGTGTGCGCGGGCAGAAGGCCTTGCTCGGCAGGGAACACCTCGACCGAGATTCCCCACCGCCGTACCAAAACCGGTAGGACGCCTAGCTCGCGATGGGACGTCCACGCCACGGGGAGAACTACCCCTGAACCGGTCAGGCAGCAACGCCGACCAAACCGGCCAGTTCCCTTCACCGCCGATAACAAGTTTTGTCGAGTTATTACCCCGGACAGACCCAATGGCATACTAACACATGCATATCAAACATATATAACTCAAGCATACAAATACGTGCATAAATAAAATGAGCATAATCAACATGCAAAAACGAGACGCACACTTAGACAATTTTCAAAATATATTAATCAAAGGCAGGCACCAGCCCAATAGTCAACATTACATAAACAAGGGCGCATAGGCCCGACAAAAAACAAAATACAAAACATGGCACGCAACCCGAAATACGCGGGCACGCAGGCCCGAGAGCAATCTAAACTCCCTCCTCTCCATCAGCTTCAGCCTCCATGCCAGGGACGATGGTGCCAGCCTCCTCGGCACTGGGGTCAACCACCCGGCCATCAACTATCTCATGAAAGGGGCCGATCCCGTCCTCAACAAAGGCGACCCCGGAGTTCACCACCCTGAGCTGAGCAACAGCGCTGCTGAAGCCCGCAGCAAAACCATTCAGGCAGTCCCCTTCCAGCACGCGTATTCTGGTGAGCAGATCATCCCGGGTAACCAGCAATCGGTCGTCGCCGGTCTCATCATCACCAAGAAAGAGATCGCCCTCGAGCTCCGCCACCCGAGCTTTCGACGCCCGCAGCTCCTCCTCGGCAACCTTCAGTTTCTCCTCAACACCACTGCATCTTTTGCGCTCGAGGTCAACTTCCCCCCGAACCTTCTCCAGCTCGCCAGTCAGCTGGGTCACTTTCCCTCGGCTTGCCTCCAAATCCTCGGCCGCCTTGTTTAGACGGGACTGCGCGAACGCGAGATCCCCTTGCAGCTTCGACAGTTCCACGGCCGAGCAGCTCTCTTCGCTCAGAACCATCGCCGTGGTGAAAGTCCGCATCAACGCAACCAAATCCTCAGTCAGGACCTGCCTCCTCGTTGCACGGTCAGCGCCCAGGATCCCCTTCACCTCCCCCGCCGGAATGCTGGGCGACCTAGCCCCATGGAAGTAGTCGGGATGCTGGTGACAGGGAGCAATGGGGTAACCCTCCTCGGAAGACTCCGCCGACAAATCGACCACAGACGTATCCTCCTGAACTCTCGCCCTCTTCGGAACCCCTTGGGAAGTAGGCGACTGGCTGCCGGTCGGGGACGCCGACGACCCCCTTCCATCTTGCTCTGCAGAAGACTACCCGACCAACTGAGCCACCTGCGTCTTCGGAGGGGCAGCGGCTTTCGACATGCGCAGCTTCTTCACTCGCTCCTCGACAGAAGCCATGTTCCCTGCACGACAAAAGAAAGCTAGTCAGTAAAAAGCTAAAGATATCAGGTCGAAAGGGAACGAGGCGGCCACCACCTAGGTAACACATATCGTCCTCCTCCGAGGCACACTTGAGCAGAGCCTTTGTGTTGATCAGCCTCGCCGTCTCCTGAATGTTTTTGTAACTGTCGAGGATATACTGGCCGTCAAGGGTGACCAGTTTCGACGACGACAAGTTTCGCAAGAAAGAAACTATCTTCATATAGCTGGCCATATCCTCCTTGTCAAGTGTCCCCGTCCGCATGATGTACCTACCTGTTCCCCGAGAATAATGGTCCAGGGACCACTCCACGTGCACCCGGGGCAGCATGACAGCCTCGCGACGACCATCCACTATCCTCTCCCCTTCCGAATATAACGAGCGAACCCCTTTGTGCGTGATAGGGCTGAACACGAAAAAACGAATCTTGAAATCTCGGACGGAATCCATGTACGTCCTAAAAAGCCTGTCTGGCTGCTTGAATGACACCTAACCATGCCGACCTCCCACCGACTTCCGCTGCAGATGGAAAATGCGAAAGAACAACGGCAGCGTGAAGCCGACCTAAAGATATTGGCACACGAGCTCGAAGGCCCGAATAAAAGCCAGGGCATTAGGGTGCAGTTGCGACGGGGCCAGCCTCAGCCAGTCGAAGAGGCCCAGATGAAAGACCAAAAAAGGCAACCTGAGCTCAGCCTCTTTAAAGTAAAACTCGTACATCGGAAAGCGCATCTGCCCGTATTTCGAGCAGATCCGATGACCTGGCCGGGGCGATAGACTTGCCAGTTTTGAGGATCCCCCTCTTCCCGGTTTTCTACAGTGGCGTAAGCCCACGTCGGATCAGAAGCAAAGCAGGAAAGCATGGTGAGGGGCTCCTCGGCCATCCAGTCTCCGATCGGAACGACACGCTCGTCAAAATAGGGAACGTCCGGCTCATTGTCCTCGACCATTGTGCCTAAGATGAACGTAGTCATTAAACACCTGAAAAGCAGAAGGTAACGGTGAATTCGATGACAGAGATCAAATTCACCCTTCCACCGCAAGTCAAGTGAAAGGGCGACGAGGACTCCCCGAGCATCGTCCCCGGTGGGTCTGCCCTAACCTACCCCCTCCCCGGTTCCGTGTGGCCCGAACAACAAACCTACCTCGGAGGCACCCGTCAGAATAGACGTCGCTCCCCGGGGAGTTCATCGGAGTAAAAAAAACGCTCCCCGGGGCATTCATCGGAAAAACCTACCCTCCCCGGGATATTCATCGGAAAAGACTTCCGTCCCCGGGACACTCATCAGATCTAGCGTTTCTCCCCGGGACATTCATAATAAAAACCCTAAAAAACCACCAAGAACGGCGGAGATTTCGCCGCTCCTCGGGGCATTCAATCGGCCCCGGCCACGTTCAAGAAACAAACAAGAAAAGCAAGAGAAAAAGAAAAGGGAAACTTACTATGGAAAAACGACGACGGAGAACGCGGCGGCGACAACGGCGGTGATATCGGACGACGGCGGAACAACAGGCTAGAAACTTGAGAATCAGAGGGCGAAAAGTGAGAAATGAGCAGGGGCTCGCTCATTTATACCCCTGCACGGGACTCGAAGTGTCGCTAGACACTTTAGTACCCTAGGGTAGCCGCCCATAGCAGCCACCCAGAACGCGACACATGGCGGAAGTAGACAGACGCGTCTCTTCACCTCTCCCTGCCAATACCTGCCTTCGAGCCCGGCCGACCGACAACAATGAACGCGCGTCTTCGCACGAGGAGTCTTTTCCCGGACCAGTCCATTTCCCCAGAACAACGTCATCAAGTCCTCACTCCCATCCTCGGAGCAACGACTTGGGGGGCTCCTGTCCTGGACTGGGCCCCAGGCTGAACTATGCTGGCCCAACCCAATAATGTTCCACCAGGCCCTGCCCGGTCTGGGTACCGCGTCGAGCACAAGATCCCCGACATGCTAGAATGATCTCCCCGCGAAGGAGGACCGTCCCAACCACGCCAGGCAAGAGAATCGCCCGCACGACCAAGCACCGCCATCCACGGGCGGTATCCCCATGCCTTCGAGCAAGACCCCCGAGGAATCTCCCGGGCTCCCCTCCGCGGGGAGAACAACGTGTCATACACCCGCTCTCCACGTGCTCCCCTCCGCGGGGAGAACAACGTGCCATACACCCGCTCTCCACGTGCTCCCCTCCGCGGGGACACGTCATCTCCCAACTGCCCACCTCCGAAAGAGCAGGTCAAGCCCTTTTTCCGGAGATCACGAGACAGTTGGACTAGGGCAAAGACCACGTTCTGGTCTTCACTACGCCACGTAAGCCCTAGCAGTCATTAGGGTTGGGCCTGGTCATCCAGCCCACCTCAAATGACCGTTGGCCCAGCGCTAGGGTCTCTCTATAAATACCCTCTTCCACAAGAGGGTTAGGTAATTTCACTTCTTACCCATTTTTTGTACTTTGCTTTCACTCTGCCCAACTCCTTACTTTGGCATCGGAGTGTTTTGCAGGTACACCCCCTTCTCCTCCTCATCACCGGTGAACAGGTAGTAGTCCAACAACGTGTGGCCAACCCGTGATCCCCTTCTGATCAGGTCAGATCAATAATAATAATAATAATAATAATAATAATAATAATAGTAATAATAATAATAATAATAATCTATAATTTATAATCTATAACATATATAAAGGCAATACTTGGTTTTTGGTGTAGCTTTTTTTTATACCAAATTTACCCTTATTTTAAAATATATAACTTACACAATAACTTTATTGAACTACTACTATCATCTTTCATACAACTCCCTACTAATAACTTCCCACATAACTTCCATGTAAAATTAATATTAAATAAAAATATATAATTTATATTTATATGTGTGCAATAAAAATAGAAGTTGTAGAAGTTATACAAATAAAAATTAACTACTCCCCCCATTTTATATTTGTGTACACAAGTGAAATTAATTAGTTATTTGAAGAAAAAAATTTTAATTTCTCATTAAAAACTATATTTAAATACACATACCACAAATTAAAATATCCATAATTTTAATTAAAATAATCATAATCTATAACTATCTATAAAAGAAATAGGGAATTTTGCTCTTATATTTTTTTATTCCCATTTTAACCTTTAAAATAAATATAGCTTATATAATTTTAAAAATAAAATAAAAATAAATATATGCAACTTTTTCAAAAAAGAAACCGTCTAAAGTATATAACTATGAGTGTTGGTTTTTTTTAACTCTTTTGTTAATTGCAAATTTTTTAAAATTATTATTTATCCTCTTATATTTTATATTTATTTTAATTTTAAAAATATAAGTTATAAGTAAAAAGTGGATTTAAAATGTTGAACAGTTATCATGATGTATTAAAAATATGACTATAAGTGTCAATTTTTCATGTCAAATTATTATTATTATTATTATAACTTCTATAATATATTTGTACAATTTAGATATCTATGCAGTAATATAGTTATTTTATTTTATATTTTAATTATTGTCTGGTGAATCCCTATTATAATTAGTTCATATATTGAAATACAAGTATTATAGAAATAAAATAGTCCGCTTGGATAATAAATATAATTAAAATTCCCTCACATATAATTATTATTCGTGTTCCTATAATCCTAATTATCAACTTATATAAAATAATTTTGGACACAAAATTATCCCTGTAGCAAGACATATAAGAATTCACTTATTAATAGTAATTTTAAAATAGTAATTCACGGATAGGTTATATAAGTACAATATCATAAGGGTAATGTTAACTTGTGCCCTTGGGGCACATGTTAAGAAAATCATTTTTAGTAAGTTTGTATTGGAAAAAACAATTTAAAAATTAATTTTATATTTTAATTAAAGTTTGTATACAATTTTCAAGATGATATTTCTTAATTTAGTTCTTAACATGTGCCCTTGGGGCACAAGTTAACATTACCCATATCATAATTATGTCATAATGGATTATTATATCTTTAAGGAAGATTAGTAATTTATATGATACTCTATTAGATGTATTATATCTTATATAAGTATATTAGGTATTTAATATAATAATCTTTAATATGATTAAACTTCTATAATTATTTGTAAATGTGATTGTTTCAAATTTATTATATAATTTTGATGATCTGTTTGGACTTATTAACGTTAAATAATTTTGGTGTAGTTTTTTTACTTTCAATTTTATTTCTAATAAATTGATTCTTTTACACTATTTTTTTACTGATAGATTAGTAAGTTATTATTCCTCATCTTTAATAACAAATAATTTATTAATTAAATAAGAAATGATAATAAAAAAGTAGTAGTAACTTCTAAAAATAATTAAGTGTTTTATAACTCATTAATCCCACTACTGAATGAAATAAAAGCATATAACAACTTTCGTACTTAATTAAATTAATTAAATAAGAAATAATAATAAAAAAATAGTAGTAACTTCTAAAAATAATTAACTATTTTATAACCCACTAATCCCATTATTGAATGATGAAATAGAAGCATTTAACAACTTCCGCATTCAACTAGTATTATTATATTTAATTGATTTAATTTTGAAGATTTATAATGTATTTTATTTATGACTAAATTTATCCAAAATATTTTCTTAATAGAAGAATGATAATGATTATAAAGTCCGTATACTCTAAGTTTTGATAAATTATATACTTAAAAAAGTGAATTATAATTGTCTAAAAAAATTCATTGGAGTTCTTAAAACGCAGTTTTTTAAAATATGATTAACCAATATTTTATTTTATTTTAAAAATAATTTTTTAAAATAAATTATAAAATAATATTAAAATATTGAAAAATCTCAGTTAAATCTAAATCGTCTATTACTTTAAATCCAACGATAGAGGATAAGCAGTTTCCTCATTTCCCGCTCAGAATGATATATAAATATCCCTTTCATCTTCTACTTTTTCACATTCAAAATGCAAAAGAATAAAAAGTTTCTCAAAATTTCTTACAAAAATGACAAGTCGTGGAAAGGGTATTAAGGGGCTCGGAAAGGGAAGAACAAAGAGGCACATGATGATTATGCGCGAAAATATTTGGGGAATTACAAAACCATCGATTCGTAGATTGGTTAGGAGAGGAGGTGTCAAGAGGATAAGTGGTTTGATCTATGAAGAAACTATGTTATTTCTTAAGGTTTTCTTGACAAAAATTATTCATGGTACTGCTTCATATACTAATCATGCAAGAAGAAAGGTTGTAACTGCCATGGATATTGTGTATACTCTTAAGAGACAAGGAAGAACTTTATATGGTTTCGGAGGTTGAAGAAGATACTTTTATTTATTTATTCTTATGTTATATTTTTATCATCTAAGTTGAGTAATTTGTATTTCTATTTCTGCATTTTAAAAAAAGTTTATATCTAAATAATAGTCGATGATTATACAGTGATCACCGTCTAAGCTATGTAATTTGTATTTGTATTTTCAAAAATGTTTATTTTCAAGTATTAGTTGGTGATTATGCAATGATAATGACTAAATACTACAATATGTTTTTTCTATTGTATGGTTTATGGACAAAATTACACTATATATGCATTATATTAAATTTATGATGATTTTAGTTAAGTTAAATTTAATTTTTATAATTAAAAATAACCTGAATATGAGTCGTCAGTTATTTTTATTCTTTAACCATCATTAACTTCCATTATAAAAAAAAACTTATGAAAAATTTAACACATATAACTCTTCTTTGCATGGTGATTTTTTTCTTGCAATTTTTAAAGAATTTTGAAGAGTGTTTGCTGGTGATCATACATAGAAAATAGATTAATTAATTTTTTTCATTATAGTTTGTTAAAAATGAATTTACACATATGTATGTATTTTAATTGATGACTGGTTTTGTTAAGTTACATTTATAATTATTTTGGTGTATTATACACAAGGTTTTGTCTTATTTAGAAGTCATGCATAGAAAATATTGTTGTTAGATTTCAAATTATTTTCCTTTCCAAGATGATTTTTCACCATTGACATAGGGATTGTTATTCAACTTATTTTGAATTAATTTATTGATGGAGGTATTATTATTATTAGAATTTAATTGGTATGCACTAAACAATGCAAACTTTAAAAACCGCTCTATTATGCATATTGTGTCACATATTGATTTTTTTAGGGATAATAAAGAGGATGGCATATTACACTATATTATTTTAAAATAAACTATACTTTTGCAAAGTCACACTTGGCGTGCACTCACTATATTACATTATATTATTTACTATTAAAATTTACTTCATTTGTTTTGCAGTAAAACAAGAGATATTTTTTATTTCGATTTCATGGTTGACCTTCCTATTAAGCAACAATGTCACTTAATGTCTCTGTTAATGTTTATGTTACTAGTTTAATAAATGTGAAAAACATTTTTTTTCTTCTTATTTTATTTAAATCTTCGTATAATTTTGTACCATCTATAACAATACATAAATACAAAACTTAATTTTGGTGTAATCTATTTTCTTTTTCTTTAATACGGTATTCATAACCATCAAATTATTCCTTTCACATTATTGATTTGCTTGAAAAAAACCGGTTAAATATAGTCATGTCATAATGCGGTTTTCTCAATTCAAACAAAATTTAACACATAAATATTACATATTGCAAATAAAACTTAATATGCATCTAAATAAATACAATATATTTCATCATATAAATATTTGATATTAAAATCAAACTTATAAAAAAGACGTTGTTAATATTTTCACGCGTTAGCGCAGTAAAAAAAGCGGACAAACGGGCACGGAGTGCCCGTTTGGACGCTAGTAATAATAATAATAATAATAATAATAATAAGAACAACAACAACAATAATAATAATAATAACAACAACAATAATAATAATAATAACAACAGCAACAACAACAACAACGTTTATATTTTCAACCTTACTTAAATATTAATAAAATAATATTCTAAATGGATTTTTTTCATTAAAAATAAATAATTAGAAAAATTATTAAAAAATAAATTATAAATGTAAATTGATATTAGTGAATTTGTTGGCACTTTTTAATAGTGTTATGGGTGATTTTAAATGTATGTTTGATATTTTAAAAATGATATTTTAATAGTGTGATATTTTAAATGTAAAGACAAGTCATCATTTTAAGGAGAAAACTACGACTAGTTGCCCACAAGTATAACACAACATTTGCATCACCTAAAGATGTTGAATTTTGCTTGGATTAAAATCAACAAGTCTATCATTCAACATCTAGGTAGAAAATGTCAACATCTTAAATACTATGGGGAATATGAAAATTATATATCCACTATGAAAATGAATCATGTCTAAATCTTTTGAAAAGTTTTAAAAGAAAAGTGCATAGAAGTACAAAAGGTTTGAATGAGTTTAAGTATTTTTTTTTATGTCTTTTTGAAATTACTCAAAGTATAATTAACATTGATTGACATTTATTAAAGAAACAAAGTCTTGAAAGTCACTTAACAAAAGTCGAGGTTTTTTATGAAAATGGTTTAATTTTGAAAACAATAAGGTTTTGAAAAAAGGGAAAAGGTTTTGAAAATTGAATAAGGGGTAGAGAAAAGGTAACTACCCTAAAACTTAAAATAAAAGCTAAAGAATGGAACATCTAACTGCACAAGGAGCAAGCACTTGACAATAACTCAACATGAACATTCCTCTTCCTTTTGGATTCAGACCACAAGCATAATAATCGGATGAAGTAAATCACTAGAGGAAATCCCAAGTTAAGCCAAAACAAGGTCAAAGAGAGGTCCTTCCAAGGTTTAAAATTCAATTAGGAGAGCCGTGTATCAAATAATTTTCAAGATCAAAGTATTAACACCTGCACACAGAATATTTCCAGACAAAACAGACAAGATTTCTCCATTGTTGTCAAGCAAGAGATCAAATCCAAGGTAAGGGGGAGAATGGATTTCAGTATGGGTGAATTAACATGAGAGAGTAATGAGAGATTCTTTCTCTCATAGGAATTATGCTTGTTTTTGGGTTCCTTTATCTGATTTTTGTAGCATGATGAAACCCCTGTAATTGCTGTTATTGTTGAATGATCATTGTATGATGTTTGTGTGTATAAATTTGGGACTGATATGAAATTTGTTTGGAAGTTTCTTGATGTTGTCATAGAACTCTGATGAATAACATATCTGGAAAATAAGGGTTGAGGGTCAACGAAATCGAATCCTTGCATGATAGAAACCTTAAGGGAATAATGGATAAATGAAGTAAAGTGAACATAGAGGGAATTGATTAACAAAAAAACTGAGTTCTGGGTTGAATTGAGTGAAAAAATCAGAGTATTGAGGGAGGATTCGTGAAAGGGAGGAAATCTGAGTTTTTGAAAGCAGCTCTGGTGATACGCGTATGGGACTGGTCATACGCGTATGAGACTAGGCAATACACGTATGGGACTGGCCATACGTGTATGGGATGGGGAAATATGCGCATGGGACTGGCCATACGCGTAAGGGACTAGGCAATATGCGTATGGGGCAGGCCATACGCGTATGGGCAGGCCTGGGGTGACTTTTTCTCATTTTCGCGATTTCTGCCCAGATTTTGCTTGGAATGCAATTCCGTTTAATCGGTAGGATTAATATGACTAAAATGGACCTAAGGAAGATTAGTAATGAATTTAAATAGAGAGAATGAGGAAAATTATATTTTTTTCCTTAGGGGTGTGTTTTGATGGATGTGAGCCATGATTGTCAAAATTGGACGATCTTGTGCGATTGTGGTAATTCCCGAGAGGATTACGGTGAGCGGATGGCTCGTGTGGATCATTAATAATCATGGATTATACTTGAATTATTATATTGCATAATTGTGTTGTCATGTATTTCATGTCATGTGTCTTGTGGAGATGGCTAGGTGGAAATCCATGATGGTGTCTAGTTTCATTTGGACTTCATGTGGAAGTCGTTGTGGAGATAAGTTGTAGTTCAGAGGAACGTATACGGCTTATCTGGATTCCGACGGAAATCGGGTTCTAGGGTTAACCGTATGTGATTGTGTTGGTACCGCATGCATTGTGTCAAGTCAGTGAGTCACATTGCATATTGTATTTGATATGGGCTATTGATACCGAGGAATTAATTTGGCACGTGTATGTGTGTTGTGTGTATATGATTATATGTGACTACTCCTTAGCATGTGTATTTCACCGCTTATTTATTGAATGTAGTTCTCACCCCTTTTCTGTTTGTTGTGTCTGTGCTCCTTGGAGAGTGCAGAAGACCAGGTACCTGAGTAGTGCTTGGAGTGTGTTGCAATTTTATCAAATGCTAGAAGTCGTTTTGATACGTAACATGGGACGATGAGACTGTGTTATTATTTGATTATTTATTTTATTTATTGTCACGTATCTTTAATTGTTGGATTGAGGATGTATGATCACCTCGTGGTGGAAATGATGTTTTAAACGATTAATTTTATTCTGTTGTTTAATTGAGACTAGATAACCTTGATTTATTTAAACTGAATGAAGTGACTTAGTGTGATATCTCACTGTTTTGGAGAACTCTGATTTATTTTATGATTATTTTCGTATATGTATTATAATACGCGTACGGGGTAGAACTCTGATTTATTTTATGATTATTTTCGTATATGTATTACAATTTCTTTATGATTCTGGTGTGTTGAAGTTCAGAAACAAAATTTGCACGCCAGATAATTGCGACTTGAAAAATGTAATTTTGCAAGAAAGCCATAGGAGTAGCTTGAGTATTCATCCAAGAGCTACGAAAATGTATCAAGACCTGAAGAAATTATTTTGGTGGCTGGGTATGAAGAAGGACATAGCCCAGTTCGTGTATGTTTTTTTGCATTGGGGACTCTGATGTATTTTATGAATTTTTATCGTATATGTCTTATAATACGCGTACGAGATAGAGTGAGGTGTTACAATTAGTATTAGAGTAGGTCGGTCTGTTCGGCCAGTGTGTAGTAGAGTCTGACTATAGGATGTTTATAGTCGTGTGTTTTTCTAACTTGTGTTTTCATGAATGTTGACCAGTATGGTTGGTAGGAATGATGTTGTGATGGCTGCTGCATTACAAGCTGTTGCACAAGCAGTGGAAAACATTTGTCAAAATGTCCACCGGAATGATGAAGATGGAAAGTTCCATAATTTGGGGAAGTTCCAGAGTAACAAGCCACCTAAGTTCGAAAGAGGACATGATCCAGATGTAGCACAAAAATGACTGAAGGATATTGAAAAGATCTTCAGAGTCATGGGCTGCTCAGAGGACCAAAAGGTACAGTTTGGTACCCATATGCTGAAAGGTGAAGTTGAAGACTGGTGGGACAACACCCGTCAGAGGTTGGAGACTGGTGAGGGTCCCATTAGTTGGACAATATTCAGGGCAGTTTCTGGAACGGTACTTTCCGGAAGACATTCGCGGAAAGAAAAAGATCGAATTCATCGAGTTGAAGCAGGGGAACATGGCAGTGGCTGAGTATGCAGTAAAGTTTGAATAACTAGTAAAGTATTATTCTCATTACAAAACTGGTGCAACTATGAGTTCGAAGTGCATCAAGTTTGAGAATGAGTTGCATCCTGAAATCAAGTTGGGTATCAGTTATTCGAAGATCAGATACTTTCCTGAGCTGGTGAACAGGTGTAGGATTTATGATGAAGACAACAGAGCTAGAATCGCTCACTATAAGAATCTGAGTGACAAAAGAGGTAAACGGAAACATGAGAATACACCCTATCGTGCTCCGACTGATAAAAGAAAGCAGAAGGATCTTGTTGGGAAGAAACCAAGTGGGGGAGGAAATCCTTCCAATCCTCTCAAGTGTTTCAGATATGGTGGGGCAGGTTACCGTGCAAATGAATGTCAGAATGAGGTGAAGAAGTGTTTTAAATATGGAAAGCCAGGTCATGTGGTCATAGACTGTAGAAATAACACACCAACCTGTTACAACTGTGGTTAGCAGGGTCATATCAGCACCACTGTCAGAAATCAAAAAAGTCTCAGACAAGTGGGAAGGTGTTTGCATTGGCGGAAGCTCAGCCTACCAGTGAAGATCGTTTGTTCAGAGGTGCGTGTTACATTCATGACACCTTTGATTACTATTATTGATACGGGTGCAACTCACTCGTTTATTTATGTGGATTGTGTGAAGAGACTGGGGCTTGTACCGTCTACCTTGACTAGAGGAATGGTGATTGATACTCCATTTATTGGGTCAATCACTACATCTTTAGTGTGTTTGAATTGTCCCATGTCGATCTTTGATAAAGATTTTGGAATGGACTTGATTTATCTACCACTCAGCGAGCTGGATGTTATCTTGTGAATGAAATGGCTCGAGAGCAATTATGTTTATATTGATTGTTATAGGAAGAGGTTGTTGTTCCTGACTCCTGAAGAAGAAGAAATGACCAGTCATGTGTCTACCAAGGAGTTGAGAATCTTATTGGGAGACGAAGCTAAAGTATTTAAAGTGTTCGCTTTGTTATCTATGGAAGAGTAAGTCGCCGATTGAGGGTTTACATGTTGTAAGAGAATTTCCTGAAGTGTTCCCAAAGGATGTTGCGGAGCTACCTCTAGAGAACGTGTGTTCAGTAAAACTGATTTGAGGTCAGGCTATCATAAGATCCGTGTGAAAGAAGATGATATCCAGAAAACAGTGTTCAGAACTCGGTATGGACATTGTGAATATGCAGTGATGCTGTTTGGTGTGTCCAATGCACCAAGGGTGTTCATGGAGTACATGAATCGTATCTTCCATGCTTATTTGGACCAGTTTATAGTGGTTTTCATTGACGACATTTTGATTTACTCCAAGTCGGAAGCAAATCATGTAGAGCATTTAAGGGTTGCGTTGCAAGTATTGAAGGATAATAAATTGTTCGCACAACTTTCGAAGTGTGAGTTTTAGTTAAGCGATGTGAGCTTTCTTGGACATGTTATTTCTGGAGGAGGCATAGCGGTGGATCCATCAAAGGTGAGTGCGATGCTTCAGTGGGAGGCTCTGAAGTCAGTGACGGAGATTAGAAGTTTTTTAGGCTTGGCAGGCTATTATCGCAAGTTCATCAAAGGGTTTTCTAATATAGCTCTTTTGTTGACCCAGTTGACTAGAAAGGTCCAGGCATTTGTGTGGGATAGTGTGTGTGAAGAAAGTTTTCGAGAACTGAAGAAAAGGTTGACTACCGCACCAATGTTAACCTTACCGAATCTAAATAATCCTCTTGTGGTATATTGTGATGCGTTTAAAATGGGATTAGGCGGTGTTTTGGTGCAAGATGGAAAGGTTGTGGCTTATGCTTCACGACAATTGAGGATTCATGAAAGGAATTATCCTACTCATGATCTTGAGTTAGCTGCAGTGGTTTTTGCATTGAAAGTTTGTAGGCATTATTTGTACGGATCGAGATTCGAAGTGTTCAATGACCATAAGAGTTTGAAATATCTGTTTGACAAGAAGGAATTAAATATGAGGCAGCGAAGATGGTTGGAATTTCTGAAATACTATGACTTTAGCTTGAGTTACCATCCAGGAAAAGCTAACGTCGTGGCAGATGCTCTGAGTCGGAAGACGATACATATGTCGACGTTGATGATTAGAGAATTGGATTTGATTAAGCAGTTTAGATACTTGAGTATGGTTTGCAAGTTAACTTCGGAAAGTGTAATGTTGGGGATGTTGAAAGTGAATAATGAGTTCCTTCGTGAAATAAGAGAAGGTCAGAAGCTGGATTTGAAATTGGTAGACGTGATGACCGTAGGCGGAAGAGATAAAAAGAAGACTTTAAAGTAGATGATTCTGGTGTGTTGAAGTTCAGAGACAAAATTTGTGTGCCAGATAATCCTGACTTAAAAAAGGTAATTTTGCAAGAAAGCCACAGGAGTAGCTTGAGTATTCATCCAGAAGCTATGAAAATGTATCAAGACCTGAAGAAATTGTTTTGGTGGCTGGGTATGAAGAATGGTTGGAGCGGTTGCCTATAGAGTGGTGTTGCCAACCGAACTTTTGAATATGCATGACGTGTTTCATGTATCGCAACTTCGGAAGTATGTTGTTTATCCGTCTCATCTGCTTCAGGGAGATGAAGTGCAAATTCGAGATAACCTTACGGGCCTGCTAAGGGCAAGACATAAAAGTTGTCTGTTAGGAAGCCAACAATACCTTTTGTACCACCTGGGCCTGCAACTAGGTTGAGTGCTGCCAAGAATGTTTTTGGCCCATTAACAAGGAGGTCTACTCCAACAAATAGGACCACACCAAAGAAGAACCTCTAGATATAATTAGGCTATCATTTCATGTATTTTGTGTTTTTTGGAAACGACTGCCATGTTCAATTAGGCTATCAGTTTGGAATGTATTTCCAGTTTGGTGTTTTTTTGGAACCAGTTTATGTATTTTGGTGTTTTTTGGAACCACTTTATGTATTTTGTGCAACATGAGTATCATGTTATGTAGTTGTTATGGAATGGGATTAGATTGTGTCATAAATTGTGTGTGGAAAAAAATGTGTCATAAATTGTATCAAAAATTGTGTTGAAAATTGTGTATCAAAAATTGGAACCAATGTATCATGTTCAGTGTTGAAAACTGATACAAAATTACAGGTCATGCTCAAAATTACAAGTCATTCTCTTAACAAACCAAATACTGAAAATATGTTCAAATTATACAAATTCAACCAAACTATTGCATTCATATTAAACTGATACAATCCAAAAGTTACAAACTTTAACAGAACTTAAAGCTAATTCTTACAAACAAAACTTAAGATAATTCTTACAAACAAACCATAACATAAGTCTTACAAATAAACCTTAATAAAATTCTTACAAATAAACCTTAACCTATTCTTCATAATACTCTAACTCATTCTAAAAATTAATACAATGATAATCATCACAAACATCAAATTTACAAGCTTTTTCCACTTCATAATATTCTTCGTTTCACTTTCAAGTTTCATCAACTTTTTCCATAATTATTCACTCACCATTGTCATTTTTTCAATTTCCTTGTTTGCTTCAGCAAGTCCCTTAGTAATCACACCCAGCCTATGCATCCAGAATTGCTCTTTCTCATCACCCACCTCCTCATAAAACCAAACAAAGAAATCACACGCAACTTGCATACCTCCCTAAAATTTTCATTGCTTAGAGGTTAAGGCTACCTATAAAATGAAACTTAAATAGAACTTATTAACAAATTAAAAACCCGCATACCATATAATTTGGACAATTCCAAAAAAGTTTTCTCATATTCTTAATAGTAGATGCCCTTTGAAGAACAACCCTGTCTCCACAATGACATATGGGCTTCCACCGTGACCTACTAGAAACATTTGAATATCTATTTTCCTGTTTCAACATCGAGGACGAAAAACCAGAGGTTTGATTTTTGGATTTGGGATTCGGAAGAAGAAGAATGAAACAAGGACATTGAAAAAGTGACAATGGTGAATGAAGAATTAGGGAAAAAGTTGGTGAAACTTGAAAGTGAAACTAAGAATATCATGAAGTGGAAAAAGCTTGTGAATTTGATGTTTGTGATGATTATCATTGTATTGGTTTTTAGAATGAGTTAGGGTATTATGAAGAATATGTTAAGGTTTATTTGTAATAATTTTTGGATTTGGGATTCAGAAGAAGAAGAACGAAACAAGATTTCTGAGCAGGTTGGGAAGAAGAACGAAACAAGATGATGAAGTAAACTTGGCAAGTCATATGCCACCCATTCATAATGAACGGACGTTTGAGGATAACTAACGATGAGGACTCAATTGACACCATTTTAAAATTTAAAGGACCAACTTGCCACTTTTTAAAGTTAAGGGACCAAACTGTACCTCGAGCTAAAGTCAAGGGACGAAAAGAGGTATTTTTCCCTAATATAAATGATGAACATAAAAGATGAGATATTTTTGAAAGTTTTGTCTTTAGTGAAATTTGTTGAATTTAGGATTAACTCGGTGAAAAAGAAAAGAAAAGAATATGATGGTATATG
The DNA here is from genome assembly GCA_963859935.3 of Lathyrus sativus. Taxonomy (NCBI): domain Eukaryota; kingdom Viridiplantae; phylum Streptophyta; class Magnoliopsida; order Fabales; family Fabaceae; genus Lathyrus; species Lathyrus sativus. The sequence goes on from OZ012737.1 coordinate 9,145,012, forward strand.
GTAAATGACCTTGTGCGATTTTGTGACTTTTTGATATCATGATGAAAATGAATTCTTTATGGTTGTTTACAACTTTATCTCCTAAAAATGATGTTGACTTTCAAAAGAAAGATTGACTTATGGCTTTTTAGAAGTACAAAATGAAGAAATGATAATGTAGATGAGATGATATTAAAAAAGTGTAAAAGAGAATAAATGGACAATTAACATGACAACTAATGTAATACAAAAGTGCAAAAATATGATGAACTAAGTATACATGATATGGTTAGTAATTAGGTTTAAATGAAATGGAAATTCCTTGACAAAATCAGGGTACGACATTCTCAATGATTCGTCTTTCTCATAGTAAAGTTCGCTCCTCTATGGGATTCTACCCCACTTTGAGGTTACAAATCAATGATTTGTCTATCCTGATCATAACTTTACATAAGAATTAGACCTGAGACTAGCACAAATAATGGTTATTCTTGAATACATGATTATTCTCACCAATCACTACTTGATTATACTCATCAATCACCACATGATTATTCCCATCAATCTCATCATTATAATGTCTTTCCATAAAAAGGCTATTAACTCACAACTATATTATTGTTCACCATCCACACCATTTGGGCGCTCTCGTATATGAAATGATTAATCTCAAGGGATTACTCGCTCATGGGTACACATCGGGGTACCTTTCACAATCGAGCATCACAACCTAAGTTCATCTTACTGATCATCTTCACCTAACTACGATTCTTGGTTTAATTTCATTCATTATCATAAAATTTGACCAATTATTGTTCATTCAATGGATACATATCATATTATAAGTTAGAGAGCATCCATGATATCTTAGAATCATCAAACAAGTGATGTTTTTCTTATACACATGATTTTAATTCACCAAAATGGTAGAATATTGAACTAACTTTCCAACGCATCTGACCTCGCCAAAAACGGAGTTACGAAACTCATTTATGGTGAATATAGGAAAAACAACCGATTGTTGTAAGGGACAATCAATTATTCTAAAGATTCTGTCTAAGGTTTTTCACTAGAAACAACATGAAAAACAATTACTCAAATGACCCTTACTTACAAGAATTGCAGCTATTGGATATGCTTTTATAAGTTATAATGGAAGTTCTTTGGCTACTTTTGTTCCTCTCTTGGTGGGTTCATTGGCTTCTACAATTAATACTTTCAATAATGATGGCCAAATTGACATGGTTTTTGAAATGTATAGATATTATATTCTTTTATTCTCATATGTATTTTAAGAGAAAACTCTCTTAATAAAGAACCAATGGCAAAACCATCCCCGTCTTCTAATCATTTTCAAAAAAAATAACTAATCAATTTTAAAAGAATAACTAAGATATAAATAGGTAAATAAATTACATATTTAAAAATATATGATTATTTGAAACAAAATTGAGCAATTTTTAGAACCGATAACATTAAAAGTATGTGAAAGAAGCTTATAGAAATTGAATTTGTTAAAGATTAACTATATATTAAATACGGTATTAATATTAATCATATAATATGTAATATTAACATTTTTACTACACCAACACTACTTGTACATCCAATCATCAAAAAAAATTTATATATATATAACAAATATATAACAACGTCAAGTTAGCTTCTTCTAATAAAAATGAATATTGATAGGAGATAATAAAAATGTGAAACAAAAATTTTATTCCATTAAAATTTTTGAAAAAACTAAAATTGAATTATATATACGAGGAGAAAAAATATATTTAACCCTAAATATTATAGGAGTTATTAGAAGGTTTAAAATGTCACATTGAGAGTACACCAAATCAAACAAAAGAAAAATATGCAAAAGTAGCGAGCATTAAAATCTTGCGTAGTATTTGAACTTTAATACTCTTGTGGCTATCTTTGGATTTGGATACTTTGTTAGTTAACTTTCTCTATAAACCAATCATTTTGTTTAATAAATAAAATAATATATTATAATTATTTAATTCAAGAATAAATTACACAAAATTAGAAAGGTATGAAGAAAGTAAAGACACTAAATCTATGTCCATCCTATGTGAGTGTAGTTTGATACCGGAATAAAGTTGATTAAATATTAGTAAAAATATTATGTAGAAGAAATTGATTAAATAATAAGAATATTAGGTTCCGAGTTGTTGGTGAAGTAGTAGAAAAACAAAAATATTGGCTTCCCTCTGTTTGCGGAAATCTTCCCTGACCTTACCTGATAGATGTCGGCAAGCCCATAAACTTCCGTCCATATCCGTATACCCAGACGGCCCACCACCACTTCTCCGCTCTGGATCCAAATTCTGCATTCATTCCTCGATTGATTGATTCCCCTCTTCTCTTCCCAATTTTCATTGTCTAAACCAATTACAGAATATCGTCGTAGCATTGCTAGAGAATATTATACAACATCACGGTGTTCTGTTCTATCCTATAATAAAAGCCCTTCTAAGAAATTTCTTATTTCTGAAGGAAATGCAAAGGGTATTATACTCTTGTGATTGTAGTAGGTAAGACGAAATCGGGTTTCAGAAATATATATAAAATAAAAATATGGTTTCAGAAATGAGTGACTTGTCTATCTCGAAGAGTGATCGTGCTTCTACGCCCTCCCATTCCAAACTCATTACTTTGCCCACAATTTTGACTCTCGGCCGTGTGGCATCTATTCCTCTTCTCGTTGCCAGTATGTTTCCTATTCTTTCTCTATTGCAATCTAACCGTTATTCATTTCTTACATTTTTTATTTCTTTTTATTTAGCGTTTTACATGGATGGTTGGCAAGGAACTGCAATTACCACAAGTATTTTTACCGCTGCGGCTATTACAGATTGGCTTGATGGCTATATTGCTCGCAAGGTAACCAACCTATTACTTCCATGCTTAACTTATAGTATTGACAGTTTGAGGTTTTTAGGGTTAACAAGTCTTAACTTTATATAGCCTTCAAATTCTAGTATTATTCAGTTATTGTTTTAAAGGTGTTCTCTTAAATACTTGCATTGCAGATGAAATTAAAATCTTCGTTTGGTGCGTTTTTAGATCCGGTAGCGGACAAGGTCATTCTCCTTAACTTATCTTTTAATTGGAGGTTTCTTTCTTTTCTGTAATATGTGGATTTAATTAGTACTGAAACTGATTGCAGCTTATGGTTGCTGCCACGTTGATCTTGTTGTGTACTAGACCTGTCAAAGTTGCTGCATTGACACATGCCCCATGGCTCTTGATTATACCTTCAATCATCATAATTGGTAGAGAGGTAATCACATTCATTTCAGGACTACTTGGAACCTTAAATTGGACACTTATCCTTTTTATTTCTATCATACTTTCTTATCTCTTTTTATTTGTTCTGTAGTCAATAGTTTGTCACATGTGTTTCAGTGTTAACTATCATGGAATCCAAATTACTAATGCTCGTTGTCACTCTAGAGTGCACCGAAACATAGGTTTTGTTTCATTATAAGTTTCGGATCTCTGATGCTTGTTTGTTGCTTTCCAACTCCAATGGTATGACCTTTGAGATTTGGGACTACTGGGAAGATGAAATCAATTATGTTTTGATAATGTGCATTTGTTATAAAACCAGAAAAAGATTTGGAAAAATTCATTAAAAGAAATGAAAACCAAGAATAATATTTTTTTTTCATTAATCTCCTTACTATGACAGAGTTTGGCTTGGACTATTAGGTCATGTGAACCAACCCTGCCTTGCAAAACATCCGTTCTTCTCTTGTACCTTCCTCTATCTTCAACACCAATCCATGCAGTCAAATGTTTGCCATGCTGCTGCGAATCTTCACAGCAGCTGTCTGGAAATTTCGTCCTGGACAATGGAGCTGGGTTGGTTGGAGTGTCAGAAGAAATGCACGTCCATAATTTTCCCGTCCACAATGATTCTCCCCAATACTACTTTGGCAGTGGTGGTGGGTCAACTCTAGTCCACTTGCTTATTTCTCGTGCTCATATTGCTTCCTCATTTTCATTCGCTTCTGCTATTTTTCTAATTCAGCTTCTAATCCATTGAAATCAGATATTCTCCACCACCGGCTCAGTGTGGGGAAATTGTGACCTTACAAACTTTGACGACCTTACAAAATTGCAATCCCGTACAGTTGTGACGGATCAATAATTTTACTCATATGATCAGTGGGATCAACAAGTATTTTGGTGAGATTGCTCTAGGTTAGAAAATGTGGAGAGAGGTGTTGATACTTTTTAATACTCTAGCTTAAGCTGTTCATTCATAACTTAAGAGGTGTTGATCACTCCTATGAATTGAGTTTAAATTTGAAGTGTTTGAAATAATTTAAAGGTTTTTTTTCTTCTTATTCATGCTATTTTGTATGCATATATAGTATGAATTTGTGTTTTTATAACTATTGTAGTATCTAATGTTCCATGAGTGTCTATCACCAATCACACCTGACTTCTTGTTACTAAGTAAAATCTCAATTTTGACTATGCACTTTGGTATCCTCTACCCTAACCATAATCTCACTCACATCTCTACCAAAGTGTCTTCCTCTGCTTTTGTTACTTTATGTGGTTTTATTTCTTGATTCTCAGGAATCTCCCTTGACCAATCTGGTTTCTCAACATTGTTAGCTTAGGATCGTTAGTCTTCCGCATGAGATGAGACTCTTCCCATTTTATCTCCCAAACTATTTTTCTTTGTGAAAGTTGTGGGGTCAACTTGTTCTTTTTCCCCCTGGCTCTCCTTGTCTTCTTGAGGACTTTTACGGAAGTTGCCAATGTCATCAATGAGTACTCCTAAACTATTCTCTCACCTTAGTACTTCAACATCTTTCTTGATCACAGGGATTACTGTCAGCCATTGATCGTCACAACCTGGTTTATGCTCCTCTATCCTCTGCTTCAGCTTATCTTTAGCCTGGATTAAGTTCTCTTTTGAAATTGCAACTCAGTTTCTTTTCCCCTTCAAGAACAAAAAGAGTTTTTCATTTCTGCCTCGACATGAAAGTAGGCCTCCCTTGAAAACTGGAAGGTCTACATAAAATGAATTAGAATTTGAGTTTGAAAACATCGTTGTATCATCAAAAAAGAAGATGGGAACTGTAACAGGGTAGAGTTGATAAAATAAGATGGATGAGCATAAATGCTCTAAATTTGACCCTTATTTCCTCTTTGCTTTCTCTGGGGGTAGTTTATGATAAAAAAATTTATTTTATTTTTTGACGATACAAACCTGACTTTGTTCGTATGCTCTATTTGATGGAGCACTGAATTATATGTTGCCGATACCATATGCACAAACATTGAGGTTCATGTGCTCTTTAGGCTCAGCATTATGCTATGATTGCATGGTTGGAAGCATACTTAATTTACATAGTTTCCTTTTGTCCTTTTACTTTCAAAGCATAATTATAACTCAGTTTGGAGGGAAGATGTCTTAAATTTGTTCTTGTAACTTTCGAAACAGATAACCATGTCGGCGCTCAGGGAATGGGCTGCTTCCCAGGGTAGTAAAACTTTAGAGGTTTGTTTTACTTCCTGTTCACTTGAATCAATTTCCTGCTCCATATGCAAAATTTTAAACTTATATAACTAAGCAAAAAATAATAGGCTGTTGCGGTTAATAGTTTGGGGAAATGGAAAACAGCCACACAAATGACAGCATTAACCATCCTTCTTGCTACCCGTGACTGCAGGTATCTGTTTTCTTTAAATTTTTGAGGAAACTAGTTGTTATGAAAAGTAAAATTGTTGACATATCTGTTTGGTTTGTGTTTTCAGTCATGGAGGACCTGCGATTTTGGCAGGCTCTGGTGTTTTGTTGCTTTATATTGCGGCAGGGCTTGCGGTATGGTCATTTGTAGTATATATGGGGAAAATATGGAAGGTGTTAGTGAGGTAACATGGACGGCGGCTTCTTTGATGGGTTTGGTTTTCACGAATCATGACCATTATTTTTTCTTTCAAAAATAGTTTAGTCAGTGATACCGGGGAAGGGGAGTTCTCGATTCTCATGACATATATTTGTAATATTTACTGTCTTCATTGTCTAAACTCTGCAAAGCACCATCGGTTCCATTTATGAAAATTGTATGCACAATTTTTTTGTTAGTTACTTGAGGTAAGGGAAGGGAAAAGAAAGAAAAAAAATGGCAGCCAGATTAAATTTGAAGAAATTACGATTGAAGGATGTAGAAGTGAATTCTCAATTATGGATCCTTTGAAAGTTTGTAAGCTGATACATTTCAGCAGACAAATATTTTCTGATTGTAATTGAATCTTCGGTTATTTTTTGTCTGGTCTGGTCATATACTTCACAGTTGCTTACTTAAATACACCAGTTATTTTTCAATGTTTGCAAATGTTTAATGTTCTTGAAATTTAATCACCTGACTAATTCATAATTTGATTTAAATTCAAATAAGATTGAAATAAAGTCCCCCAATTTGTTGAAGTGGTAAAGTAGTTTGTCTTACAACTGATTTTTATTTTTATTTTTTAATTTTAATTTTAATTTTAATTTTTTAATTTTATTTTAATCTTGTGTACATATTATGGTATTTTGCTGTGTAATGTTGATTCTTTTTACGGTTTTGTAGGATTACATTTATAATTAACCTGATGAACTCATGAAAGTATCATATTTATGATTTTTGTCTAAAAAAACAATAATTTTAGATTATCAATCTAATATTTATTATTTTTCTACTAATATATTTTATTTATTAAATTTTACTTTATTTAGTTATTTTATTATTGATAATTAATAAACGTGTTTTGGGAAATAAACATATACTACCTCTGGTTAGTTTTTTATAAGAAACAACTCACTTTTAGGCTCATTGAATAATTAATGTATTTAGCCTATAAAGTGATCAAATATATTAATTAGTCAATGAATCTAAAAATTAAATTGTTTCTCATATAAAGGATATTAATTAGTCAATGAATCTAAAAATTAAATTGTCTCTCATATAAAGGAACGGAGATACTGTACAATTCAAATGAGAGGGATGAGATTAAAAAGACTATTGTTAGAATGGGATTGACAGTGGCGTTCACAATTGATTTAAAAAGTTAACTGCCTATAGCTATAATGATCAGTGCTGACTCCAGGCGTTCACAATTGATTTAAAAAGTTAACTGCCTATAGCTATAATGATCAGTGCTGACTCCAGTAGTGCTAAAGTCGTTCTTGGACGACAACTCTCAACCAATCTTTTTAGCTCGACCCAAGTCATCAAATTCTGAGGTGAATAATATCTGATATTTTTCTTAGTCAGCTACCCAAACCTTGTGTCAAGGGATACAAGATTGTCGTTGTGGTATGTAAAGATGAATATCAAAAAGGAGCCGAAGCTTACAAGCATAACCTCAAAGGGAGGATCATATGGCCTAAACGTACATTTCTCATTTCTCCTAACTATGGCTGGTCTTCAAAACAAGTTATCTACAATTTATAAATTAATAGGAAAATGTGGTTTAACATCTTTGGGTAAAGGCTATTTTGAATTTCCCTTTTCATTTATTGAAGATATTAGGAGGGTTACATCGACAAATTCTTAGAATTTAAGCCTGAGATTTTCGCAATTGTTCATGCGGTCTAAGGATTTCAACTTCAGCACTCTACGTCTAACATTTACCTAAGTGTGAGTCAAAACCCACGAGCTCTTTTAGAAGTATTGGAGACCTAAAATATTATTTTTCAATACTAGTAGTGTGAGAACTCCACTCTGCATAGATTCTGCGACCAATAAGAGTTGTTTTGATATGCTTTTTGGTCATTATATGAGAGTCATTGTAAATATAGAAATTTCTAAAGAATTAAGATATAAGGTACTAGTTGAAAGATAATGATTTATTTATTTATTTTTGTTGAGTTAGAATATGAAAATATCTCGGATTTCTGCAATCGCATTGGTCACTATTTCGATGTTTATAAATGAAGACCAATTGGAACTCACCCCAGGAGGAAACCTTGGCCAATAAATCAAAGGAGAACAAGAGAAAGTATCTCTAGGTGGCTAAAAAAGTTGGGGACACATGTAAGAAAGCTTGGACTAAGGTTTTAAACGATAAAGATAAGGGCAAGACCCTTGTGGAACTAATGAGAGGTGAAACCGGTGGTGTTAATCCTAATTGTACTGTAGTTATGGAAATACAATTGTAAGTACATGTTGAACCAAAGCCAATGGAGTCTCATAGTTCTATGGATTTAAAAAAAATTTGGATGCCACTCAACAAGAATTAGAGGAAGAAAGGAATATCAAGGATAACATACCAGAAGTTGTAAGGAAAAACATGATGTTTCTCAAGACATTTTGGGCCAATATGTCAGACTTAGAGGTTGATAATCTGACTCAAAGTGATAGTGGTGACCAAATTCAAAGTTTTTTTTGATAAGCGAATGAATTGTATTAACATGGAGTATAATAGATACCTTACCCTTACATCATACAACCATCAGAATGTTTAACAAAACAATAAAATTAAGTAGGATAATAGAACCAGTCATAGAAAGATACACATTTATAATTTTTTGGTTATAAACTTTGCCAATACCAAGCCAACAATTTGCTCCTGTTAACCATATCTTCTACATTACATATCATGTCATTGAACAATATGTCGTTTTGCATCTTCCAAATACTCCATAGGACTACCAACCAACAACCACCACTGAAGTGTTAAGACGCAGATTTTGCCTCAAGAAATGGCATTCCTAACCAATTCCAGATTCTTCTCCACACCAATTTACCTATGCTGCACTAGAAGAATAAATGGAACAAGTTTTCATCTTCTATAAAATAAAAAACACATCATTTACTATTCCCACGTTGGATAATGTTTCTCTTTGCTAGTTGGTCGCGAGTGAGAGTCTGTCAATGAAAACCCTCCAACCAAACTCTTGAATCTTCAAGGGAGAACTTATTTTCCACAAGCATCTCAATGCTTGTAATTGAACTTCCTGCAATGTCTCTGCTGCCGCCATTTTTTCTCTTGCTTTGTTGTAACCGGACCTCATTGTGAAATGTTCCTCTTGTTCAGGCTACCACCATAATCTATCTTGTGACTGTTGTGTGATCAAAACATCATCCAAAATGTCTTATAATTCCTTGAGTTGCCTTGCCTCATTAGCATTCATCCAGAAGAAACTATCTCTACTGATGCCAATGACCCATTTCTACATCCCAAGATCATTCTTCCATATGCTTCCTTCCCGCTTTTCAGATAGAAGAAGCAGAAAGGGACATTCCTGTTTTAGGGTTTTATCTCCAATGCATCTCCCTAGCCATAAATGTTTAAATTCACCAGATCCCAATTTAAAATTCACTTTGTCAATGAATGTATCTACTCCTCTCTATTTCCTTGAATCTACCCTAAAAAACTCTAGCTACCTCCTCCTTAATTGAATTGACATCCTCACACATAACGCCCTCCCCATTTGTGATAGAGACTAAATTGTTTCTTCTTCTTCTATCTTTGATTTTTGTCTTAATAAACTTTCCTTAAGATGAAGTTTCCTCCAGAATTCCTCCAAAGCCTCTGCTCTTGTTTCCTCAGCTATCTTCATAATTCTAACTCCTGATCTCACAACCCTTCAGGCCACTAGTTCTACCCGATCTTTCTTTTCTCTCTCTAATGGAATTAAAGTCCCCTCCTAGACACCAGCATATTTTTAAATGCTTCAAAATCAGCAGAGCATGACACTTTTTTCCCCTATGAGACAAGATGAATAAATGTTAATAAAAGCATATACCTGACCTCTGAATTCTCACAGACTCCTAAGTACCCTTCTTTTTAAAATCTATATAATGGTCTTATAACTCCCTTCTTCCATATCGTGATTATTCCCCTAGATGCTCCTTCAGAATTTTTAGCAGTCCACTAAATGTCTCTGTTCCCCCATAGGCTAGTCGCCAACCCTTCATTCAGAGCCTGTAGTTTCAATTGAGCCTTTTCCCCTTCAATTGGCTTCCGTGAAGAAGTAGTAATAACTTTTTTAGTAATACGAATTAAATGGCTTTATATAAGTCTTACAATTTCAATACAAACCTTACATTATAATAAGGTAAAACTATAATAATCAATAGAAACTTATTCAACTTACTCTATTATTAAACATAGTTAATTTGTCATTTTTATTTATAATAAAGATTAATATTAGTAAATATGCCAACAAGTTCCTCCCCTTAAACTGAAATGCTCATTGAGCATACAGTTTAATTTTCAAATGGTTGTACTCCCAATAGTCTTCTAAGTTTCACAAACTAATCCAATTTCATTAGCTTTGTCATAATGTCTGCAATTTGTTCTTTTGTTCCACAGAAAACCAACTTTAGCACTCCCTGATTTGAAAGATCACGTAAATAGTGATATTTGATATCAATGTTTTTAGTCCTCTAATGCATCACTGGGTTCTTAGAGAGCTTGATTGGTGAACTGTAGTCACAAAGAATATCAATACATCAACAATTTTCATCTCTAATTTGTTCAAGAACCCCTATCATCCAAACACAGTGACAAACACATGAGGTTGCCACCACAAATTTAGCTTAAGTAGAGGATAAGGTAACGATGGCTTGCTTCTTCGAGCTCCAATAAACCGCTGCCTCACTTAATAGAAACACATACCCTGAAGTACTCTTTCTATCATCGACATCTCTTGCATAATCACTGTCAGTAAATGCCAAAAGCTTTGAAACAGTCCTTTTTCTAAAAAATAATCCAAAATCCAAAATACCTCAATGCTCTTTTAGCAATATGCATGTGTTCCTCCTTTGGATTAGCCATGTAACGTGAAATCAAACACACTACATACATCATATCCGGGCGTGTAGCTGTAAGATACATTAGACTACCTACTAATTGCTTATACAAAGTTGAATCAACATCTTTTCCACCTTCTCTTGACAACACAGTTCCAGGAACTATTGGATTTTTGACAGAGTTACAATTCCACATATTGAATCTTTCCAAAACTTCTCTTGCATATTTCTTTTGGAATAAGTGAATTCCATCTTCATTTTGACTTACTTCAACTTTAAGGAAGAACCTCATTTTACCAAGGTCCGTCATTTCAAACTCTTTTATCATGGACTGCTTAAATATTGCACACAGTTCTTCATCATTCCATGATCACTTTTTCTTCTCTTATCTTAATGAATAAAGTAAGATCATGTTTACTCTTTGTAAATCCTTCTCGCTGGAAGTAACTATCAATTCTGCTAAACCATGTTCTTACCGCCTGCTTTAGGCCATACAAGGCTTTGTTCAGCCTATATACCTTTTCTTCCTCTCCGTGTTTAATGAAGCCCTCAGGTTGATCCACATATAACTCTTCCTTCAATTCTCCATATAAGAAGGCACTTTTTCACATCCAGCTAGTACACATTCCATCCTTTATCTGCTGCCACGGCCTCGTGCAATAGGAGCATATACTTCATTATAGTCCACCCCTTCTGTCTGTGTATACCCTTTTACAACAAGTCTTGCTTTGTACTTATCAACCTTGCCTTCTTCGTTCAATTTGGTTTTGTAAATCCAATTCACTCCAATTTTCTTAGCTTGTGTTGGTAGTTTCACTAACTCCCATGTTTTATTCTTCTCGATGGCATCTATTTCACGTTTCATGGCTTCTATCCATTTTACATCATTAATAGCTTCTTTATAATTTGTGGGATCATCATTTGACATGAATAAAACCATTTCGGCCTCTTGTTCTTCTTCAGAGAGCCCCTCACCACTTTGGTAATCTTGCAGTCTATTAGGTGCTCTTCTCTCTCTTATTGGTCGTTCCTTATGTTGCTGCTCTACTGGTTGTTCCTTATGTTGCTACTCTTCATGTTGTCGTTCCATAGTTTGTAATGTATGCTCATGGTTTTCGGCATTACTCACCTCTGTTTCTATATTCGATTCTTCATTAGAATCCTCCATGTCACTACCATCGTTACCCCAATCAAGAGTAATTTCTTTTTCTTCTTCTGAATTTATGTTCCAATTCCGTTTTTCTCCTTCTTCAAATATGACATCCCTGCTTACTGTTATTTTCTTTAATATTGGATCAAACAATCGATAAGCTTTTGATTCGTCACTCACTCCAATTAAGATACATTTACGACTTCTATCGTCAAGTTTAGTTCTCTTCTGCTCAGGTATATGCACATGCGCAATGGATCCAAACACCTTAAAATAGTCAACTCTAGGTTTCAATCCACTTCATCTTTCTTTTGATACCATTTCCTTTATTGCTTTGGTAAGACTTCTGTTAATCACAAGATTTGTCCATTTTGCAGCTTCTGCCCATAAGGTCTTTGGCATCTCTTTCTCCGTACGTATGCAGCGCACCATATTCATAATTGTTCAATTTCTTCGTTCTTCTACCCCATTATGTTGTGGTGTAAAAGCAGCTATTAATTTCCGTTTAATTCCATTCTCAAGGCAGAACTGATTAAACTTGTTTGAGGTGAATTCTCCTCCCCTGCCTGTCCGTAAACAACATATATGTTTCTGAGCTTCTTTCTCAACCGGATTCTTGAAGAATTTGAATATCTCAAATGTTTCACCTTTTTCCACAAGAAAATAAATCCAAGTTTTGCGAGAGTAGTCATCTACAAAAACAAGCAAATATCTCTTACCACTATGAGAGATTGGAGTAATTGGACCACACAGATCTGCATGCACCAATTCAAGTTTTTCTGATGCTCTCCAATTACTTTTCTTTGGTATTTTGTCTCAGTGTTGCTTTCCAATATTACACACTTCACAAACCCCTGCAGTTTCCTTGAACTTTGGTAGACCCTTTACCATTTGTTTCTTTTGCATAGCAACAATAAAATTATGATTTACATGTCCGTACCTTCTATGCCATAGATTCTCCAAGTTATCCTTCTCAACCTTTAATCATTTTCGCGGAAGCGGTTTTAATGTAGCATAAATTACAAACATTCGATTAAGAGTCATGTTGCTGTCAATAATTTTCCCTCTTTGAGGATGATAAATTTTGCATGCACTTTCTTTTATTATGATTGTCAGGTGTCTTTCTTGAAGTTGTCCTATACTTAACAAATTGTTTGTTAAGTCAGGTACAAAGTAAACATCACTCACAGTTAGAATGATTCCATCCACTTCAAACCTGACACTTCCTTTTCCCATTACAGACATTCTTGAATTATTCCCCAATCTAACCGTACAACTAAAATTTTCATCTAGTTCTATAAACCACTTTTTATTTCCTATCATGTAATTTGAGCAACCAGAATCAAGAAACCATACCCCTTTGTCTTTAATATCTTGAATTTTGGCATGAGCCATTAAAAGTAACTCTTCTTCCTCGTCAAGCTCAGCATAGTTTGCTTCTTTTTCTAAACTTGGACATTCAAATTGGTAGTGTCCTTGTTTTTGACATCGATAACATATAATAACACTTCTATTTCCAAATGGTTTTGCTTTTCCCCGTCCCCTAACATAGTTGCTACCTCTTCTTTGTAAATTGCTCCTTCCTCTCCTGCGTCCATAACGCATGCCATACTCAACTTGCATAACTTTTTCTTCACTCCGTTTCTCTCTTACCTTTTGCTCATGAACAAGTAGTGAACTTACAACTCATCCACAGTTAGCAGATCAATGTTTTTAGACTCTTCAATTGAGCATACAACAAAGTTGAAGTTTTCTGTCAAAGATCTAAGTATCTTCTCAACTATTTTCACATCGTTCATATTATCTCCGCAATTACTCATGTTATTTTCTATTTCCATCACTCTTCTAAAATAATCATTCACTGATTCACCTGTCTTCATCTCTAAGGTTTCGAATGCTCGTCGAAACCACTGCAATTGCGCACGTTTTACCCTAGTGCTTCCCTTGTACTTGAGTTTCATGGATTCCCATAGTTGTTTAGCTGTTTCTTTCTGGGTAATAGTTTTTAAGATGGATTTGTCAATATCCTGAAATAAATAGTTCTTTGCTTTCAAATCTTTGAGTTTTTCTTCATCCAATGTCTTTTGTTGTGCTGCAGTTATCTCTTCATTCTCCTTTGGTTCCTTTATTCCAGATTCAATAACACTCCAATACTCCTTTGATCGAAGTAGATTCTCCATGATCAAACTCCAATGATCATAGTCTCCATCAAACTTAGGCACACTTGGTGCGGTGAAATTGCTCGATTCATCCATTTCACGTCTTTTAGTCACTCTTGTGTTTTTCCTCTCAAACACTCTTGTTTACACACTATGTCAGGCCCCGTGATGGAGCTCTGATACCAAATGAAAAAGTATTAATAACTTTTAGTAATATGAATCAAGTGTGTTAACTTGTTGTCTTTACAAAATGAAATACAATGGCTTTACATAAGCCTTACAGTTTCAATATAACCCTCACATTATAATAAGGTAAAACTATAATAACCAATAGAAACTTATTCAACTTATTCTATTATTAAACATAGCTAATATGTCATTTCTATTTATAATAAAGATTAATATTAGTAAATATGCCAACATTCCGCCCTTCTTATGTTGAAGGACATAATATTCATTGAGAATATTTTGTTTTTGCCTCCCTCACCTTCATGCCCTCTTGATCCCTTATTTCCATACCTTTGATGGCATCCACGTAGACCTCGTCGTTGTCATCATTGTCGATCCCTAACTCCTTAATGTTATTCTAACCTTGACCGCTACATCGTTATTAATATCCTCCTAGTACCTCAAGTTCACTCTTCTCAATTTGGAGCTGAATTAAGTATCAACCAAATAAAATCCCCTACTGAAGAGATTGTTGAAGATTCCTTAGATGTTGGATTTTAATTCGACTCTTTGTATTTGCAAAATTGAATAACGTTTGTGTTATTGAAGTAGGAAATTGTTGTTTCACGCCCTTTACCATCACCACCGCCCTCAGCCCCTTCATCTGCATTAGGGTTAGGTCTGAAATTTTGATCCTCTTGAATTCTCGCAAATGTGGTCTTGGGTGAAATGTTTTCTAAAATTGACGGGCCACCGTTGTACACTCCACCCTCATCACTTCGGGCCTTTTTCTTACGTTGGTGTTTGGCTTTTAAAAACTTCCAATCATTCCCGGACCTGTTGTAACCAACTGGATCCATAAGGTAGTTACTATCGCAACCGGTTGACTTTACCCTATAATTTCCATCTGAACTTGGTTTTTGACGATACTTTGTCAGCAATTTGTCAAATCGAATTTCATTAGTTGACCAATGCTTTTTTAATTTTCTAACACCTTTCTGCTCTGGCCACCCTATGCCTGCATCCGCTTGTCTTTCATATAGCTCACCATCACTTTCATTTAATGCATTTTGTACCTCGATACCCTCCCTTACTATCCATCCGTTGGCAAACTCCTTTGTCTTCTGGACAACAAGTACATCTTCATTGTCCTCCGCCGCATGTGGATTCCATCCATCGCCATCTTCATCGGAGCTCCACCCAGACTTTTCGCTTTCTTTTGAATCTTGTTTTATTTTTCACACATGGCGATTCTTAATGTCCTGTGGTGATCCTCCACCACCTTAACTCTGAAGACCTCCTCATTGATTCCTATATTATACATTTTTCTCAAAATCATGTTGTATTTTGTTTTAATAAGGATCTTTGTCACGTTCATATATCATGTCTTGATGTTGCTTCGTCTGAACACATGTATTCTCCCACCTGTTTGCACATGAACTGAAATACTTTATGAGACCAAGCATGGCACGGTAGTCCATAACATCTTAACCATGTCATTCTTTCATTGTCAACATTTGTTGGTTTCCCTAGCCTGATTTATTTAAACCATTGCCTCACCCATGTTCCGGCTTCCTCAACTAAAGTTTTAATTTCACCTTCGTCTCTTTCCTCCAATAAACAAAGATTTACGCTCAGAGGTGTCACTTTTACTCCAAAATAGTCTTCCCCATAAAAGGCCTCTTGGATGTTATACATTATTCCCGAGTTTTCTACGACTCCCACAAATGCCTTCCTAAATCTTTCCATCTCGACCTCCTCAACATTACATTCTAGGTGGGCAAAAAGGATCTTCTTCACTGTATAGTTTGTGTTCACGACTCGTGGTTTCTTGTTGTCTCCATTGTTTTGCACCACATGTGCGTAAGATTGTCTTTCTCTTTCTCTGCTCCGCTCCACAACGTTTCTCTTGAAATTCTCCTCATCTGTTGACTTTCAATTTGGTCACCTCTAACTCTAGAAGAAAACAAAATAAAAAATCAGAAGCAAAATTGAAATTATTTAAAAAGTTGAAGATTAAACAATCAAATACAATACAAATCCATTTATTCATTTAAACATTTTTGTTAGAACAAAGAAAAGTCATATTCTTCAAAATATATATAATATAGCGTAAAATTAATTGACAAAGAATTAAAGTTGCGCAAAAAATACATAAAATTCAAAGTAAAAAGATGAAGAACAAGAGAAAACGACATTATCTTTAAATAGTTCAAAAGTAATTTTTTCAAGAAATTTAACAAACTTTAACAAAGGTTAAATTAGTACTCATATGGAATAAAATTGGGAGCTTGAAATACATTTTTCTTGATTTATTATTGATTGTACCGAGAGCATTTATAGTGCGACTGATCTACATTGTATCTAAGTTGTACTTCTACCTAACATAACATTGTTTGTGATGTAAGTAAAAAACTCATAACAACTATTTAACTAACTAATAACATTTGTTTCTACACTTTATCTATGTTGCACTCTAACATAGTCTTTCATCGCACGTGGTGCAAACATCTTCATTGTCTTGCCATGATGTAATATATGATAAATGTGTATCGGTCAAAAAATATGTTTTTTAAAAATGTATTAGTATTATCTTTTTATATTAAAAAACAAAAGTAAAAATACTCATAACAAGAACTCCCAGCTCTTCCCGTTACCATTTTCAGAGGCATTATTCGTGTTTGGAAAGATAAAAAAAGTGGGACATGTGAGGAGGCAGTTATTTTTTTGGGTGTGGCAAAACCGCGACACTGAAAGATTCCAAAATAATTACTGAATGGTGCAGAATTCTCAAATCTCAATGCGGAAGAGATGAAGTGGGAATGGTCCAAAAAAAGAGTGTAGGTGTGTCTCTGTCTCATTGGCATAGCTCGACTGTAACAAAAACAAAGGAATCTTTGCTTTTTACAACAGTGGGGAATCTGTAGATAAAACCCACTGACACTTCCTGCCACAAGGCAGCTGTGTATTCTTGTACCGGATACTTGGAGTCTTCCTTTGAAATTTTACTCTTCTCTTTTTGATGCAAAAGTATATATAAATTTCTAATCTTTAAAATTTAACATAATGAATATTAACACAAGAGCATGAATATCACCATCCTCCTTGTGTATGTTTATGTTGAACCTTAGGTTAGATTTTTTATTTTTCAGCATCTCATTTGTTATTTTTTCACCTCTTTTATTAGAAAATACTAAAATACTCATTTTATGGGTTGAAAAATAATTTATTTAGATAATAAAAAAAATTAAAACCATTAAAGGTTAAATAAATTTTTCGATTATTTCAACCTTAAAATTATATGTATCTGTTTTAACAAAAAGTAACATGAAGGAACCTTAAACAATCAACTGATTCGCCAATCGTGATGGCGATATGGGTCAGTTTTCTTCACAGTCGCTAATCCTTATGACGACTTAATGCAAGCCCAAAACGTGAGTACAATCATGTCGCCAATCCAAACGGCGACTGACTGTTGAACATTAGTTGGTTTGAAATTTTTTTTGAAACTTACTTTTATTTGGTAATTTTTAATTAATAGTTTGTTATTCTAAAAGAAATTCGTTGTTTGTAGTAAGTAAATTTTAATTTTAATCAATTATATTAAATAGTTATTTTTAATTAAAATTATAATTTAATAACATTTAGTTATAAAATTAAATATGTTTTTCATTCTTATTATCAATTTTGAATATTTTAATTAATTGAGTTGAAATATTTCAATCACTCTTCAATAGGTTATTTTTGAATTAATGATAGATATTATTGAATTGATAATGATAATAAATTAGAAGTGTAATAATTAAAATAAGTAAAGGTTAAATTATAAAAAGAAAATCGTATCTTATAAAACAATACAAATTATTAGAACATTTAAAGCCAATAACATTACAATACAAGTTTTATAATGCATATTGCACAACTCTGAAAAGATTGGTTTTTTTTGGTATGTGCTCTTTATGTTCTTATTTTGTGACTATCATATATATATATATATATATATATATATATATATACTTTCATTCATCAAATTATATCATAAATATTACTCTTATTGTTTAGTTTATCTCTCTTAATATCTATTCGTTTAATGTTCTCTAAATTATATAAATATGTTATATTAAGAATCATAAATATTTATTTATTTAAGCTCTTTAAATATGTTTTTTAATAATATAGATTTTAATTTTATTTTAATTTTATACAAGATAATGATTTTTTGAAATAAAGAAGACAAATATTTTCTCAATTTTTTTAAAGTTTACAATATATAAATATTTTATAAAAACTTTAATAGTGGTCAAAATAAATTTTACAAAATTTATAAAATAAAATAAGACATAGTGATTATTATAAATAAAAAGAGTACGTAAGTCTCCATTGATAGTTTTATATTTTTTCTAATAAAATTTATTTTCTCTCATATATTTTATTTTATTAGAAGAGTAAAGATTTGTATCATTAGATAAAATAAGTTTTATGCAAATATTTTTGTTCAATTTTTAAATTTTTTATTATAAATGTAATATGAAATTCAGTTTTGATGGTTATTTAAATAATTACTATCTTCAAATATTTGTGTAATAGGATTACAAAATAAAAAATTTAACAAATTTAATGAGAGTTTGATTTGCTTTGAATTGTTATTATCAAGATTTTTATATATTTTAATGGCTTATGAGAATTTTAATTCTTCAATATATGATTTTTATTTGTCAATTTAATATTTTTATTATTATTAATATTTTTGATAATGTTGATCAACTATAGAAAATAAATTTTGACTAAATCATAACTTATTATTTTTTAAAACCGCAAATTAAAACAATTATTTTTATTCAATTTTTTTTAATAAATGGTCCAATATAAATATTTGAAATTTCAAATTAAATCTCAACATTCGATATTTGCTACAAGTTTTAATACCTAATTAGGAAATTATGTTTATTTAAAACTTTAATAAAATTTGTATTTTTCTAATATGAACACTATATGACGCGGAGGAAATCAAGTTATTAATTATAATCTTGAATGATAAGGATAACAATTTTATTATTGATTCAAATATTTTTTTTAAGTAATATAAAAAAATTAATATTTATATACGAGAAATAATACATTGTTGATTCAAATATTTTTATATACGAAAAAATAATATTATTATAAATGGGGACAACTTTACCACTGATTCAAAATAATAGAATTTTATCGATCATTTTTTTCAAATATGTGAAAAAATTAAGGGTTTTTTAAAAAGATTGAGTATATAATACAATAAAATAAAACGACTGATTTATCTAATACAAGTTTTAATCGTTTTTTTTAATCATATTATTCGTAATATATTATTGTTCACATTTCATCTTCTTTATGTATTACTATTTCAATTTAAATTGACTATTATTCTTAAGTTTATTCTTTTTTCAACTTCCTATTTTTATGACAGTCTGCAAACAAATGTGCGTCCAGAATTATATCTCACCCAAAAATGTATCACGTGTGTATGCACATATTTGAGTTTTTATTACTTAAGAAGTCAATTCATATTTTTAAGATCATAATAAAAAGTAGCAGGAAGTATAAACAGTAAAATAAATAGCATAAAGTAAAAAATAAGGGTTGGAGAGATGACACAAAAAAATTATCCAAGTTCGATTGAAGTTGGCTTACTCATATCCTCAAGAGATCTTTTTGAGATTTGACTATAATATTGAGTTTTAATAGCCTATGCCCACAAACCTTAGATATAAGCAAATCTAGAGATTTTTTCACTAGCTTATCCCCAACTAAAAGAAAGTTTTTCCACGAGTAAAGCTAATGAACCTATTAGGTATTTTATAGGATGATCTCAATAACCAAACAAAACTTTCCAGAAAAAGTTGTAGAACTAAACAAAGATTTTAAGAGTGATTAATCTCAAGAATCAAACTCAATTCTTTTAGTGTATTGTACTCTTAAAAATAATAACAATGACACGACACAAGTACAACTTTTTCTCACAAGGCACTAAAGCAACTTTGGTGAAAAAGAAAATGTTTAAAGAGTGAGAGAAAAGAGAGATAAATTGCAAAGAACATTAGAAATCCTGCATTTTGGTGTGAAATAAAGAGAGGAGGCGCCTGATAACTAGCGTTTTACCATTTTAATTAACTCAAATTTAATAAGTTTTAGTGCCCTTTTACATTCCTTTTACTTCAATAAGATGACTTTTTACTTTTCATTCCAAGCACAAAAAGATCGGCACTGAATACAAAAGGAAACAAAGAAAAATAATGAGAAACAAAGAAAAAAGCCTGGTGACGGAGACCATGACGACCATCATGCTCCAAGAGGAGTTGATCGTCATGACCCCTAAGACAAAGGAAAGAGAGTTCAATTGAAGACCATGACATACAGGATGACAGTCACACTGACGCTCGTCATGGATCTTTGATCCAAAATCCCACCTTCAACACGCCATGATGAGCGATAAGTCATCCATCATGATGCCCGTCATGATGCATAATCCAGAATTTTTTGCATTTCTGTAGAATTTCAACCTCATTTTCTCCACAATTTCACACAATTTTCGGAACTTTAGGAGTTGGATTTTCACTATAAATAGCCCTGCAATGAATTTTAATAAGCATCCAAGCATACTTAAACTAAAATCACTTTAGTTTTTAGTATAAAAGTTATACATTGGAGTTTTTATGCAATTTAATTTTTCGTACTTTTTAACTTGTTTTTCTGTTGTTGTATTTTACATTCAACACTGTTGTATTTGGATCAAAGTCTCCCTTCATAGCATATTTAATATCAAGTTTAGTTTCATTACTTCCATGTTATATTTCTGTAGTGGTGGTTATTATGAATTCATCAAAAGCATGTTTTGTATTCCTATTTAATATGTTTGAGTAGTTTGTTTTAAAGTTTGAAACATGATGAGTATCTTATCAGTTTAACTCATGTGAATTGCTTTAATATTTAATTGTAACTAGAAATAAAATGATGTTTGGTAATTTCTATTTTTAAGTAAAAAATGTTTTTTTTATGAAAGTAGAAACACCGAGATACTACTTACGTAATGAAAGGGCGGAAGTGGTGTCTGATGTATAAATTTGAACGATACGTTCTTATAGCCATGCAAAAGTGAATCAAAATAGATCAAGAGAATGTATAAGTTTTTGTTTTGAATTTTTTATTTTGAAAAGAAAAGACTAACTATGAATGTATGAGCGTCGCGATACCTTTTACATGCTGAAAGGGTGAAAAATGGTATCCGACTTAGAAATTTAGATTGTTCAACTTTTAGACTTGAAAAAGTCTCTAAATTAGTCGATTATTTACTTTTAATTTATAAAATATTCTTTAACTTAAAATTTGTCCTGCAAAAGTCGATATGTGGCTAGGTAAAAATCCAGTAACGCGTTGACGAAAATGGACATTACCACTAATTTAGAATTTTTTGTAGAATTATTGTTATAATTAGGTGTTGCAATTTGCATGAATGAAATTCGCAGAGATGATGATATTTTCCACATTCGTGATAAAAATTAAAGTACGATCTAAGAGGTATTTTGATAATACTAATTATGTTTGATTTTTGATTAATAATTTAATCAAGATCTGTTCATTTAGATTATTCCGCATAGAGGATCAAATTTTTAAAAAAACTCGTCTTAAATCCCTTCACACGAAACTCCCTTATCAGCCAAGGCACACTTAGAATAGACAATGACCATTAAACAAGACAAATCATTTACATCCCCCCACCCACCGCCACCACAACCACTTTAGACAAACCTCTAGACACCTATCATACCCAATTTTGCCCCACTTTTTGTCCATTTTTTTTTCTTTTCTGGCTCAGGCTAAATTCACTGAATACACCATAAAAAGTTTCATCTGACTTATAGTTGACTATTGATTGACTTTGATGAATCATTTCAATGTTGTTAACCATGTTCTGGCCAATGTTAACTTTTACTATGTCTATTGACACTTTTTTAAGCGTTGACTTTGACCATAATTGTTGACTTTATTATTACCATTGACTTTTCGTCATTGATTGGATGTTATTCTTTGAATCGTTATGAACATTATTCATTGTTGACTATTTCCTTATTATTTTTACTTTGGTCGTGCTTTGACTTTTGTTGACTTTTTGGAAAGAAAGGGAATATCTTCATTCATAAGTAATTAGAATACATTACAAGCATCACAAGCTTTATTACAAGGAAAGAGATCAATTACAAGAAAAAATTGCAAGTTTTTTAGTATAGTTGACTTTTGATCAATTGTTGACCATTGACTAGATTTTGCCTCCTGAACTTTCCTAGTGCTATTCTACAAAGATTTGACCAAGGAGTTCATGATTATGTTACATGTAACGTTTCAATAAATCTTCTATCCTTCAAGGTTCCATTTCTATGATGTTTCTTCATATACTCATTGTTGTCCTTAGCTTATTCTTCCACTACAATGATCACTTTTCTACAAAGAAAAAGGATGATCAAGTTAAGCTACCATATCATGGAGTTAAATCATGGAAAAGTCATGAAAAACTCAAGAAACAAAAGGAATATTTTGCATTTTTGCTAAATAAAATTATGGTTTCTTCAATGCATTTCAAAACAATTCTATGATAGAAAAATCAGAAGTTGACTCATGAGTTTACACCATTCAAAAGTCCACTTTTCAACACGTAAAAACACTTTTCAATAGATATGGAAGAGCTTAATCTTACAACTCTCATCCATGATTAATTCATTAAAAAAATAGTCAAAAGAATCAAGCCAAAGTATTTAAATTCAAGTTTATCACAAATGATCTTTTGCCTTACATCCTAACTTGGTACTTCTTCAAAATTCCAACATTTCTACCTCTAACTATCTCATTCCTCACAAAACCCTCAATTACTTGATTACCCTTTAACTACTTAGGCCAGATCAAAACTTAATCAACTACTTACTTCTAAACTAACACAAATCTTAACTATCATTTTGGAGAGTATTCTCAACCCTTGATAAGATTTTCTCTAGGATCACTATCCTAGGGCTAGAATCATTACATTCATAATCACACTCTCTCTCTCTTTGAAAAACTATAAAAACCTACTATTTGTCATCATTCTTCAACCATGAATCATAGTAAAGTTATTATGTCAAAATTCACCACCATCACCTAAAGCTCAAACTAAGTTGATGGAGTTTCATGACTTAAAACTCCATTCAATTGAGCATAAACTCCTACAATTTTTTCATAAACATCTTCATTCTAAACTCATCCAAAATGCAACATTTTCATCACCATTCACAAAATTCAGCATTACTTCTATCAAGAATTCAAGGGTTTGGATCAACATTCATCAAGAATTCAACCTTTCTATCCTATATTCATTAACCAAAAATTCATCAACATATTCATCATCTAAAGTTTAATTCAACAAAGTTTTAAACATCATCAATATTCAACAATAATTCACCAAGACTTTCCATTTAAGAATAATCATTATCATGCACAATAGTATATTCATCAAGAGATTGGAAATTAATTGGATTAAAGGAGCTTCCTTTGAAGTTTTTTGTATTTTTCGTCGGTAAATTCGTCGGCAATTCTCAACACTAACCGTGACAAACCTCTGCTCCATTGATAAGATATTTCATCTCTCTTTTCTGCATTTTACCGCTTTTAAATTGGTTAAAACATTTTATCGAGCATCTTGTGTACAATAGTAAAATCTATATTTTTTTTCAATTCTATTTGCAAATTCTCACTCATTTATTATTATAGAGTTGTATGATTGCTATTTGTTGTGTTAAAATAAAAAATTACATTAACTCTGAATGGCATATAATTCGAACCAGAAATTATGTCAAAACTGTAAGAGTGAGAAACGTAAGCCAAAATTTAGAATTGAAACACAGCCGTGATGTAATTCGAGCTTACTATATTAAGTCGAAAGCTGAATTGCAAAGAGAACCGGTGCTGAACCGTGAAATTTTGAATCAAAACGAATCTGAATCGAATGGAATGCTAAACCGAAACAACCCAAAACCAGTGCCAAACCGTAATGAACCAAAACACGGGAGCCAATCCGAAACAATACTGAGCTAAAACACAAATTCTGACTTGAATGCAAACGTTGAACCGAACTGAAATTTTGAATCCGAACCGAACAAGTTCTAAACCGAAACATGAGAAAGCAAATATAAAACCGTGAGCCGAACGGACTAGCTGTTGCAAACCGGTTATGTTATAACGAGCGGATTCGGCGGCATAATCGCTCAGGAGATAATCGTGAGAATCGCGTCAAAAAATGGTTTATGCGAAAAGCGATTCTAAGCTTTTCTTTCCGCTGTGTTTTAGTTCGCTTGTGTTACTGCTATGTTCTACTTTCAATGTGCTTTCACGTGTATTGTTACTGCTATGTGTTTGTCTATATAATTACTACTGCAATGCGTTTTACTGTCACGTGCCATGTTACTGATATAAGCTTTGCTTTTTTTAAACTTTTATGCCAATTAGTTTTATTCAATATAATATATACTATAAGCTTTACTTATTATTATTATTATACTATAGTAGTTATGTCATTAGTTAGGTCACTGATATAAGCTTTACTTACCATTATTGTTATAGTATAATATTTTATTTTATTATTACCCACATGTTAATTAGTTATTAGAATAATTAAAAAGAAAAAACTTATAATAAAAGGATAAGACAAGATTAGATCTTAATGTTGCTTAATTTTCATTAGAGTTAATTTAGTTTTTTTTAATAAAAATAAGATATTAGTTCTCTTGAGTAATTAGGATTATGATTGATTCACGACCTTAATTTTGGTTACTCCTTCTCCATGACTTTAACTTTGATTATCACTTCTTTTTTAGTTCATGACTTGGTTAACTTGTGAATTAAAATGTGTATTGGATAATGTTTGGATAGTATGGATAATCTTTCTCATCCTTGTTTGGTCAATTCATTAATTGATTAAACAAGAACTCTTAACTTTGATTAATTCTTTTGGTTAGCTAGTTAGATTTCAAATCTAAGCGTTAATTTCAGAAGAAATTACATGTTTTACTACCCTTTTGGTGATGCATAATATGAACTTGCAATTATCTAATCCTTGGCATCATGTTCATTCTTTTTCTTATGTCACAACAAGATTAAAAAAAATTTTGTTGTTGCAAAAAAACCAAAAATACTTAATAAATACAATGTGAATGGTGCACCATGAGCCTCGAGAAATGGAGAAGAATGAGAGGGTGTATTAATATCGTCATTCTGAATATCTTTGGATATAGAACGCATTACCCAGTTGTTCAAAGTATTCCCTCCATTTATAGACTTTAGTGCATTCAAATCATGGTTATTTTCATAATTAAAGGAAGGAAAGGGAGTAGGATGTAGATTTTCTTTTCCCGAATGATTCAGACACTGTTGTAAAGCTTCACGTCTGAACATTCATCTTTACACTAAAATTATTCACAACCAATATAAAAAATATTACATAATCATTCTCTCTTGATTCCCCTGGTTTAGGTATTCCCTTCATTTATAGACTTTAGTGCATTCAAATCATGGTTATTTTCATAATTAAAGGAAGGAAAGGGAGTAGGATGTAGATTTTCTTTTCTCAAATGATTCAGACACTGCTGTAAAGCTCCACGTCTGAACATTCATCTTTACACTAAAATTATTCACAACCAATATAAAAAATATTACATAATCATTCTCTCTTGATTCCAATACAAATCCTCTTAGTTTTGACACCTATACTCTTCCTATTTTCTTTGTTAATCTCCTGGTTTAGGTAATCCCCTGCTTTGTTAATCCCCTTGGTTCAGACACCACCTTTATAATTTGTTGTCCTTGGTTCAAACACCAATCTCTACTATTTTTTGTCCTTGGTTCAGACATCACCTTTACATTTCTTTGTCCTTGGTTCAGACGTCATATTTAAAATTCTTTGTGCTTGGTTCAGACACCAACTTTTATAATCCTTTGTCCTTAGTTCAAACCAAACAACAATTTATTTTCATAAGAGAATTGTCATAATTCATTGCTTATCAGTCAGACTAACAACTTAGGGCATCCAAACCAAGATCAAACAACTGACGTCAAAATACTTATAGGATACAATTATAACATTGTTTCCTAAAATCAACTAACAAATACTTATTTTCTATTCCACAAACTACGAAGCTCTGATTTTTTTCATTTTCCCATGAGAATACGTAGGCATAAGAATTTGAAATCTTGGCAAGCACATTAATTAAACACTTATTTTTCCTTTTTTAAAACCAATCACAAGTAACCTTTATATAATAACACCCATCCGCACAAAGGATAATCGAAATTGTTCCCGTTGAATACAACGAATGTGAGGGATGTTAATACATTCCCCTTTGTATTATCTTCTTCTTTACTCTTTTCTCTTCCCTTTGGGTTTTATTGATATTTTCTCTTTCTCCTAGAATAAATAAAATTCAATGGCGACTCTGCTGTATTTTGAGCGTGTGATGCACTCGGGTATTTTTTGCACAGCAACAATACCTCCGAGTCAAAAAGGAGAATATCACATGCCTCTTTGAACTACACCGTATAAATAAGATATTATAACTACTACCTTTTGTTTGAAGAAAACTCAAGTTGCCGAAGAAATGAGCTCATAAAGCATGACAAAAAACATCATCCACCGCAAACAACTTCAACTCCTAGATAGGAAGAAATTCTAAATCATTGATACCAATAAACTTTTTGACCTTAGCTTTCTTGAGATGCCTATTCAACCCTCTAGTATTAAAGGAAATAATAATCGTTCAGACCTCACTGATTCCTATTTTCTATTTCCAAGATATCACGTTCTTCCAACCCACCAACTTACTAACCTCGAGGTAATCATCGTGATTAAAAAAAATTCAATTTCCTTACTTCTCACAAGCAACAAAAAGGGCAAACACATCACTATAAAACCATATGAACCATCTCTAAACACGAGAATTGATAAACTCAAGTGAATCACAAAAGGAGCAAAATAGTGATCTAAATTAGTAGAAGCATCCTCGCAATGGTCCATTCTTTCCAAATTAGGGATCATAATGGACTCAATCTCAACCAGCAAAAAGCAAATAGAAGATAGCCTAAAATGTGTACTTGAGATATACCTTTAAGAACTCAAAGTTGTCTTTAACCTTCTTCATGCAGTTATTACTTGAGGAAGATCTCTAGCCAGGTCTTCTAAGTAAAACTTCGTGAGATATGACAATAACAAAGGTCGTAAAATATTTCTATGAAGAAATACCAATCTACAAAGAATTCTTTGATATCCAAATCATGAAAAATTGGTCCTCACTCCATAGTAGAAAAAAAAGTCTAATAGAATCACCTGGTCACCTAAGAAGGGAATCTACCTCTAAAACATCCTAAATAGAAGATCATTGTAATACCCCAAATTCTGCCCTAAGATTTGTCGTTGCATCTGGCATTCCATTGCATTTTTGCATTGCATTTAACCAGCCACTAACAGGTTTGTGTAGTTGGTTGATTTTTGCAGGAAAAGTCGCATTTGTGCGCTCTTTAGTTCATGAAGGGTAAAATGATCATTTGTTTGCAGTCGGCTGTCAATTTACGAATTTTGAGTTGTGGTCAATAAATTTGAGCCGTTGGATATTGTTGACGTGAGTCGGGGCCGAGGTGTAGTTGAAATGGTTTGATTGTGGAGGATTTGAGCTGTTCAAATTAAATTGATTCAAGTTGTTGGATTAAAGTTAGCCAAAGAATATGTTCATTTGAGTTTAATCAGAAAGTTGGATTTATCCGGATAAAGTTGCTCATTTGAATTGCCGGAAGATTTAATCGGAAGTTATGTCGGAGACAGGATTAGTCAGATAAATTGGATGAATCGGGAATTAATAAAAAAAATGGAATTTTAATGGTGTTTTCATCTCACTTTAAAATCAAAAATAATTTTAGTTCATTTTTGTTAATTTTTTTTTTTTCATTTCATTTTAAATCAATCATATTTCATTTTTCAAATCAATTTCAATTCTTTAATTGTTGTTTCACTTCATTTTTTAAAACCAAATTTTATTTCATTTTTGTTCTCGTTTCATTGTTAAGTTGACTTTATTTCATTTTTAATGTTGGATTTTCATTTCATTTCATATCAAAAAAAAAAATAACAATATTATTTCATTTAATCTAAATGGAGTAACTTTATTATAAATAATTTACATTTTTACAATATCATGAAAAATAAGTAAATAAAGTTACATTTTATATTACATTTCCTTTCTAAAAAATCATTAATTCCTAAATTTCTCTGATTTCTTCGACTTGTCCTGAACTTCCGATTTGTTCGAACCTGCAAAATAATAAACGGTAATTTAATCGGTTAGTTTGTATCTGAAACCCTCATAGTAAGGTTCTTCCCTGATTATCAGTAGAAGTCAGGCAACTTTTTTCCCAGGCCAAAACATTCATGATCATATGCTGCTTGCCTTTGAGCTTATTAAAGGATACAGTAGGAAAGGTGGGATGCCTAGATGTATGGTTAAAATGAACATTTAGAAGGCGTACGACACCGTGGATTGGCAAGCCTTGCGATTTATTATGGATGAGATTGGTTTTCCTTGCATGTTTACTGGTTGGATTATGGCTGCAGTTACAACTGTAAGTTATTAGTTCAACATTAATGGTGTATACATAGATGTGATGCAGGCTCAAAGAGGTCTTAGGCAAGCGGATCCAATTTTTTACATAGGAAGTTTGATGATTTTAAGATGATTCCAAACTTTAATTTCCATAGTAAATGTGAGAATCTCCAAATAGTCGATGTTTGTTTTGCTGATGACCTTCTACTTTTTACTGGGGGTGTAACTTTTGTTCAGCTTGTCATGGGGAGATTCCATGCTTTCTCTTAATACACGGGCCTTTATGTAAATCTTAACAAGTGTAAGTTGTTTTGTGGAGGTATGGATAAGGATACAGAGGATAATATAGCTCAGTTGACTGGGTTTTCTTTTAATGTGTTGCCTTTCGGGTACTTGGGGATTCCCTTGGCCAGTAAGAAGTTATCCAACAGCCAATGTGTGTGTCTGGTCGAGAGGATATGCAATCAGATTCAACACTAGAGCGCCCATTTTTTGATCTACGTAGGAAGGATCCATATTATCAATAGTGTGATTTTTGCATAATAAATTATTGGCTTCAATGCATACCTCTGCCCGATGGTGTAAGGAGTAGAATCGATGCTCTGTGCAGGACGTTTCTGTGGACAGGAAAAAGTATGGTGAGCAAGAAAGCGTCTAGATCATGGAGGAAGGTCTATGAACCAAAGTGTTACGGTGGTATGAATGTCATAAACCTTAAAAGATGGAATAAAGTTTGCATGATAAAGTTATTGTGGAACTTGTGCAGGAAGACGAATAGTTTGTGGGTGCATTGGATCCACACATACTACGTTAAGAATGATCATGTCATTACCGTGCCAGTAAAAACTAACTGCTATTGGATCCTGAGACAAATTCTGAAACAGTGAGATATGGTGCAGGGTTTGAATCATTGGCATAAATTGAATACGACAGGCAAGTTTAGGAACAAGAAAATTTACTATGAGATGATGGGTCGAACCGAGCAAGTTTCTTGGAGGAAAATCATGTTTGATAACGAAGCGAGACTGTGAGCGTTATTTACTTTGTGGGATGGCTTATCATAATCGTTTGGCAACTAAGGATAAATTAATGAAGTTTGGCATGATTATTGAGGATGATTGTATTTTCTGTCATGAGAAAGAGAGCCTGCAACATTTGATGTTTGAGTGCAAAACTACAAAGAAAATCTGGGCAGGTGTACTTCAGTGGCTTAATGCTAACCATGAACCTCAAGGTTGGGTAGGATAAGAAAATGAAGTGGATGATTTGTAACAGCAACAAAAAGAATTGGAGAGTAAAGATTCTAAAGACTGCCTTTGCGGAGACAGTTTATGCGTGCTAGTTGTATAGAAATGAAGAAGTTTATAAAGACACGAAAAATAAAACGAAGGATACTTGCATTGCATAGATATGTATAGGAAAATTATCTATAACATATATAAAGAGAAAACTTGGATTTGGTGTATCCTATTTTTATACCAATTATACTCTTTTATTTTTTATTTTAAAATTTAACTTCTCTTTTACTAACTTCTATTTTATTAACTGCTATATGGTAGTTTGCAGAACTATTTCATTCAAATTTTTTATATAAAATTTAAATTAAAAAAATAAACATACAAAAAATACGTTTATATTTGTAAACTTCTGAACATTAAAAAAGCGGACAGACAGACACACATGTACGTCTGGACACTAGTAAATATAATAGTAAATAGAATTTAGAGAAGGCCAAATCTTTGAGAGGATGTTGCTTAATTGCTTTTGATTTACTTTTCGGTTGGTGTTTTGAACTTTTGAACTAGACCTTCTAATTACTTTGTATTATATATTTTATAAATAT
The DNA here is from genome assembly GCA_963859935.3 of Lathyrus sativus. Classification (NCBI taxonomy): domain Eukaryota; kingdom Viridiplantae; phylum Streptophyta; class Magnoliopsida; order Fabales; family Fabaceae; genus Lathyrus; species Lathyrus sativus. Next base: position 9,175,740 of record OZ012737.1, read on the forward strand.
TTCAGAGCACTTCACCTATTTACCACAAACATAGACAAAAATAAAATTTCTAATATTTATATTCTAAGAGAATAATATTTTCAAAAATATAATCTTTTAAACAAGAGAAATGATATTCTTACACAATTTTCTACACCTACACCGTATTTTACTGCTCACCAGTACAGTGAACAGTGAAATATTATAATATTAAATATATATATATATATATATATATATATATATATATATATATATATATATATATATATATATATATATATATATATATATATATATATATATATATATATATATATATATATATATATATATATATAATATTTTTTTTAATTTAATGATATTAATCTGAAATTGTGTGATTAACTAACTTCATCAACCAACCTTTTATATGTTATTAATCAATTTTATTTAGTGCTAAAAATTATTTTTAATATCTAAAAGTTTATCAACCAACTTCATTACTTCAATAACCAACTTTTTACTTTTCATTAGCCAATTTTATTTTTCTACTAAAAACTATTTTTAATATTTGGGCGTTTATTAACAAATTTCATCATTTCATTAACCAACTTTTTATACTTCATTAACTAACTTTATTGCATAACTTAATGAACTATTAGTGTAAGTATTGATGTAGGAAATGGTGAATAAATAGCATTCCTATTTAAACAAACACATCTAGAAAACAAGAATAGGCAATGCACATTGAGGAGTTTTTTTTAGAATATCTATGTATTACCATAAAAGTGAATGTTTCAAACAAATTTCTAAAATGGCCACGAATCAACGTTCTGTCGCCGGATGAAATGGCGACAATGTTGAAATGAATTTTGGGCCTTGCAAGCAATCGCTAGATGGATTGGCGACTTAGTTCTTTTGCCAAGTAAATCGCCAGATAGCTTGGCGACTTAGTTCATTTGCTAGGGTTTCGTGTTTTATATTTTTAAAAATAATTATTATTAACACATAATAATAACATAATTATTATTTAATATTTAAAATAAATTTTTTAATTAAAAAACATAATTATTATTAATAATTTTAATTTTTTTCATATAATATTTAATATTTTTATAACATAATTAGATTTAAATGAAAATAATCTTAAATTAATTTAATAAATTTAGGTTTAATTAAAAATAAATTTAATTGTGATTATAATTTGTTGTTTTTAAGTATTAATTATAAAATAAGTAATAATTATTGTTTTTAAATTATAAATATTTTTAAAATTTTAATTATAAATTAATTTAAATACAAAATAAAAATTGATTAACAATTTAATTTTAAAGCATATAAATTGATTTAAATTATAAATTTTAAAACATAAAAATTGATTAAACATTGAATTTTAAAGTGTATAAATTTTGTAAGGATATTTAAGACATATCATATGGGGCACGTACTATTTTATTTTTCTATAAATACGACTGCAAACACATATGTTTTCACAACATTGTATACCAAAAGACTGAAGCATTAGTGCATTTTGAGTGGAGTGAAGTCTAGAATGTCTGCATTTCTAAATCAACGTTCTTCGTCGTCGTCATCAGCATCGGAGGAACCCTTTCCAACATTCGATCTAATGAAAAAAAATGTCCTAGTTGTCTTTTCAGCAACAATGCCTCCGCTGAAGGTGCTCTTGTGGAATACGCAGACGTTTGAGCACTTGCACAGGGAACTAAAGTGCTGGCTAGAAGGAGATATTGGTCCAGGAGAAAAGATTAGGAAAATTGAGAGGTTGGTCGAGGAGACTGGGAGAAACGGATATACTCGTGAATGAAGGAAAATGGAAAATGATGTCGGTGTCCTTGTGATGATGTTAACACCAAAGAAGATAAAGTTGATGGTTGTGATATCGTAGACGTCTTGATGCATTGTTTTGTTTTATGTGTTTATGTTTTTGTTATTTTCGGAGTGTTGTTGTGATATTAAGCTATGTTTGTTTAATTTTTGGTGCTTGATAATTGTAATCGGTAAAGTATGCTTAAAATGGAATGAAATTTGATATTAATTTAAATGGACACGATTACATGTGAAACTATGATCTGCTGCTTGATCCTACGTTAGGACATTTTGTACGATTGTGTCCTGGTTGTCGACACAAACTACATAATCTTACCAGCTTGTCTGTGGTATCCATCTCTGTTCGAATGTGCGTGCTGTTAGGCCAACCCTTTTTCTTTATGCGCATCAAGTCATTATGCCAGACAATTTCGCCTTCGTATTGAGGCCAATAGTCCTCCTTTGCCACCACCTGAAAGCTACATATGTAGACATTGCATAGACTTATCACTTGGTGAACTGCAGAAAGAAGGTTGGTTGGATCCTGGCGCGCCTTCGAACATGCTGCTATAACATAAGAGCAAGGCATACGGAATGCCTGAAACTTCCCACAATCACACCAGCTCTTATCCAGTTCAACACGGTAACATCCCCTAGGCCTTCCTTCGTTATGATCAATTGACTCGGCAACACTGAACCAACCAGCTGTGCGGTCAAAGATTATGACCACGTGTGTATTGGCTTTGGCAGCTTCATCTTTCATGAATTTCATTGAAGTATCACTGTACAGCTGACCCGATTGTAATATTGAACCCTACTTCGTACGTCTGCTATCAAAGATTGATCCTAGCCTAAAATATGTTGCCTTTACCAAGGCAGTTATCAGATTCCCTTGAAAACAGAATTCATTAATTCGACGAGGTTAGTTGTCATGTGGCTCCATCGCACCCCATTGTCGTATGCCCGCGTCCATTTCTCCCTATCAATGTTATCAATCCATCTTAATGCATCCGCCTTTGTCAGTATGATCTCGTCACAGTAGTATTTGAATGTGGGTTCTGTTAGTGCATATCCTGTGTTCACAACCTTCTTCAGTAACGTCTTGTCTTTGATTTCCCGCATGAAATTTTGGGCGATATGCCTTATGCAATAGACGTGGGTCGAGGGAGGATCCTGCCAACCGTTATCAAGGTTGTTGTATGCACTCTCGATTGATGGGTGTCGATCAGAGATCAAACATAAGTTAGGTTGGGGAGACACGTATGAGCGGAGATTTTCTAAGAAACAACTCCAACCCCCAGCAGTCTCCCCTTCTACTATAGCGAAGGCAATTGGAAAAATGTTGTTGTTCCCGTCCTGTGCCACAACCATGAGCAGTGTGCCTTTATATTTCCCATATAACCATGTTCCGTCAATTTGAATTATAGGTTTACAATATGCAAACCCTTTGATGCATGGTTCAAACGCCTAAAAGAGTCTGTGAAAAATTCGATTTCCACCGACGCAAGTCCCGTCAAGTGTACACGCTGGCATTGTATTCAATATTGCAACAATTCCTGGAGAGTAATGTTTGAGAGCCACCATGAATTTTGGAAGTTCCTTGTACGACTCCTCCCAATTTCCAAACACCCTTTCAACCGCTTTAGTCCTAGCAATCCAGGCATTTCGGTATGAAGGAGTGTAGTTATACCTTTGAACCATATGTGCAATTATGGTACTGACCTTCAAAGACAGATTGTCGCTAACGACTGCCAGAATCTCATCGCAAATCAATCGAGAGCTGAGTTTACGATGGTCTTGCATCGAATTCGAGATTATACAAGTGTGGGTCGGACCCATTGACCCTATCTTCTAGGAATCGCTTCTCTTTCTAAAAGAAGCTGTTAATCGGAACGGGCACCCCTCATTACGGCAATAGATCGTATACCACGTCAGATTTGTCCGATCAACTCTATAATCGGTTGACAACTCCATCTGAAACTGTTTAATTTCCCGGACACAATCTTCTTTGGTACGAAACCCGTCACCCTCTTTTAGTTGCCCTTCTGTTGCGTAGTTGGGGTTGTAGAAAATATCCGTCGATGGTTCATCGTCACCTAAGGCGAGAGTTGTCATGTGTTGAGGTGGGCAATAAACATTGTCGGGTGGAACCCCATCGTCCTGGTTGTTCACCATCTCGTCAATAGTGACTTCAGTTGCTTCTTCTTCTTTGTCAACGACATTGACTTCAGCGTGTTCCTCATCAGAATCACAAAAAACTTGAGAAGAATCAAGTTGTTGAGATAGTTGTTGTTGTAACTAACATATAACACGATATTTCAGAAACCAGAATACTCGTGACTGCGGAACATGTTACGCACATCTTCATCGTCTCGCACCTTTAACGGGAAAATTTTGCATTCAACATGACCGCCAAAAAACACTGGGTTTTTGTATATTATTTGCCCAACTGGACCACATTGCAGTTTTTTTCTATTCTTGATTTCAGGTGTAAAAAATTAGACCTTATGTCAACTAAAAATCTAGCAACATCAATGTTTCTGAAATTGTAGCCCGATATTTCACATTCGAAAACTTCACCGTTAAGATGTGCGGAAATCATATATTGTGGTGTTTGAGACATAGCGAAAATTGTGTTTAGAAAAACTGGATGAGAGTTTTAGAGTTTGAGCGTTTGAGAGATTGAGAGGTTAAGAGTTTGAGATTTTGAGAGATCGAGAGTTTGAGATTTTGACTGTTTGAGTGTTTGAGTTTAAAGAGTTTAAAGAGTTTGAGTGTTTGAGTGTTTAAGTGTTTGGATATTTGAGTTTAAAGAGTTTAAAGACTTTATTAAAGAGTTTGAGCGTTTGAGTGTTTGGAAATTTGTCCCGTGAATTGATTCCCTGCATGCAGCATGCTTGATGAGACAGGACAATGCAAGACTCTGCCTTTCATATGTGACCCTGCATGCCTACATTGATCCTTCAGGCCTACGAGATTCTTACCCTGCATGCAGCATGCTTGATAAGACGGGACAGAGCAAGAATCTGCTTTTCACATGTGACCCTGCATAAAAAAGACCCTGATAGTATAAAATCTTTTTATATGTATTTCAATTAAATCTATTTTACACTAGACAATTCGATAGTTGGTTATTTGGATATGTATTACACTAAACAATAATAATAAATCTACATACTATATAAGTTATCATCTATCAAACAAACTATATGTTTTTAATTTAGAAAAACTCACACAACGGTTAATAAACAAGTCAACCTAAAAAATCAACGACAAAAACATAGTCTCATCTTTTGTCCTTTTGTCAATGCCTTAATATGCAATCAATGATATGCAGCATGCTTGATGAGACAGAACAATGCAAGACTCTGCATTTCACATGTGACTCTGCATGCCTACATTGACTCTACAGGCCTACGAGATTCTTACCATGCATGCAGCATGCTTGATAAGACGGGACAGGGCATGAATTTGTTTTTCACATGTGACCCTGCATGCAGCATGCTTGATAAGACGGGACAGGGCAAGAATCTACTTTTCACATGTGACCCTGCATGCCTACTGTAACGCCCTGATTATGATTTCCCATTTTTGTTGAGTCTTTCATTTTATTTGTGGGATTGATGTGTTAATATGTTATGTTTGCATATTGTGTTATTTTATCGTTTTTGAGAGTTTTCGGGGAAATTAGGTTGGAGGGTATTTTAGATATTTCTTAATTAATGTTAAGTTAGAAATTTTGTAAGAAAATGAATTAGTAGATATTTTGGTGAGAAAAGAAATAGAAAGAAATAGAAAGAATTAGAATAGAAAGATATAAGATAGAAAGAGGGGAGGAAAGAAAAAAAAAGAAAGAAGAAAAGAGAAAGAAAGAAGAAAGAGGAGAGAAAGAAAGAGGAAGAAGAGAAAAGAGAAGAAAAAGAGGAAAAAGCTTGTAGATCTTTGAAACAACTTCTAGGAATCAATTTAATCAGGTAAGGGTGTGAAATCTTATTATCTTATCAATGTGTATGATTTTGTATGTGTTTGGTTGAATTGTTTGGAGGTTTTTCCACATTTTCCATTTTAGGTCGAAATGGGTTAAATCCATAAAAACTGATGTTTTTACGGTTAGAATTTGAAATAAATTACGTAGTTTAGTCGAGGAATGTTGCGCCAAGACTATTGGAACATGTTTGATTTAAATCGGGTGATTTTGTAACCTTTTGATATTTTTGGATGATTGAGGGTTTGTGTATCAACGCGTTCGCTAAGCGAGTCACTGACGAGTGGGGTAGCGAAGGGTTCGCTAAGCGAGCACCCAGCGAACACTCCCAGACTTGGACAGAACCAAAAAGACCGTAGCGAAGGACTCGCCATTCTACTCGCCTAGCGAACATGCTAGCGAGCATGACAAAACAACATTTTATTTTTGTTTCAATCCAATATCAATTCTTCGATGTGTAGCTTTTGTGTTGTTATATGATATGTTGTGGGTAGCCGTATGGCGTGAATCCTAGATTGTGGAATTGATTGTGAAATGTGGCCTTTTGGCAAATACATGCATTGTTTAAATTGAATGTGAATGCATGATAATTGTGATAGAGTTCATTACCGTTTGGTGTAATTGAATGTGAATGTGTATGGATTGTATGTGATAGAATGAGATGAATGCATGAATATATATATTATGAATATGTATGCATTTCAAGAATGTCTAGAGTCATTTTGCATGTGAAGCATCATAAAGTGCATTCTTGTGTTGTGGATTCTAATGAGAATCCGTTGTAACATCGTGTGCCCATGTGGGGTGTGAGAGATGATTACAAACGATTGTGTGCCCATGTGGGGTGTGAGCAATCATATTGTGTGCCCATGTGGGGTATGAGCAATCCATAAATATTGTGTGCCCATGTGGGGTGTGAGCAATAGGTGTAACATCGTGTGCCTATTTGAGGTGTGAGCGATGATTACCAATGATTGTGTTCCCATGTGGGGTGTGAGAAATCCATAAACATTGTGTGCTCATGTGGGGTGTGAGCAATGGGTGAACATCGTGTGCCCATGTGGGGTGTGAGCGATGGTTCCAATAAGTTCCTGAGTGAACTTGTGATGATTGAGTCGGTACCGCATTGCATTTGCATAGAGTCGTGAGTCGGTCTCTATGATTTGCATTTATCATCTTTATAATGGTGCATTGGTGAATGAACATATCTGTGTGTGTTTATGTGGAATGATGAGAATTATGAAAGTATGCATGATGAATATGCTTATATATATATATATATATATATATATATATATATATATATATATATATATATATATATATATATATATATATATATATATATATATATATATATATATATATATATATATATATATATATATATATATATATATATATATATATATATATATATATATATATATATATATATATATATATATATATATATATATATATATATATATATATATATATATACACACACACACACACACACATTGTGATGTATATGAGTGAATTGTGATGAATTGTGGTGAAAATGCGGAATATGTGTATGTTATGCTATATATATGATTATATGCATTGTTATTATGATAATATTTCTCACCCTTCTGCTATTTTATGATGCTCTATGAGGCATTGCATAGTAGGTTTGCTGGAGGTCTTTTTGTGAAGCGTGTTTTCATTCTTTTGGTCGGTCGGCTCTGATATGTAGCACTGGGTAGCTATGATGTTTGTGATTCTTTTGTGATACATTTGTATATGTATCTTGTTGTTAGATGTTTATGTAAACATGACTTTGTTGTTGAATCTTACTGGTTGATATATATATATATATATATATATATATATATATATATATATATATATATATATATATATATATATATATATATATATATATATATATATATATATATATATATATATATATATATATATATATATATATATATATATATATATATATATATATGTGTGTGTGTGTGTTTGATGTTATCAATGTTTAGATTTTTCACTTTTATTCTAAATATTGAGATGTGGGTGTAAGGACTAAGTTCCTCTATTGCGAAGCTACCCCACTGTTACATATCTTTTATTGAGCAGGTGTTGTATGTTTTAATTTCAAGCGTAATGTGACGCGCCTCTTTCATACCATGTTTATAATTATACTCTAATGAGAAGTTTTTAATATGTGGCTAATTGATTATGTGATTAATTGGGGGTATAGAAAGGGGGTGTTACACCTACAATGACCCTGCATCAATACACTTGTCCCGCATGCGTTTACAACACACATGCATCAGGACACTTGTCCCGCATGCGTTTACAACACACATGCATCAAGACACTTGCCCGCATGCATTTACAACATACATCCACTTGTGGAATATAAATATAAGGTCTTTACCCAACAAATTCTGCTCACACTTAAACTCTTCTACTCTCAAACCCTCAAACTCTTTAAGTCTCAAACTCCCAAATTCTTAAAACTGTAAAACTCTCAAACCCTCAAACTCTCAAACTCTCAAACTCCCAAACTCTAAAACTCTCAACATCTCAAACGACAATGTCTTTACTCACCATGGGCGACTCTCACAGAGGCACGACTGAAAACATCGCCGAGTTTGTAATTTTTTAGTTCTTATCTATGTTTACTATCTTGTCTAACGAAACGTTAATTATTTTAGTTCTTGTATAACGACACATTAATTATTTTGCAGGATGCATCAAGGTTTCAATGTTGTGTGCATGATTACATACCACACGACCCCCTCATAGCGGGGTACCTTCATCATTGTGGGTTTGGTGATTTGATCAAAATCAAATCTTTCTCTCTCGATATGAAGTTTATTCTAGCGTTGTTAGAACGTTGGAGACCAGAGACATATACATTTCACCTACCTTTTTGTGAGTGTACTGTGACTCTCCAAGATGCATACATGCTGTTCGGCCTACACATCGATGGTAAGACCGTCAACGGTAAAGTTGGTGTCCCTGACCGACTTTGCGAAGATTTATTGGGCGCCCCTCTTTGTGTGGACGCAACTCAGGCGGAAAGCGAGGGCCGTCTGAGGGGTCAGGAAATAAATCTAAAATACCTCAGGGAACAATACAACGATATTGTCTTAAGTGAGGATAGTACCAAATATGACAAAATAGTCAAAACACGGTGCTATATTATAATTTTGTTTGGTCACTTTTTATTTCCAGAGGGAACTGGAAATTATATAAATATTATGTATTTACCACTATTACAAAATATAAACAAAGTGCGCGAATATTGTTGGGGATCAACTGTCCTCGCCCATTTGTATAGCGCACTTTGCAAAAATTCCAAAAAAAAATCATGTACTTGTTATGGCTTTGCCTATCTCCTGCAAGCGTAGGGTTGGTCTAGGATGCCAACGCTTGCTCCAATAAACCGGAATCCTTTTACATTCCCGTACGCCAACAAGTAAGTTTCTTTTCAAGATTATTTAACAACCAAATTTTCTTTGTAAGTTAATAATTTATGAGATGTGTTTTAGATGCTAACTTATATGTGTTTCTTTTTTTAGGTGGTTTGTTCCAGGGATGAATTATCAGAGATGTCCCAGGTACTCTATAATTCAATACCGCAACCTCATCGACCACCTTGGGTCAGATGATGTAAGTTATTTACCTTTAATTTGTCTAACTTACATGCATAAACTTGTCTATCTCTGTCTGACTAAATGTATCCACCTTTATTGTAGTTTGTTTGGATGTCGTACGAGGGTCTCGACCACCAGCCTGACCCCAATGATGTTGCTGTGTGGACATCAAGAACACCCATAATTAGGTTCACTATGGTGGAGATGCACCAAAGTGGCCGGGTGAAACTACAATTTGGGATGCATCAGGATATTCCAGATGCTCTGGTAGAGTTGGGGCAGTGGCATCAAAAGCGGGTGGACTCACAGTGGAGTGTTAGTTATTGGAAGGAGCTTGCGAATTAGTTGTGTAAACACTGGAAGAGAAGAAGGCAGCACGTCTTGACCGACCATATTGTGCACGGGGCTAGGCCAAGTCTTCAATATATGACTTGGTTTAGGTCTGTCACGGCATCTCAGCCATTTCTGTTCGAGCCAACCTATTTGGTTGACCCAAGGGAACAGGCTTCTTCGTCCAACACACAACAACAGTCCAGTGCCCAAAATCATTCTTATCATAACCCATACATGCCAACAAATGCCCCCCATCAACCACCATACCATGACCCGTACATGTCACCCACCCAGTCCCAGCCTCAACCACCATACCATTATAGTCCTGATACGTCTTTTGAGCCTACCTCCTATATAGCCCAGACAACTCATTTGACCCTACCCTCTCCAACTATCCACTGTTTGACTACCACACCCCACAACAACCAACACACCATTTCCAACCCAACTCGATGTACCAATTCGGACAACCATACCGTCCATACTCCACTCAACCTCTCAGACCATCCTACGAAAACATGGGCATTGGGCTTAACTACAGAAGCGTCGTTGATAGTGGACCTCCCGGCTATTGGGGTCAAATGCTGCAAAATCTATCTGATACGTCGGGGCCGTCTCAATCATACCCTCCTCCACAACTTAACACATAAAGACCGGACACACCACAGCAACCTCGTCGTAGACCTCGTCGCAACGCGCATCCCCCGCAATGTGGCACCGGTGGTCACTTGGATAGAGTCGGCCATTAATTTTTTTTTGTTCAATTATAATTGTAATTTTCATTATATTGTAAATTAATATATTTTAATATTTTTTAACATTTCTATATTTTTTTAAGGTTATTTAAATTTCAATTAATTGTAAAAAAACTTAAACTATAATTTAATAACAAATATTTATTAATATATAATAAAAATATATATTAATATATTTATAAATTTAATAACAAACTTAATGTTATTACGATTTAAATATTTATTTAAATATTTATTTATATATTTGATTTTAATTATATTATTATTTTTTAAATATTTTAATAATAATTTACATAAAATATTTACATAGAATATTTATGATCTTAAACTATAATATAATTAAAATTAAAAATAAAAACATTTATTAAAAACATGGATAAAACACGAAACCTGGCAAATGAACTAAGTCGTCAATCCATTTGACGTCAATCCATTTGACGATTTACTTGGCAAATGAAATTTATCTGGCGATTGCTTGCAAGACTTAAAATTCATTTCAACACTATCACCATTTTATCCGGCAACAGAACGTTGATTCATGACCATTAAATTTTTTTTTTTAAAACATTCATTCTTATGATAATTTTTAATCAATACATAGATATTCCAAAAAAAAATTCCACATTGAGTATTAGATTTACATTTAAATTAAAATAATGATATTTTTTATAAATACTAAAGGCTCGCACGATACACGTCGCAATCATTACAAATATTATTCTTTCGTTCTTCTAAAACTGACTTTACTGGCAGGCCCTGTATAACTTGACCGAATATATGTTCATTTTTTTTATGGAGGACCGAGAAAACCCCAAATATTAAATTCATTAACAACATTATAATACTGCAAACCCACTCTAGAAAGGCACACAAGAGAAATTCATTTTTTCAAAATTGAAATGTCTCTTGACCAAAAGATAAATATTTTCATCCAAAAATATTTTTTGGTAACCTAATGGTCGAAACTTCTGTCTCTGCAATTTGATGGCTCTCAACTATTTTCATCCAAAATATTAAGAACTAGTAGTAATAAAGAAAAAAGTTCATAGTAACAGACAAAATGAAATAAAAAAATGAAAAAAAGAGAAAGTTGAATTAATCAAGGGGAGCAATTTTCGGATCGATCAAAGTGGAGAAGTTGACCATTACATTTTGGGCAGTCTTCAACTTGTTTAGGCACCATGAAATACATCAAACAGCTCTTGCATCCAGCCACTACCAGAACATTCTCTTTCTCTATTACCTCTCCTCTCTCATTCGTTGAACATTCAGATGAACATTCTTCACTATCTTCATACAAACTCTCTTCTTCTTCAACTTCTGATTCTGACTCTTGTTCTTCACAATCCCTTTCTCTTTCTACTACTCTTCTTGGATCTTCCTTTGCTTTCATCCCGTTCCTCCAGTTTAAGTAATAAATCTCCCCCGTCTGCAACATCAAATTGAAAATTTTCATTAAAGAGAAAATCCAGACAAGATCGACTATCCCCAGTAGAAAACAACAGAAACCAAGGAAAGTTGCACCTTCCCCTATAAAGAAAAAGTTAAATGAGAATATTATTATAAATATAAAAAGCTAAACACTGCTACTTTTATTTCTAGGGTTTTTTTGTCTGTTACTGTAGCTAGCGTGCTCTCAGTGCTGTTCTTATTGTTGGAATTAGAAAGAAAGCATATATTGGAATTGGATATAGTACAGGTTTAATTAATTAATTAAATCAAAAACAAAAAACAAAAAGAAGAACAAAGAACAAAAAATCCAGTTTCATCATGCAAAATTAAATTAAATAAAGAAAAGATGATAAGAACCTTTAAGTCTAAGCATTGTTCCCAATGGTAAGGGAGAGAGATGTGGGAGTTGAGCTCTAACGTGGTGTCGGAGTTGTTGTTGGAGCTATCATGATTATCTTCCGAGCTCCTGGATGAGATTCCTATGCCTCCTCCTTCTCCTGCGGCCGCTGCATCTGTCGTGGCGGAACCCTCGTTCTGTTGGTGGTGGTGGTGGTTGTTGTGGTTTAGGGAACAGTTTTGAAGAGACCTCTCTAAGGAAGCAGTGATGGCCTCCATATTTGGGGCTGCAACAACCAATTAATGAAAAAAAAACAATCATAGGAATATATATATTGGGATGCGACGAAAGGAACAAAATCAAATGAAAATAACTACTTACGCAGCAGAAAAGAGAGAGAGAGAGAGAGAAGCAATTAATACAAGTGCCAAAGAACAAGTTTGTGGGTTGAGAGAGTTTGTGAAGGGAATGAGATTTGAGATTGGGGAGAGCACTCAGAATGGAATATTTGTTATTGTTAAGATGGTACAAATAGAGACATCTATCACGCCCTTCAAATGCGCGTGCGTTACGCTCATAGTAACCGGGTGGGGTTGCAGCTGTCAGTTCCAGAGAACCTCTCTGGGTTGCATTTTGTCTCGTCTACCTTCACTGTTTCTGCCACGAATCTCACGCGCCACACTACCTAATAAATGAACTCTAAAGTTTATTCACATACAATTAAATATATTTGTACTCACCCTAAATAAATGCTATAACATTTACGTTTGCTCCTTTAATTATTCTTTTTTTAAATTGAAACAATTTTATTAAATAGGTCTTATGGCTTTTATGAATTCTCATTCTCTTGTAACGAGGATTTATTCAACAAGCTCCTGGAATCTAAATTCTGTTATTTTAAAAAGAATGTGTTTGTACCAAAGATTTCAACCCCAATATATAACAACATACCTTGACTCGGGTCTGAATTCAAATTTTTGGCCTTTTTCAAGAATATTGGCATCTCAAAATCATATATGTCATTGTTAGTGTGATTGGAAGTCCAATTTGTATGGATGATACCTCCATCAAATTTATGTTTGAAAGATCGTTTGGTCATTACGTCTGAGTTCTTGTAAACTTGAATCTTACGAGAAAACTCAGAGATAATATACTTATGGAAAGAGAAAAGTTTGCTTTTTTCGTAGACGTTACTTACGAAAGTATACTGAAATTTTGTGACAGATGCAAAATCATTGGTTATGATGTTACAAACTGCAGGAAATTAAATTTTAATATGGAACAGGACATACCTTATCAAAAGCAGGCTGCAAAAAAAGTTTATATGTCGAAGCAGTCTGAAGATAAACAAAAGGACTCTTTGGACCAGTCTTCATATAAGCTTCAGGTTGAGTCTTCTGGCTCACCAGCTGTGAAAGTCCATTCAAAGCCTCATAATCAAGTCCTAAATATCTCAACTCTAACTAATAATCAATTTGAAGTCTTAAATGCTCAAGCAGAAAAGAACCTTAATACACCTCATATTTCATATGCAACACCTCTTCCAATTCCTGGACATCTTGTTGTGTTTCAGCAAAACTCTCAAATTGATCTTACCTCATAAAAGTTGCACTTGTCTGGACATCAAAACAATCACGAGGAAACGATAAATATTGATGAAACTCGGCTTTAATGGATTTGAATATGTAGAAGCAACTTAATTAGATTAATATCAGAGGAAGAGCAGTTTCCTGATAATGTTATTAATCACATGGCATTTCTCAAACAAGCATGGGCGACATGGTTGAGGAACCTGAAATCTCTAATGATTTTCAAGTGGTCCTATCTAAACAGGCTAAGAAACAAGGAAAAGCATTGCAGAAATCTAATTTAACTGGACCCAAGACCAAAGCTAAGACAGTCTCCCTTAAAACTACTAAATGAAAATTTTCTACTAGAATGTGAGAGGGTTGGTTAATTATCCCACAAAATTAGCTATTAAAAATATGTTAAAGAAGCACAAGCATGAGCTCTGTTTTATTGTTGAACCTTGGATGTCCTTAGACAACTTCCCTACTAGATTTTTTTACTAGACTGAATTTGAAAGTTTTCTCCACCAACAATAGATCAGATCTCTCCCTAAATCTTTGGTGCTTATGTGCCCCCTTGCATTGACCCCCAAGTTGTTCTCAATGATGATCAACAAGTTTCCTTCATAATCAAGGATGGCCCTCATACTTTTGGTGTGGCTACTATATATGCCTCTACCAGCTACTTGAAAAGAAGAGAATTATGGCATATTCTTTCTTCTATCAAAATTCAATACAATAATCCTTGGAGTTTTATTCAGTACAATCATAAGGGCACATGAACATAAAGATTCATCAAATCCTTCTAGAGCTCCTATTGAAGATTTTCAACATTGGATAGATTCTAACAACCTAATCCACATTCCTACAAGAGGTGTATAATTCACTTGGACCAATGGTAGAAGAGGCTCACAACACATTGAAAGAAGACTAGATAGAGTGATTTGTGACCAAAACTGGATCAACATGTGCATCAGCTCTTCTTGCTCTACACTGGTTAGGCACAAGTCAGATCATCACCTCATCCTATTGGCCTTCAAATTCCAGAACATCAAGATTTCATCCTCTTTCAAATTCCATAAAATATGGTCTGAATACCCAGATTGTTTTAATTTCATCAAAAGTTGACGGGAGTCTCCTATTTATGGTTGTCCAGTGTTCATTCTTGGTCAAAAGCTTAAGAACCTCAAACAAAAGTTGAAGGATTGGAACAAGGAAATTTTTGGTAATGTTCATGAGGTTTTGAGAAAAGCCATTTCTAATCTAGAGGACATTCAAGCTCATATTCAAAGAGAGGGTCCTACTAATATCATGTTTGACAAAGAACATTCAACTCATTTAGAATTGGATTTGGCTCTAAAGATGGATGACATTTTTTGGCATGAAAAATCCAAAGTTAAATGGCACACTGATGGAGACAGGAACACCTCATATTTCCACAACATGACTAAGATAAAGCATTGCACCAAACTTATCAACTTTATTCAACAAAATTATGAGGTGATAAACAACGCGCATGTTAATAATATAGAGAGTTTAAGGTGTGAAAATGTTTAAAAAGTAAAAGTGCAAAAGTCTGGGGCAAGGGGGATTCGAACCCCAAACCTTGCACACAAACACATTTTCAAACCAAACACACAACCATTATGGGACAATGCCCAAGTCGTTAGTGACTTTCAATGATATAATAATATATTAAAAAGATAATTAAAATGGATTTTTCGCGCCAGCTTCCATCATCGTCTTCCCCATGAGCTTCCATCTTCTTCTTCCAATTTCAAATTCTTAACTTCTTCATTTCTCAACGAAATTGAATGAAGTAATAAAGACCAAAGTTGTTGGAAATTTAACAAGGAATTTGATGTTACAATTGAATTGCATTTATATTCAGTGGACCAAGAGTAATTAATCACACAGCCATATGAACCCTAAATGCAAATTTTGAGATGAAATTTTATATGTAACGTCTACAAAGCAATTGGGATAGGGGAAATGATCCTTACACTACTAGAAACATGTTGGTAACTCAAATAATCATGTATGATGCATGAATCATAGGGTTTAGTTTAGATCAACTTACCTTGCAAAATGAAAATCGAATTCTTTGATACAGGTGTTACAAAAGCAATCTTTTGATGCTAACAGCTTCCTTGACTTCCAAGAAATGTGTTGATGTGTTCAAATTGATCTGAAACCTCATGGAACTCTCAGCTCAAATCAAGTTGCAGATTGTGCAAATGAGATGTGGACCTGGTGATTCTGGTGTCACAGTTGATAGATAAGTGTTTGGATAACTTATGCATAATGTATATGAAGTGTTTTTATCACTGGTTTGAAGGGAAATGGCCTTGAATTGATAATTCAAGTTTTCACTCCTTTAAGACTTGAAATTTTTTGAAAGAGGAGGAATGTGAGAAAACAAGCTCTTTGCTATGTTTTGGTGTGTTTTGAATGAAGGAAATGAGTCATATTTATAGAAAAATGTTTCAGATATTTGTGAGAAATTTTGGATTAGGATACATGATATTACCTAAGGAGTAATGGCATGTACCTATTACTTGAACGCTAAGGTACATAGCCTCCCTTCTCACATGGCTACAAATACTGATCTTTTGAGCTTGATTCTATCATATTGCATCTTGATACTTGGTGTATTGATCAATCCTTGACAAATTGTGGTGGTTTTTGATCAATTCAGTACTGCACTTTAATGCTAGAAGACAAAACTTAAGTTCCTAGCTTTTTGGAATGATTCTTCACATGCAAAGGAATAGAACTTTGGAAATTTTGTTCTGATCTTGTAGAACACATGGTGTATTATGATTTTGATGCTGATCTTATGAAGAAATGAGGATTGTAAAGTGATCAAAACTCACTCCAAAAATCGTGTAGTATCATTGTGTAGCAAATCTGTCTTGAGAATTCAGTTGCAACAAGGCTCATTGTAAATTCCATAACTTCTTGCTCAAGTAAGATAATCTGATGTTCTTGGACATTTTGGAAAGTTGAGATAACATACTTCAAGTTATACATTCAAGGTTTTCATTGAATCAATATGTATCATGGATAAAAATAGCCTCAAATTTGGCTACTTTTACAAGGCAGATTTGTATGAAAAATTTCCATGTGTCCAAGTTCAAAAAGTATTGAACCTCCAACTTCATGGCTTCATATCTCTCAATCTATGCATTTTTTGAGAAATCATCCTCAAGGACAAAGTTGTAGTATGGAACAAACTCTTCAATTTGATCTTTGGAGCAAATAAAATGGTTGCTTGAGGAGGAAGTCATGTCCTTGGGAAGTATGGCAAAAATCATGAAATTTCTTAACTTAGTGAAATTTTCCAAAACCCTATTTTTGCAATTTTGATCTTTCCTTTGATTTTATTTATTGATCATGATCAAATGCATTTACCAGTCATATTTTCATGATATTTTACTTGAGGAAACCATGTTTGACCTAGAGATGCAAAAAATTAGGCTTTGACTTGACCAGATATTTCACTTTCTATCAAATGAATTCCACTTTATAATTGCCAAATGAATCAATCTTCTTGGACAATTAGGATCTTGTGAACGGTCTTTAAATATATATTTGAGGTCCTTGGATCATGTCTTGAAGCATAGAATTATCCTCAGATGAAAAAGTCAATCGTAAGCCATATTGGATCAAAACCTTAATTTTAATGTATTAAGGATCTTGAGGCTTGATGAGCTTGAAATGATGCAATCTTGTACTTGATTTTTTTATGGAGGGAAACCCTTGGTTCATCATGAATGAATGAGAGGATTGGTTTTGAAGATCACACTCATCCTTTGATAATTCATCTGCTTGAGCTTTTGGAGGTCCAAACGCTACTTTGTGAATCAAGCAATCAAAGCACATATTTATGTATTTTCAATAGGTTAGTGATGCATAAAGACACACACATGTGATGTTAAATTTTATGCAAATGAAGTAGAATCTTAAAGGATAAAAATTAATGCATGACAATATGTAGCTATTTCCTAAGTACATGTATGTAATTTACCAGGCACGAACTCCTTGACTCTTAAATACATGCAATGGCTCCTAAATACAAAATTATATGCCAATCATTTATAATTTCAATAATTCCAATAATTAGAATAATTCCAACATTATCCATTACATAAAAATTAAAACTATTATAAATAAAAACATTATTAAAGTAAACATTAACATTAGGGCTTGTGATTCTCACGTTTTCATTACATAGTAAATACTAAAATATTCATTTTACTACTTAATTATTATTATAACTATATATACTATTATTATCCGTGGGAAAAATTGTGATTCTTAACCCTCACACGCTATATATAATAGGATGATTCTTATTACTCTTTCATTTTGCATAAACCCTAAACGTTCTCCGATTCTCAATTCTCCTTCATACACAAACCTAACTCGCTACTCAACTCAAGCAATGACTCAACTTTTGGTCAGGCATTTTCTTCATAACCATAACAAGGGGTGTATTGGCACCATCGAAAATGGACTACAGTCCTCAACAATCCACTATTGAGTTTCCCTGAAGGGTTAATGGAGACTGTGTCAGAGTAGGTTAACTTGTTCATTTTAATTTTGTTCCTTTGTTTTTGCATTTTAACTTGTGTTTTGTTTGATTTGATGTCATTATTTTTGCAATTATAGAATTTATTAAGTTTGAATTTAATTTCAGATCTATGTTTACTGATTAGGTTTGATTTTAATTTTAGATCTATGTTTACTGATTAGGTTTGATTTTAATTTCAGATCCATGTTTATGATTTACTGATTGTCTTTGCAATTATATAGTATATTATGTTTGATTTTAATTTCAAATCTATGTTTATGACTTATTGTTTTTGCAACTATAGAATGTATTAAGTTTGATTTTAGTTTTAGGTCAATGTTTATGTATTAAGTTTGATTATAGTTTTAGATTTGTGTTTATAAATTACTGATTGTTTTTCAAATTATAGAATATATTAATTTGGTTTTAATTTTAGAACTATGTTTATGACTTACTTTTTTTTACATGTTTTAAGTTTGATTTCAATTTTAGATCTATGTTTATGAATTACAACAGACTGCCTATTTTTATATGGCCTAAGCAGCGTCAAACTTCAAATTTTCATTGTCTTATATGTTTTAGGTTTTGTGTTTGATTTGCTTTTCATAAGTGTGAGTCTAATGACCTTTCCATTCTCCATAACTATTCCCATTTTTGCATACCCATAGATTCCCACCTTCTAGTATACTTGGGTCATGTTTGTCCAAGTTATCCACTCTCTTGCGATTTTTGTCAACATATCTGACCAAACAAATAATATCCTTAACATGATCCCTATTCATGATGAAATAAAAAAACGCAGTTTTTGGCCTAAGCAAAAATAGTTCCCCTGGCCGAGACGAATTTGAAGGCTTTTTCTTTCAACACTACTGAGATATGATCAAGACTTATGTAATTCAGAACGCTCTCCAATTTTTCTCCACATGGTGGATTCCTCCTAATTGGAATGCCAATTCCTTAGTTCTGATTGCAAAATGTGATAATGCCTCTATTGTATACCGTTACAGACATATTTCCCTTTAAAATTTCAAAGTTAAAATCCTATCTAAAATCATGGATGATCGACTCTCAATCCCCATGCCCTCTCTTATCTCTCATGAACAAAGAGGATTTATTAAGGGGAGGTCAATCTCTGACTGTATTTGCCTCACATCATAAGTCATAAATATGTTTCACCTAAAATCTTTTGGTGGAAATATTGCTATCATGATTGATATCAAGAAAGCCTTTGACACACTTGATTGAAACTTTTTAATTAAAGTGTTCAACAAGTTTGGTTTCTCTGACAAATTTTGCTCTTGGATTCATGTTACCCTAATCTCAGCAAATTTGTTTATTTCTATCAATGGAGCTCAAGCAAACTATTTTGGTTGTAGTAGAGGAGTTAGGCAGGGTGGCCCATTATCTCCTATCTTATTTTGCTTGGCTGAAGATGTTCTTAGCAGGGGTATTACCAAATTGGCTACTCAAGGTAACTAAGTAATCACTATTAATTTGTATAATTGTAATCCCACCTATCATGGATACAATTATATATAAAAAATTCTATTTTGATAAAATATAAGCATTACTAATTCGTATGATTGTAACTCACATATCCTGGGTACAATTATACAAATTTTGTTTAATAAAATAATTAAAATTATTTTAATTATAATAAATATTATATTGATAATAGTTTTACCCTATCGGTATGTTATTACTAATATAATTTATTATGAATCAATGTACTTGTGATTTATGGTTATGTAAATTATGGTCTGAGTACCCTATCGGTATTAGAATTTTTGTTGTGACATAATATTTATACATTGTTATATATCTTATTTAATATTGTTGAAACTATTATTTAATAAATAAGATATTATTTTAAAGACATGTAATACTTTATGAAATCCAATAATTTAGTTTTAATATTTGTATTAAAATGGATTTCAATTCTCTATGTATTATGTAAGTGATGAACATACTTTATCGGTGTGACGTTAATTGACATGATAATTGTGTGATAGAGAAAATAGTTGAATATTTATTTAAAAAATTTTCAAAACTCTTAATCTTAGTTCAACTACTATTCTCTATCATGTAGGAGAATTTAACATGTCAATTATATAAAAATGAGAAATAAATATTATTTATTTAAAATAGTATTATTTTATAGAGTTACAATGAGGATGTTGTAGTTTTCTTTTATTATTGATGAAAATCTTTTGCCACTTTTGTTATATCCTTAATATTAAATAAATTAAAGTCTCATTTTTCCACTGCATATAACATAATATGTTTCTCAAATCTGTGTAGTTATATTTATAGCATTTGAGTTTTGAGTGAGTTATTAATGTATTGTATAAAATCCTATATTCTACTTAACATTATATGGATTTGATCTTACTCAAATGATGGTAAACCTTTTTTATATGACCATCATACTCTTTCATGTGAAATTATATAGATAATTATATATTCTATTTACATGTAAAATACTTGGTTGAGTTTGTAAAACTCTAATGATGATATATTATAGAACCACTTTTTTGTATAGTTTTGTGTTGTGTGGGTCACCAAAATAAGTGAGCCCACTTAATCTTATTATTATTATTATTAAAAGAGAAGAAGAAAAAAAGGGAATTAGCTCTGCGGGCCAAAGCCCATGAAATGGTTAAAGGGTTTTAACCCTTGTGTGTTAGATATAACAGGAGCAAAGGGGAAGAGAGCTGCAAGGTGAGCGACTTTACAGACAGAGAGAAGAATATCAAAGAGTGTCTCTTTATTGTTGTGTCGTAGAACCCGTTGAGGGGTTAGTTGATTTGATATCCACCTTGTACGGTGAAGATTATATTTGCTCTATTGATCCCTGGTGGTTCCAGGAGGACTTGTGGTGTACCCATTAATTTATTAATGGAAGATTTATTGGCTTGGTCCCGTGGGTTGTTTTCCCTTTAAGGGTTTTTTCCCACGTTAATAATTCTGGTGTCTCCTTATTTTATTTTCTCTATTTTGTGCTTATTATTGTTGTCTAGGCAATTTTGTTTGGAGCTTATTTTTAACTGCACGCAGGGGAAAAGTTGATTCAGCAGCTTCCGCATTTTATTACTATCTTTTATATTTGTTTTCTTTCCCAAGAGTGGTACCATAGCTCCTTGGTTGGAGTTCTGTTTAGTGCTATTAAAATGGGTGAAGGTGATATGGCTGGTACCATGCTGAAATTGGATTCTTCCGATTATTCTATTTGGAAATCCCGGATGGAAGACTTGTTGTTCTGTAAGGACTTGTATGATCCCATTAACGGAGACGGTACTAAGCCAAATGATAAATCTGTTGCATAATGGACAAAGGCAAACAGAAAAACAATTGGCATGATCAGGCAATGGATAGATCAGAGCATTTATCATCATGTGTCTAGTGAGACTAGTGCCCACAGTTTGTGGAAGAAATTAAAGGACATGTTTGAGTCCAAGAATACACAGAACAAGGTATTTTTGTTTCGGAGACTGGTTAATCTGAAGTACAGGGATGGTTCTTCAGTGGCAGAGCATATGAGCAGTTTTCAGAATCTTGTGAATTAGCTGACTACTATTGAGATTAAACTTCCTGATGAGCTACTTGCTTTGTTGTTGCTTAGCTCATTGCCAGACAGTTGGGAAACATTGGTGGTATCTCTGAGAAATTCCACTAATGACAATATGACTTTTGATACTGTGAAAGAAGCCCTATTAAATGAAGAAATCAGGAGGAAGGGAAACAATACGGCTAGTTCATCGACTCACACATAAGCCTTGGTTATTGAGTCACGGGGGAGAAGCCAACATAGAACCTCTCATAAATCTAATGACAGAAGCAAGTCAAAAGGACAATCAAGGCCCAGGAAAGACATCAGGTGATATCATTGCAACAAAGCAGGTCATATGATAAGAGAATGCAGGTTGCTTAAGAGGGAGAAATCAAGGGAAATAGGCAATGATAATAACGAAGATAAAGACATAGTTGCAGTTGTATCTGATGGTGAAGTTGTTGTTGTTTACGAAGATGATTATGTTAATCTCGCATGCCAAGATTATGAATGGGTTGTTGATTTTGCTGCCTCATATCATGTTACTCATCATCGTGAGTATTTTTTATCCTATACTGCTGGAGATTTTGGGTAGGTAAAGATGGGTAACCAAGGGGTAAGCAAGGTTGTTGGCATTGGAGATATCTGGGTAGAAACTAATGTTGGATGCAAGCTGCACTTGAAGAATGTTAGGCATATTCCTGATATGCGCCTCAACTTGATTTCAGTACAGGTACTTGATGATGATGGTTACCATAATTCCTTTGGCGATGGTAAATGGAAGTGCACCAAGGTTACTTTGGTGGTAGCAAAGGGAGTGAAGAAAAACACCCTTTACTGGACTTCTACAAAATTGTGTGCCCCTCAAGTGAATGCAATTGAGGATTGTTCTACAGAGCTATGGCATAAGCGGCTCGGTCACTTGAGTGAGAAGGGACTTGACACTCTTGCAAGGAAAAATCTGCTTCCGGTGAAAGGTACACCTCTCAAAACTTGCTCTGATTGTATTGTTGGTAAACAACATAGAGTTTCTTTCCGCACTCACCCTTCTCACAGGAGGTCACATATCTTGGATTTAGTTCACACTGATGTTTTTTCTATGGATGTTAAATCGCTTAGTGGCTATTCTTATTTTGTGACATTTATTGATGATCACTCGAGAAAAGTGTGGGCTTTTGTTTTGAAATACAAAGATCAGGTACTTGACATGTTCAAACACTTCCATGCAAGTGTGGAAAGAGAAATAGGTAAAATGTTGAAGTGTGTCAGAGCAGATAATGGTGGCGAATACAGGGGGCCATTTGAGCATTATTGCAGGGAACATGGAATCAGGCTTGAGAAGACAGTTCCAAAGACTCCACAGCACAACGGAGTTGCAGAGAGAATGAACTGCACAATTAATGACAGAATCAGATGCATGCTCTCCCATGCAAAATTGTCTAAATCATTTTGGGGTGAAGCATTGAGAACTGCAGTAGATTTGATCAACCTTTCTCCTTCAATTCCTCTTGATAGTGATGTTCCAGAGAGGGTGTGGCGAGGGAAAGATGTCTCATATAATCACTTGAGAGTGTTTAGCTGCAAGGCATTTGTTCATATTCCCAGAGATGAGAGGTCCAAGCTTGATGGTAAATCAAAACAGTGTATCTTTTTGGGTTATGGCCGTGAAGACTTTGGTTACAGGTTTTGGGATCCGGTTAACAGGAAAGTCCTTAGAAGTCGATATGCTATTTTTGTTGAAGACCAAACCATCGGAGATATTGACAAGAATGAAAAGCAGAAATAGGTTGTCCACAGGTACATTGATGTTGATCCAGAGCCTCCTACCATAGTCAATAATAATGGGGGAGATGTGAATGCAGATGTGGACAATGCAGATGATGTTCCTGAGCCCCAAGTTGATGAAGAAATTGAACAAATTCCACCAGAGCAACCTCCTGAGCTAGTGAGAAGATCCACCAGAGAGCACCATCCTTCACAGAGATATCCTCCTCATGAATATGTGATGCTTACTAATGGGGGAGAGCCACAAAGCTTTGAAGAAGCTATGTCACATGAAGAGAAAGACAAGTGGTACAAAGCCATGCAAGAAGAGATGGAATCCTTACATGAGAACCACACATTTGAGCTAGTGAAGCTACCTAATGGTAAGAGAGCACTCAAGAATAAGTGG
Organism: Lathyrus sativus; assembly: GCA_963859935.3. NCBI lineage: Eukaryota > Viridiplantae > Streptophyta > Magnoliopsida > Fabales > Fabaceae > Lathyrus > Lathyrus sativus. The sequence goes on from OZ012737.1 coordinate 9,199,901, forward strand.
GTGTTTAAATTGAAGTCAGAAGAAAATAGCTCACAGCCAAGGTACAAGACAAGGTTGGTTGTGAAAGGATTCAGTCAGAAGAAAGGTATAGATTCTGAAGAAATTTTTTCACCTGTGGTCAAGATGTCTTCAATCCGAGTTGTACTTGGTTTGGCAGCTAGTTTGAATTTAGAGTTTGAGCAACTTGATGTGAAGACCACATTTATCCATGGTGATTTGGAGGAAGAAATTTACATGGAGCAACCTGATGGTTTTGTAGTCAAAGATAAAGAGAAGCTTGTCTGCAGATTGAAGAAGAGCTTGTATGGTCTTAAACAAGCTCCAAGGCAATGGTACAAGAAATTTGATTCTTTCATGGTGGATCATGAGTATGCAAAACCTTCTTCTGATCATTGTGTGTTTGTGAAGAAATTCCCTATTATATAATCTAAAATTTTAGATTATTATTCTCGTATAGTCATATAATTTTGTGTGCATTATAAAATATGAAATATTCTAAGAAGACTTCAAAATATATAATAACTTTAAGAAGTCTTATTCTATTATATTGAGATATATATTATTCTCTTAATCTCAGAAAACATCATAACTTGATGTTTAGGTCGATATTGAAATGACACAATTATTCTTTAATATGTAATAGTATTGTGTTATTCTATCTACAATAGTCCATATTTGTCAGGTCATAATATAAAAGTACAAGTAAATATCAATACTCCTATCGAGTATGACATTGTGTTATGAAGATACTTATGATTAAATGTAATTACTCTCGTAATAGAGTATCCCTATATATAATTACTATTCTTAGACCTATGTGGATATTCTATGACATATAATTTAAAACTCATTAGTATAATCACTAACCATAGACTTATAAACATGAGTAAGTCTTATGATACTTTGGGTTAGTGGGAGTTTATCAATAGTATTTTCATAAGTTTGGGTCATTCTTTATAACATATTACTCTTAAATTAAATATGTTACTCTAAATTCATCATTCTTTATATAAAGTTTTGAGTTTTAACACGTATGATTTGTCTTTTCTATCGGATACAATTTTTGTAGCGCTGAAATTTACTTCTTTTTGATTGATTAGTGTTTTGACCATTATTGATATTCTAATATTAAAATCAATATTTTTAATAATTAATTATTGGCATCCAATGTGTAAGATTGTTAGATTAATTATTTAATTAATCAAATATTGATTGACATAATTATTTATTAATTAATTATATTATGGTCTATTGTTATTAAACGCTAAATAGATGAATTGTTTAATTGAGTTTTGTGCCTGAATGGACCGGGATGGATTGGACTATTCAGTTAAACCCAATGAGAAATCCATGCTCTAAGCCGTTTAGCTATTTAAGTGTCTTCTCAATAGACAATTAACCTATGTTAAAAAATCTTAAACGGCAATGAGGGTAGTAATTCTCTCATACTCACTCTTTCGATGACCGTCTCTCAAATCCTACAAGGTACACTCTTCTTATCATTATTGATTATTCTTTAGTATAACAATGTCCTATAATTTGTATCTATTAGATAAATAAAAATTTATCATAAGGGTGTTCATTGGTTTGGGCAAATCCAAACCAAACCAATGTGTTTGAATTGGGCATTTTTACTGTTCGAGAAAAAACCGAACTCAACCAATTAAAACCAATGTGAATTGATTCGGGCAACTGATTTATAATTTGTTACCCGTAAACCCAAACCAAACCAATAACAATCAACATAATTAATTCGTATAATAAATTATTAATTTTAATTAAGTTATTACTTATTTATTTGAATGAAGAGCATAATTGTTATAGCAATTACCAAGTACACACCTGAATGAAAGAAATAAAAAGGCATAGTCTCTGGACATTTCAATGAAAAACCGAATGACATTTTTCAAATTATCACAAGTATATCAATCAATGATGAAATATGGAGAAACCAAACATCACAATCATTATAAATCAAACTCACAAATTGCAAACTACAAGTATCCGCAAACCATAACCTTCTTCCTAAATCGCAAAACCTCAAATCACAAGTATCTACAAACTGCAAACGTTCAATTTTATGTTATGAAATGGAGTATGAGTATGCAATAAAGTTGTTTTTTTAAGTGATTAAATATTTAAGTGAAATACAACAACTGTATGACTATGGTGGTCATAACTTGTTTAAAAATATGTGTGTCATGTGTTCAATATTTATTTTTCATATTTTAGTGTGTCAACAAATAATTTTAAAAAAATATTTTTGTATATCTATATTCAATATATTCAATCAATCCAAACCAGTCCATTGTTTTTTGGATTGGTTTCTTTTGGGCTTTATTGCAAAAATATAGAAACCCATTTCAAACCAATCCATTTATTTTTCATTGGTTCGGGTATCAGATTCTCTCAGAACTGAACTAAACCAGCTCGCAAACACCCTTATCCATGTTAGTTATATTAATGTAATCCAAGGATGTCTGATATAAATTCAAACATTAATACAAATCCAAAGGTTATCACGATATATAATACAAATGTTACAACTATACAATTGTTACCAAAATACAAATAAAATAAACTACTAAATATTTCTAACCCTCCCGCTTCTCCTTTTCCGTTGATACTTCATGGAATTTCATGCTTCTGTGTTAAACAAACTAGCACTAACTAGTAGCCTCGAGTGTGATGCCTTCTCCCTACAAACAGACTCATGTTAGGATACACGATCGTGCCTCGACCTGTCTTGGTTATCAACCATTGTTCCTATAATATAAAATAGAAAATAATATGAAAGTCAAGGCAAGTAAATTTTGGAGATGCATATTCATAATATAGAAGAAGAAAAAATCTAGACAAATCAGGAGATGTGTCTCTGTAAAACTGGAAAGACAAAATTCCAAAAAAAATCTGGAGATGTATCTCCGTAAAAATGTGTGATAGTAGAAACTTTCAAAATATGCAAACAATGCAAACACCAACAAATTCGTATGCATGTATAAACAAAGTACCTATTTTGAATGTAACTATAAACTAGTGCATTTTACACAACCTATTTGACCTAATACATGCATAATAACTCAAAAATAGAAAGAAAATGAGAAATTTACTAATTGAGAGATTTATTGTGCGAAAGCTTGATTGGAGTTAACGCATTCTACTAGGATTGATTGTGTTATGGTATGGGCCCCAGCTTGACCAGGCAAGCCCAGTTCAATGGCACTTGGGAAGGCCCAAGCAGGCCCATATCACATATGTCGAGCACAAAGGTCCCCTGCCAGCCAGACGCTGCCTCGTCGGGCAGCCCTGACCCTACGTCGGGCAGAATAACGTGCCTTCCACAGGTTCTCCACGTGCTCCCCTCCGCGGGGACACATCATCATGTAAATGTCCACCTCCGCAAGAGTTGGTCAACCCACCTTCCGAAGATCATGGGACAGTTGGACTAGGGCGTAGACCACATTCTGGTCTTCACTACGCCACGTAAGCCCTAGCAGTCACTTGGGTTGGGCTTGGCCATCCAGCCCAACTCAAATGACCGTTGGCCCTGCGTTAGGGTCTCACTATAAATACCCTCTTTCACTAGAGGGTTAGGTATTCAATTCTCAACATACTTTATGTATTTGCTGTCACTCTGTCCAATCTCTCACTTTGGAATCAGAGTGTCTTGCAGGTACACCCCCCACCTCCTTCTCAACACCGGTGAACAAGCAGCAGATCAACAGCGTGTGGCAAGTCAGTGGTCCCCTTCTGATCAGGTCAGCTCAGATTGTTATGCAATTGAAGTAGTGTTGAAAATAAAAAATTTTCCTTTTCGGTTCTCACTCACAAACTATGAACTTGAAGGGTTTGTGAAAGTGTAGAAATAGAGGAAGGAAGATGAGAGGTTTTGGCGCGAGGTATATCAATTAAACCTCATTTGGAGATATTTTTGGGTAAAATGGAATCTTCGTCATCCACACCTTCATAGTGAGGACATAACCTGGACAACTCTTCGAACTTGGCTACATATTCAGCCACAGACGTGTTACCATATTTTAGCTCTGAGAATTCAATTTGTTTAAGGTTACAAACATCTGCTGAAAAATACTTGTCCAAAAACTCTTTCATAAAATTATTCCAAGTAATAGTAGTATCAGTGGATTCCAATCTTTGGCGAAAATTTTCCCACCAGTACTCAACTTCTTCAGATAATGTATGAAGCCCAAAAAACTCCTTCTGCGCATTAGAGTAAAAAAAATATCTTAAAATTTTTCTCAATCTCTTGGATCCAAGTCTGAGCACCTTGAAAAACATGAGTAGCTTGAACCATAAAATTAGCTATCTCTTATTCCACAACTATCCATAGACATGTTGACCACTTATAAACAGTAAAGCAAAATAGTGGTTTAAGGGAATAAAGTATCGACAATGTTAACACACATGTCGCATACTATGGTATAAAAAAAATCTTCACACTTAAGGCTGGATGGATTGACCTGCTCACATACCAATTATGTAACACCCTGAACCCGATATGATTTTTTTTTATTTCTTTATAAAAGCATTGTGAGATATAAGAAAATAAAGCAAAGGTGTCACACCAACATAATACTCAATCTTTTATATTGAAATATAATTGAAATCTAAAACATAAAATAAAGGATTAATTTTTCTACTTAAAACAAAGCAAAGAACATAGAAAAACAATCATAACCTCAATGTTACAATATCAGAGCTATTATTCCAAAATAAACTAATAGCCGACTTAAGGTCCGACAAAATATAGAAGCAAATCAAGAATTTAAAGTGGTCATTGAAGGGAAATTGTGATCCAAAATGCAGCGAAAATTAAAATTTTCCCTTTAGTGATCCTTATTCAGTGATAGAAAATGTTACCTCTTGTGAAAATAAAACCTTTGATGTTTAATCGAAGGAGTGATCACGAGCGTTGAATGATGAACATCGCGTCTGCTCAGTCCATACAAATAGATTCCTTCAATCTTAGTGCTAGCAACTTTAATTAAAGGTTGTGTGTGTGTGTGTGTGTGTGTGTGAGAGAGAGAGAGAGAGAGAGAGAGAGAGAGAGAGAGAGAGAGAGAGAGAGAGAGAGAGAAATGGAAAATACGATTAGAGTTTTACAGTCTGAATTTTCATCCAGAGTAAATGCTTCTGCACAAGGGTTCTATTTATATAACCACTTGTGTGGATTGTAAGCTAGACATCTCATTTAAGTGCACATGCACCATATCTTATGGTGTACTGCATATCACTTTAGCGGGTGGTACCTTACCATACTATGTATTATACTTAACGGCATCGTATCTTACGGTGTTCTACATTTACTTAAGTGCATTGTACCTTAAGGTGCTCTTTATTTACTCTACCTCTTATCGATTTGTCATTATGTGTGTGACCCTGTAGGTTTTCACGACATCAACAATTATTTAAACCACGTATTTGACATGACAAATAGTGAGCGGTATCTAGCAACACATCACTACTACCCAAGTCATAAAAATTTCATGTGATATGACAAAACCTTTTGTGTTAATACTTGTGTGTACAATTACCCTTTTACCCTTATGTATATATTGAGCACAAGGCATATATTGTGTCATCCCTGTCCATTTCAATATTGGGCCCTTAAACATTTATCTTGTTATGTAGGATGGGCAAATTCCATCTAGGTAACTCATGTACCTCATCATGCTTTGTGGAGTACCCTTCAACTATCTTTATGGCCATCCAGTTACGGACAATGTTAGATCAACAATAAAGTACTCGACTCTACATCTAGGGTCCATAGTGGTTTCAGGTCGAAGGGTGTTATACACCATTATCACCATGAGAGTAACTTATGGTGCTTTGCATAACATTCTATGTAGTACTCTCACAGCGGATCAATCTAGTATAAATATTACTCATAATATTCATACCTATGTTAAGACTTGATAGCTTCTTATCCTTGATCCATGTGATGTGATCATCAGTCTATCTACATAATAGTCTTAATGCTTTAAGGTTGTCCCACTTTACAGTAAAGCTCAACTACGAATACTTTAAGAATAGTGTCTTTATGTTTAATGGAATCTCATGATTAAGTCACACTCAATATTTCATTAAACATACTAGATATTCTAGGGACTTTATTATTTTGGAAAAACAAACATAATAAAGAAATTCCTTTTATGATTAATAAATAATTCGATGCAAGTACCAAAAGTATTGGTCTATAGGGCTTACACCAACAGTCTTATACACCATCTTCCATAAATAACAACAACAATCACTCATCAGTCTTAACCTGAGAATAATCTGCATATGGGTTCACATAGAGGAACATAGAAATCAAATGGGTGAGAATATATTCTACAAATTATCAATGGTATACATATATTAAAGGTAGCAAAAATAAGAGATGCATAATTCCCATTCCATTTTATACGGCCACCTATCATTCATCATGCTTATAGCATCACATAACCCTTCACCATAAACATACAACATTGTTATGCATCTCAGAATAATCAAATAACTTTAATTCATAGTTCACATCATACATATGACCTGATTTAACATTTTACAATAAGCATATAACCTTAAGTCACATTTTACATATATACATATAACATCGATTAACATCTCACAACTTACATGTAACCTCAACTCACATTTTACATATATACATATACCATCAGTCATAATCACACAATATTTTAAACATATACAAGGATAGTATGCAACGCTCATATCCTCTACTCGTATGCATATGGTACCATCATCAAATTCAAATTTATTTTACTTAAATTTTAAAAAACCGGACCGAAGTCCTAAAACACCAGACCATAGTCCTAAAATCTGACTGAAGTCCTAACCTATCTTTCGAAATACATGATGCATGATTCTTCAAACAAATGAAATCTCTATCCGAACCTCCAACGCCAATATTTAACATCGTCGATTAAGGCTAACACTGGTTCTTATGAACCTAATAACATACACCAATTAAGCTAAAAATATGGCTCTTGCGAACCTAACGAAATCCACACCGGTTCTTCTTAACATTAAAAAAATCAACACTAGTTCTTCTGAACCTAAACGAATCAACCTCAGTTATTCCAAATCTAAACAAAGCAACACTTATTCTTCTGAACCTAAACAAATCAACATTGGTTCTTATCGAACCTCAAAGTATTAACACGACCACTCACGATACACTATTATATCACGTCAACATCATATTTGCGTGCTAACCTCAACAACTTAACTCAAATACATATAATCAAGACATCAAACTAAAGTCCTAAATATTGACAAATTTACATAATAAATATTTCACACAATATCATTCCTACATATAAACTTTGTAAGAATTTTACCACGTTCACAACATCATTTACACAGATAAACATTGTGACACATTGCATCTCATTTGCATCATATTCCCCCGCTCAATCCTTGAATTTTCAAGTTGATCAGCTTAGGAGTTGTCCTTACACCTTAACATAGGATAAATCTCCTTTATATTCTTTCAACTTAGACGAACCTTATATACAATTCAATCATCTATTCTCCCCACAAGAGAACTAGACGCGATTCATCTTGATTGTCGAGATATAATTCTCCTGCCCCATAATAATACCGAGAGATGTAGAATCTTTTCCGCTTGAGAGAGGTATGTGGTATACTCGTCGATAAAATCTGAGTTCTGAGCCCTTCTCTCAATGTGATGCAAAGACCATCTCCTACAAATTGTGGTGGTTAAGTCGAGTATTCTCCCTTAAGATGACGACTCGTCTCTTCTCCTAGAATCAATCAACAAACCTTGTCCCTCTAGAACTTTGACCAACAGTTAATGGTTCCTCAGTCCCTTTTAGGGGAACTACGAATACTCTGATTCCATTCCTGTCAGGATATTTAGGTACAAGTGCAATTTCTTGGCGAGTATACTTATAAATAAACCCCATAGGTCTTTCACCCTTAGCAAACAACAATAACACAATATAACAAGAGGTTCCTGTGAAGTACTACAGATGCTTAGGATGCTAACACCTTCCCTAGGTATAACCAACCCTCGAACCTTAGATTCTCTAGCTTTGCACTTGCATTGCATCTTATGGGTAATTCGATATTTTTCCCTTCCTTTGGACAAATTAAAGACCGATGGTGAATAATGAATTAAGATTCAAGTTAATCTAATAATTTGATATCCAATTCTCATCGCGACAGAAATGGCGACTTCACTGGGGATTTATTTTCTCGAGGGTTTCTCCTAACTTGTTTTATTTGCCTGTTTATTGTTGTATATTTGCTTATTTATATATGCTTACTTATCCATGCTGACTTGAGAATCACTGATCAGTTGAGGCCCTCTAGAAAATAGTACTGTTGAACGAGTATTCGTGAAGACAATTACTATTTTCGAATTAGGTGCCCGTGACACTAGGGACTTTTAGTTACCTTTAACCCCACTTGGCCTTTCTTAGGACGAAGTGCAATGACTATGAAGGAGTATTACCAAAGTTGTTGATACGCGATGCTACACTCAAAAGAAGTTCTCTTGAGAATATTATTAACCATCGAGTATTCGGGAAATTGATAATATCTGAAAGATGGACTAATGATTTTGGGCACCTCTTAGAACCCTTGTTCTGCAGGTACAATCAACCCTTAGTCCACACCCTTTGGTGATGGGTATACCCTTTACCTCCATTGCTTACAACCCTAGGTTTCTTGTTTGTTTATCTTTGTGTATTTGTGTGCTTGCCTGTGTTTGTGCATCTTCGCATCCATAAAGCATCACATTGCATAGGTTTCATGGAATTCAACTTTATTTATAAACATTACAGGACCAATATGGGTTACAAAAGAAAATATTTTGAAATATTCTTTTAAGAGTCTTCACTTGGATGACCTAAGGAAGTTAGAAGCTCTGATTGAAGATCAATAGAAGTTCAAAAGACAAGAGACTTGCATAATCATTGAAGATCTAAGTGAACAACATATTTTTTCCTTACTTTCTGACAAGAAAAGAAAAGAGCAGGAGGATTTATTTTCTTCTATCAGACTACTCTTTTGAAGTTGATCGTGGACAAGCTTATCTTCGAGAAGGTCCAGCTGGAAGAGCAGATCAAGAAGCACAACACAAGACTTCCTTAGGACTTTATTAGATTTTATTTAGCTATGATGTCAGGACTATTTTAAGAATATTTATGTGTAATCTGATATAAAATAAATAAATAAATGAGTTTTCTTTGGTATTCTGTGACGTTTATAAATACTTGAGTTCCATGAAACCCTTTCATCTGCATCTTGCATTCTGCATTTTGCATCCCTCATTTAGCATCTTGCATGTGCATGTGTCTCTTATCCACTGTAGCTCATCCGACCTTCTGTCTTTGTCTCGTCAGCTGACATCTTGACCATCTGACCAAACTCGAAGTAATTACTGAAGGGTAGTAAAGAAGAACAAAGGATATGGATCCCCTGACTAGCTTCAGACTGATAACTAATCCGATATTTGATCTTCCCTCTGATGACAACGTTCAGAAAGTGGATGTTCCTACATAATCTGAACCTGTGCAAGATAACCTGGCTGATCAAGTTGATGAAAGAGATTCCCAGTTTCCACAGTATATACCAAGTCCTCAGAATATTCATACTGAGTTGAAGATGAACGATCCCAGAATTGCAAAATTTGAGAAACGATTTCGTGATCTCGAGGAACAATTGAAGATGATGAAAGAAGCTGACGCGTATGGTCTCAAGGCTCATGACCAATGTCTAGTTCTCAGTGTAATCATTCCTCCTAAGTTCAAAATGCCTATCTTTGAAATAGACAAGGGTGTTAGTTGTCCAAAATACCATTCGACGATGTTTTGTCGAAAGATGACTGCTTATATTGACAACGACAAATTTATGATTCACTGCTTTCAAGAAAGTTTATGTGTGCCATTCTTGACGTAGTATATGAAGCTACAAAGGAACCACGTTCAGTCTTGGGAAGATTTAGCTGATGCTTTCTTGAAGCAATACAATTACAATTTGGACATGACTTCAGACGACGATCAACTGGTGAGAATGGGTAAGGATGAGAATGAATCTTTCAGGGGATATGCCCAACGTTGGAAAGAATTGGCAGCCCAAGTTCATCCACCACTTCAAGAGAAGGAATTAAGCAAGATGTTTCTATGAACGCTACCAAACTCTTATTATGTCCGAATGACAGGCGTTGTGCCATTGGAGTTCTCCAAAATTGTGGAACCCGAATTAAACATCGAGAGCACACTCAAAAGTGGAAGATCTCGAGATGATTCGAATAACCAAGCTAATAAAGAGAAATCAGTTAGTGGTTCCCAAGAGGAAGGAAATGTTGATATTAACGCAATTTGGGATTCCTCTCAAATCCTGTCAGATCCAGTTCCAGTACCTTATCCTCAACATCGGTATGCGGCACTGGCGCCTGTTCAGCGTAAGAACGACTACCTCATAGATTTCCATACATGCAGCGATGGTTGACTTTTCCGGATCAACATCAAAATCGACAGGTTCAAAATCGGTTTTAGAATCATAAAATACCTCTGAGTATGACAAGAGAAGAAACTCACAGTCTAATCGTATCCCAATGACTTACAGTCAATTATGGTCTTATTTCGCCCGAGACTCGGTGATGACACCCAAAAAGACCAGAACCATGAAATCTCGCCCGCCTTGGTTCAATTCGAACGCCAGCTGTGAATTTCATGATGGAGCAATGGGAAATTCGATTGAACAATGCAAGGTTTTCCAGGAAAAAGTTCAAGAAATGATAAACGATGAAGCGCTAACCTTTGAAGGAGGAAGCCCAGTCGTGAATGAAACACCGTTATACTGATAAATATGAAGATTTGAGGAATCCATTCAATCTGTTGAAATCCGGAGAAAGGCTCATCAGACAATTCATTTTGTTTGCTTATATGTATTTTATTTCTTTGATTATAAAAGCATAATTGGCATGTAAGAACTTGTTTATTTTGAATGATAATGTAATAAAAGTGTTTGTCTTGAAGAAATCCATTTGTGTTCACTCATAGATGCTTTTTCATGATTTATAATGCCAACTTTATCTAATTTTTTCGCTTTAATGGAGAATTGGAGGGAGGCTGGCAAAGTAAAATGCAAGGTGTCTTGTTGTATGCTTTTGAATAAAACTCTACTAATGATGTAAGACATCGTTTCAAACCTCCCAAACACCGGAGACATAAGAAAGGTAACCCCTCTTTACCCCTTTCCAAATCAAAAACCCCATTTTAAACCTGGGGCAGGGGCAATTTACAGATAGAGTTTTCAAATAAAAAAATCAGTAATTAACTAAAGAATTGATGGTTGTAGGGTTTTTTAACCAATAAGTGGTGATTAACTCTAAGAAGTAGAAGTTAATATTTCAACTGAGAATCACTGATTAACCAAGGAAGGGAGTAAATGGTCGTTTAACCAAGAATTAATGATTAACCAAGTAATGGACAAGATGGTCTTTTAATCGAGAATCAATGATTAACCAAAGAAAGGGTATTTTAACCATGCGGTGATTAACTTATTTAACCAAGAATTGATGATTAACCAATGAAAGGGTATTTTTACCAAAGGATGGTTAATCCAAAGAAAGAATGTGGGGTATTTTAACTGAGAATCAGGATTAACCATAAGAGATAGTATAAAGTATTTTAAGTGAGAATTAATGAGTAACCCAAAGGAGAGAAAAATGTTGGTCTATTAATCGAGAATCAGTGATTAAACAAGGAAAAGGAGAATATCTAAAGAGGAGACTGTTTGTTAATGAAGCAACATTGCAATGGTGAAAGGCTTGAATGTTGCCCTAAGGTGAAAAAATATACTTGATTGATTGTGATTAATTTTAAGTGAGAGACAATTATAAGATCACAAGATAAGTACGGTCTACAATACAAATAATCGAGAATTAAAGGGACAATGGTATCCCAACCTCTACTTTTCATTCCAAAAGTTTGTTTATGAAATTTGTAAGGTGAGTATGACTCATTTATTTAAAGTGTTTCGAATGGAAGACAAGTATCAAACCACAAGCTAGCAAAGCCAACAACCCATGTACATGAGAAATGGTGTGTACAATTACGTACATCCATTCCTTTTTCCTCCCGTTTATTATGAAAACGTATTAAAAATAACTTGATGTTGAAACAAGAGTTTGAAGTTTAAAATGTGAATTTGTGTGATATGAAATGGAAAGGTGAAAATGGTAGGAGTGTAATGGAATGAATACTTGATGTTGGATCAAGTATTTGCGCTGTGTTTGATAAAATTTGATTTAGAAAATATTTGATGTTGCATCAAGTTTTTTATCTTTTGAAAATGTTTTTATCTTTTCATTTTATCTTGGTTATTAACATGCAAAGAAAAACGGTAAAGAAAATAAACCCTAAGCTATTACATGTTCATGGGAGTTAGGGAAATTTTTATCCACCATGGGGATAAGTCACAAACCAATACATTTTCATGGAAATTGGGTACACTTTTCCCACGATGAGGGATGAATCACACGCCATACGAAATTTAATCAAGCATACAACTATTATAATGCCCCAAAATCAATCAAGTGACAATGATAAAAACAATAATCACCATCATGATTCGTACACCAAAATGTAATAAAAAAGGATGTAAAAGAATAAATTAAAATGAGATTAAAATGAAGATTAACCCTAAAATTAATTCTATGGATGTAAAAAAATAAATTCAAATGAGATTAAAATGAAGATTAACCCTAAAATTAATTCTATGGATGTAAAAGAATAAACTCAAATGAGATTAAAATGAAGATTAACCCTAAAATTTATTCTAACTAATTTGCTAATTAAATACTAAAGTGAATTATTGTCACTATAGCCTTTTCTATCCAGAATTGTGGTTAAATTCTAATGTGAATCAAATTAAAGATCAACTCTAAGTATTAATTAAAAATTACCCTAAAAACTATGATTAATTTCCAACAATTCTAATTAGAATTCCCCTTCAACTACTAATAGTTAATTTATAACTAATGATGGATTATTTTTATAATTTTTCCAAGTATACATTAAACAAAGTCTAAAATCTAAGTATGCATTAAACAAGATGTGTATAGTAATTGGCTTGGGCTTGCAAGGAGCCCAAAGTTAATCAACAGGCGGTGCATTAATCATAAGAGGTGTGTGGCTGGCGAATGGAGTTGGGCTCAGCAATAAGCCCAAAGTGGAATGATGCATACAGGGGGTTATACACAAGGCAATGCGTAGGTAACGAGAAATTTTTACCCCATACCCCATCATTTATTCTTCTACCCTTATCTTATATTTTTTATACCAAAATATCCTCATATAAAATGTGTAAATTTTTTTCTCATTTAATTATTTGATATGAAATTTAATAAATAAATCTAATTTTAAATACTACTTAATTAATATTCTCAATAAATATGGAAAGTATTATATATTTTTCGTAAAAAGATGTTAAGGATACTAATTTATATTTGCATGTGATTTGAATGACAATAACTATATACAACACAATTTTTGAGCTAGTAGTTTTTTTCTTCTTTTTATTTTCTAAATACTTCAAGTATGAACCAACCTGTTTGAAGAAAGACGATGAAAATAGCCAATATCTCGAACCATACTTATAAGTTATCTCATAGTTGGACTAATTATTAAAAAATTATAAATGATGTGGGTATGAGGTAATTTGAAGATAATAGTTGAAAGATATTACGGTTCAAAAAAACTGATATAAAAAACATAGAATAATTTTTGACGAACAATTTCTCATGATATCAGCTATGAGGTAATTTGAAATTGAAAGACATTTAAAAAAAACTAAAAACATAAAAAAATGAATTAAAAAAGAAAAAAAAATATTTTTGATAGTAAATTGAAATTAATAAAAATATCAGTTTTTAAAAATATGAATAATTTATTTTTCATTTTTTATAATATCAAAATTTTAAAAAAATTAAAGTTTAAAAATTTTATAAACAAAATTATATAATACTTTTAAAGAAAGTATATAATACTTGTCATTGTCATGTTTGTTAAACATATCAATCAAGTAGTATTTAAAAATAAATTTATGTATTAAATTTCAGATTAAATAATTAAATTAAAAAAACTTTATACTTATTTATATAAGGATATTTTGGTCCAAAAAAAAATATAAAAGGTTGGGGTAGAGGAATAATTGATAAGGTATGGAATAAAGTTTTCCGGTAACGATTCAAGGGTCTGAGGCCCATTCGTACAATCAAGATAAACGGAATCAAAATACTTACCCAAGAAAATCAAGAATGAGTGAGCATCAACACCGCCGAATTCGTCACCGGCGGCGGAGAACTCATACCACCGTCAAACTAATGCCAAACTTTTTCCATGATATCACCCTAATCAAACTTAAATGTGCGTAAGGAAGAATCAAAGCCTCAATCCTTAGGGCTTTGATTCCTCAAGGATCGAACTACATGATAGCAATAGGTTTGGAGTGAAATGTTCAAGAAAAGGCCTACTTACGCGACGGTGATATGTCCTAGAGTTTGCTGGATTTGCTACAAACGAGGATGAAGACGGTGAATCTGCACTTAGGTAAGATTCAAAACTTGCTCACTTCGATCATTTCTTCTTCTCCTTTTACACTTTTCTCTAGTCTGTAGGCACAGTGAAATTGTTGTAATGGCGGTGAGGTGAGAGCGTTGGAGGATGATAAATTGCAGCTGCATCTGTAGTATAACAATTTTAGTGGTCTTTGACATACATTAATATCACAACTCAATTGCAACCATATCTATTATATTTGTCTGCAGTTAACAGTAATGTAACGGTTCACTGTATATTTTTGTAAATATAAGGGAAGACCAATGCAATTCTAGTTCTAGTTGTGATTGAGAGTAAATTTGACTGTAATTCGTTTGCTATGTTTAGGGATGCAGAGATGTGGAAGATTTGCAGATTAAGATGGACAAACTATTTAAAACCAGGTCTGGAAAGATTTACAAATTATGTGTCTGTTGTAGTAGAAAAATGAGGATGAGTGTGTGTACTATTAAATACAGCAGGCTGAGTAGGAATGCTACTAACTTGGGTAAAAATGGGGGTAGTAGGAGAAATGGTAGGTGGGATAATAGATGTATTTTGTGAAGATATTGGTATATCGGATGAACCAACTGTTGTGCAAGCAGTAGATGTCGGTGTGTTTTGCATCCCATTTGAGCCATCAATTTTGTGAGCATAGTCATGATGTGTTGCCATGTCTAGAGTCAGAAATCTTCGGCTGGTTATCCATTATGGTGTGGATCTCCCCAATTTGTCGCTCCATATATTGACTTGCATTGTGGAATCTTTCATCTATTTGATGGTGAGTGTGTGGATGATTGCATTATCTATATGATCACGGGTAACTTGAATAGCTTCTTCTAAATCTTTAGAAAAAGGATTGGAAACTTTAGGAGGCATGGATTCAATGAATGAAAACATCAATGATAGACTATACTAAGGCTAAGCAAGATCCAAGGTTGCATAAGAAAACATAAGAAAAACTTTTTGAATTTTCATTGAAACATTATGCTATCACATATTACCCTTTAAATAGCTAGGGTTAACACAGCCTAAATGGGCCAAGGCCACTTTCGATAAACATCAACTACCTACCCATTGCAAGGGATTGCCACCATTCTACCAGTTTTCACACTTAAAATCATTATTCCCAACTCAAGGTCATAACAGTAATTAACATATTCTATTCTTTCACCCAATCATAAGAACCAATTTTGTCAAGTGGCAGAAATTTTTTGAAAAATTCTTACCATTTCCCTCTCCCTCTCACTCTCACCTTCTCTCTCTTACATCAACTACCTACCCATTGCAAGGGATTGCCACCATTCTACCAGTTATACCCTTCACACTTAAAATCATTATGCCCAACTCAAGGTCATAACAGTAATTAACATATTCTATTCTTTCACCCAATCAGAACAACCAATTTTGTCAAGTGGCAGAAATTTTTTGAAAAATTCTTACCATTTTCCTCTCCCTCTCACTCTCACCTTCTCTCTCTTACATTTCTCTCTCTTGCCTTTCTCTCTTCAGAAGTTCTCTCTTTCTCTCAAAACCCTAGACCGCCTCCGCCTCCTTTCTCTCTCTTGCCTTTCTCTCTTCCATTTTTGTTAATAGCTTATTTCAGGCATTTCATCGCATTCCTTGCAAGCTACAAGGTATGTCGTTATTCGTCTGTGTATTCATTTTGTAATGGCATGGTTTCATTTTTTTGATTTCGCTTTGTTTTTTGATTCAGATTTATCATCATCACCATCGTTTTGTCTGTAATGACGCATCGTTTTTAATGGCACATGTATCTTCGTTTTACTATGTGGTATTCTGTGGTTTGTTGTTTGTTGTTCCATTCGTATTACCAACACTCAGGTTAGGATATTCTTCCTCTGTCTCCTTTCTGATCTCAGAGTTTTTCTTCTTCTCGTCAAGGATTTTCTACTGGGTTTTTGAGGTTTTTGTGATTTTTAGAATGGCTGCTACTACTGCTGGTGCTTCATGGTGGTAATGAATCTGGTGTTTTGAGGTTTTTTACTCTTTAAATTTGGTGATGGTTTTTGTTTTTGCAGGGTTTCATTTTCGATTCCTAATTTCATTTCACGAATTGAATTTCATTTTCTTTTGTTGTTGAATTTTGTGCATTGTTTTCTATGTCATTTGCAGGTTGTCGTTTGCCTAATGATTCGAAAGACAGTGTCGCTTATGAATTATGTTCAGGCAAGTTAAAAAATGCATTCATACAGTTCAGTTCTATATTGCTTATTCTATTTGACATTTTCAGTTTTATGGAGATAGAAAAACTCATCCATCACAATATGTTACTTTTTGTAGGCCCATCAGAATGTTTTTCGCCAATTGGTTGATTTGATTGGAATCACATCCATTATGGAGGTGAACTTTTGCCTTTCCGTTCTTAATTATAACAGTACCTTGGATTGGTAATAATTGATTCTGAGATTTGTTCTTCGCGCAGGTTTTGGTTCGATTAGTAGGTGTCGATGATCATGTGTATCCCAACTTTATTGATGTGATGCAATGGTTGGCCGAGAGGAACCTGCTTGAGATGATTGTCGATAAATTAAGTCCATCTGTAAGTGAAGAATATATCCAGCTTTATGTTTTTCTGAGCCAAATTTCACATGTTAACTATACGATAACAACGCATTTGCACTTATATAGGTTGCCGATGACCACGCGTCTGAATTATATAGGTTCTTTACTGCCTTGTTTTTTTCCTTGCAAATTATCTTACAACTTTCTTCTTCCTTATTTAAACCAGTGTCCTACTGAAGTTAATGCCAATGCAGCTGAAAATCATTATGTACAATAACACGAAATGCCTCATCTACTCTAGCAATTAAATTATCAAGCCCAAGGTTTGCATCAGGAAACTTCATGGTTTTTCTTTTGATATGTATCTGTTAAATAATTGTTATATTTATACTTTTTCTAAACATGCAGTTTTGTCGCAAAAATTTTGGGCTATGCATTGGAAGATTCACAATCAAAGTCTAGCCTTGTGAACTCACTTTCTGTGTTGGACCTGAAAAGATCTAATGTACCGTCTCCTATTTTTCATTCATTCCGAAGTCAACACATGTATGAGCCACATATTCCTGTAAATCTAGAGACTATTGGTGCAATGCTCCCTAAACTCAGTAAGATGGAATTAATGTTTTTTTATTTCGGCTGTCAATAGTTTATATGCTCATTATCCAAACTTTCAATCGTTATGGTTACATAATCTAATTTCGTTATCCACATCACATCTTCATGGCTTTCCTTTCTACAGGTGACTTGCTAATGCTTTTGATTGTGTCATCCGATGAGAAAGTATTGCCTACAACATTTTTGTGATTCAGGATTGGCTAACTTCAAGTAATTGATTTGGGTTTCAGGCTATTAATGTTCTTTAATCTTTTTAAGTAGACTCGTGAATGATATCAATATTTTTGTGATGTGTTAGGACTTGCGATGGAGTTGATGAGGCAAGGGGCAATGCTAACTATCTTGAGTGCACTTTTAACTGCATTGGCTTGGCCAGCTGAATTGCTTTCAGCCACTGATTTCATGGACAGCACGTGGTGCCAGCTGAATTGCTTTCAGCCACTGATTTCATAGACAGCACGTGGTCGATTGCTATTGACAGGTAAAATTTTATCTCTTCGTTTAGTGGAATATAACTTTTGCAAAGTCAAGAAAGATCATCTACTTGCCTTTTGTTACTTAACATGGTGTAGGCAATTCATGGAGTTTCTATCGTTTTTGCTGGACAATATACTGTGACATAATTGATCGTCACAGATAGCATATGCTTGAAAAATTGCCATGGAAGTTGACAGCTGCATGTTGTCATATGTGCAATTCATAGATCCAAGGCTTCATCATATCCATGAAGTCTTGCATTTTACCTATTTTTTGTGTCTAATGCCAAAAATATCTAGCTAAAACTATTTAGAAAAGTCGGTGTGCTTGGGGTGGCTAGGATATATATTTTCATGTTACTATTTTTTCGATAGACGGCATGGTAAAAAGGAATGTTTCACTGTCTTGGTTCCATTTAAAATTTATTATTTATTCTGCCTGTCTAAGATTATTTTACTTTTCAGATCAGACAAGGCAGGGATACTGCTTGCTGAAGTATTATTAGGAGGAAAGTCTTCATGTGAAGAAACTGCTTCTCACTACATTGGTATGGCGCTGATGTATCTGTTAAAGCTGTTGTCCGGATCGTAGAAGTGAGTAGAGGTTTGAATAGCGATTGTGCGTTGCTTCACAATTGCAAGGTGTGTGGTTTGCAGGGTTCACGGTGGCTGCAGTTTTGTTATTGTTTGTAGTATTCCGACGAAATAAGTGGCGGAGGAGGGATGGTTACATAATTGTGGAATATGTTAGATGATGGTGAGTGTTTAATGTGGTTTTCGACTGTTTGTGGTTGTGGATGGGGAAAGAAGTAGTAGTGGAAGTTTACATTGTATGTTATATCTGAAATCTCACAACTATGATTTTGTCATGAATAAGATAGGGTTGATTTCTTCTGCTTTACTTTGTTTCTTTGTTCTATTTTAGGGTTGAAATTCCATTTTCTTTTTGCCTACAACATAGCACTTAAATATGTTTTTGTGATTTAGATATGGTACCACAATGTACCACACGTTAAGCTAGCTGAAGTAAAGGGACACCAAAACTGGGTCAAGTTGATGGGTGAGTTCTTGACATTCCCTGGAGGAGGCACCCAGTTCATTCATGGTGCTCTCCACTATATTGATTTTCTTCAAAAGGTAATAATGAATGTTCTTAACTATGTAATATATATAGATGATATTATAAGTTTGTTTGAAATAATTGGTTAACTGTTATTGTTCAGGCGCAACCAGACATTGCATGGGGAAAATCAATACAAGGTGATATTGGACGTTGGGTGTGGAGTTGGTAGTTTTGGAGGTTACCTATTTGAAAGAGATGTTATTGCTATGCCTTTTGCGCCTAAAGATGAACATGAGGCACAAGTTCAGTTTGGACTTGATTGAGGAATACCAGCCATATCTGCTGTCATGTGGTAACAGGTGGTATGTTGCTTTTGGAATTGAACCGAATTCTTAGACCGGGTGGTTATTTTGTATGGTCTGCCACACCTGTGTACCAAACTCTTGAGGAAGATGTGGAGATATGGAAGGGTATGATAAATACATAACATATCTTATCTTTGTTATGCAGTAATGAAATGGAATTTTAATAGGTGTTGACATGTTATTTTCATTCAGCAATGAAAGTGTTAACAATTACAATGTATACTTTTACAATTGCAATGCAGATATGAGGCCGGCCTTCTTTTTGCATACTTAGCTTTTGTTCCGTTTTGTGAAGCTGGTGTAATGGATGGCCTTTCTTTGCAAGTAAGCCATGCTGCCAATCAGACTTTGTCTTCAGTACCTGATGATTTTTCTGACAATTTTCTTTATCATAAGATAATATCCTCACTGAATTAATTATTCACCATGAAATTCAGAGGCTTTTAGAGAATACTTTTCGGCTTGATCTTGAAGCAATGTAAGATATATTTTATTCTATATTTCTGGTTTAACTGTTACAGGGGAGTAGACATCTGTTACTTTTATAATAGTTTTCCATGGTTGAGCTATACTTTAGAAAGTGTGAGTGGATTCAAAAGTTCCACTGTCTTGTTGCAAATTGCAACCACTCCAAAATTAAAAAAGGAAGTATATTCTTCACAACTTAAAATTTGCATTTTATCTAGCATGTGTAAATTGGATATTTATGCTTAATTGTTTTGTCATTGATATTGTCTCACTCTTCATTACGTAGATACTGTATAGCAGATGACAGGTTAGTTAATGCCATCGAATTCCTGGATCTTGGTAATGGTGCTGGTTGGGAGCTGCTTCAGGTATATAAAACATGTTTGCTAGAATGGGAAACTATCAGTTTATGCCTTTGAGGGAGTGTGTGTTAAACGAAGTGCCTCACAACTAGCTTATTTTTACAAAAGATCTAAAATACCAGTAGTTTATAGAAACAACTTATACAGAGTTTGCTATTTTTCTGTCTTCCATTGTAGAAGTGACTTATGTGTGAACATTTGTATGTGATCATTTTCTACTTGCATGTTTTGGTTCATCGAAAATATGTTTAATTGCTACATCAAATTCAAGTGTGAATTTCGAATTCAGTACCTATATCAAATGTTCATGGGGCTGTTCTCATGATTTCCAGGCAATGATTAATGCTGACTTCCGAAAGAGACCAACTGCGGAGGCCGTTCTTGGTCATAGGTTTATGACTGGGGAAGTCCTTTGAGTTTCAAGATCAAAAGAATATGGTTATCATTATGAAATATATCTACCACATGGCTCACCAAGCCGGTAAAATTCTTTTTTTGGAATAAGATTGTCTTGATTTTGAATTGCTTTCTCTTAAGCAGCAATGCCCCCGTAAATATGTATTATATTCTCACAAGTATGTATTCAGAAGAGATTCAAAGAAGAAATATGGTTAATTTTTACAAGTGATAAAGACGAAATGTCCAAATAATTAGTGGTTAAAGAACATAAAGGGGTTAGAGGATGCAACAACAAAAATAGAAAATAGATTATTGGTCTAAAAAGAAAAATAGTTGATTATATGTATGTCCTGTGTGATTCTCTTTCAAATCCTATCATGTGATGGGGAAATCTTAATAATAATGTGGGATAATAATGAATCATTATAATTAATTATGTAGTAGTGGTATTTGGTTGGTGTAAATCAAGGAGTGTTCATATTCATGTTGATAATGTGTATGTCCTGTGATATGAAAGATAAGCAAGTTCTTTGGTTTGAGTTGAATAAAAAACAATCATTTAAAATCATTATTGGATTTATCATGTTGGTAATTTGCTACATCTTTTATTTTTAAATATTTGTAGTTATTAATAATTTTATAATGACAATTATATATCAGCAACAATCAATTCTTATCAAAAAATTTAATATATGAATGGATTTATCCGTGAATTTAATATATGAATGGATTTATCCGTGCGTTAGTTATGTGTAATAACAAAGATTAGAGACAATTACTAATGCACCCCCATTTTAAAGGTATAGAAATCATTAAGCCATTCTGGTTTCTTTGTCACTCTTTTAAATTTGAAGTTGGCCCCTTAACCTATCGAATGGATAGTTTTTCGATAAAAATATGTCTTCTACTACTTACTACCTTTTTAATTTAAACAATAATAATTTAATACATAGTTTTACATCTAAAAAGATTGATTCTTTTAAGAAAAATTCAAATGAGTGTCTTAGGGGATACTCTTAAAGAGTTTAAAAAAATATATATATATTTTTAAATGCTTGTATTTATTAAAATAGTTAACTTTTTTAAACAATAAAAGAGAATTTTTTTTTTTTGAAAAATATTTGTATTGAATGTATTGAAAATATAATAATTAGTTTATTTAAAGAATATTTTTTATTTAAACTTTTTTTCTTTAATTAAAATTATTAAAGTTATAAGTACTAGTTTATCGAATGAATAACTATTGAATGGATAGGTGTTGGATAAAATTGGTAAGATTTGATGACAATATTTATGAGAAATTGAATGAAATGAGTGTACTTGAAAATATCCTAGAAGTTTTTCATATAGGCAGGCGGTGACTAGGTGATGGAAAATTGAAAACGCGTTTGTAGTTAGAATATATATATATTAGGGTATGAGGGTAATTTTGAATTGTGAATTGTAAAAAGAGAATATGGGAAGAAAAGAAGAAGAACAAGTGGCGGTGGGAGTACCCGTTTACGAAAGAAACGGTATCCCGCCTAACGCGTTGATCGGAGATCCCAAAGGTATTCCTATCCAACAGACCATTTACAGAGACACTCCTGCTCCCTTCAATTGCCCTCACTGCGGTCACACCTCTCTCACCACCGTCAGGTACTTGACACTGATTTTCGAAATTGATTACATGTAATTGAACTATTCTCTTACATAATTATCTGTACAAGAGTCGTCTCAAGTTTTATATATTTAATTTTATGATAATTGCAGATCGAAGATTAGTTTGGCGGCATTGGTTGGATGCTTGATGCCAATGATGGTTGGAGTTTGTTTTCTGTGTCCTTCCATGGACTGCCTTTGGCATAAGTATCACTACTGTCCTGATTGTCAACAAAAGGTACTATTACTCTATCTACCCTAATTTCGTGAGTGTTAGCTACTGGACTATAACTGATGTAAACGTCTTGATATTGTTTGTAGGTTGCTGATTTTGAGAAATCAGATATCTGCGCAGTGATGGATCCGCCAAACTGGACGCAGGAGAGCTTTGCATTGGCAAGATACTAGTATGATATTTCTCTATCATGTTCTTCATATCTAGCTCTTATTTTATGGGATGAAAATGCTTGTATGCTATATTAATTTTATTTTTATTTAGTTGTAAATTTGATGCATAACATAAGGTAACATAAGGTGTGTTTGGAATTGAAACATAAATCTTCCTGCGCTTCTGTCATGAAATGCATAGGTGGCTGGTTTTAATATATGTTTGGAAGTGTTATTGTTGGCTTTAGAATTCAAACATAAAATTTTTTTTCAATAAGTTTGTCTCACTTTTCTTTAACACTAATTTAATTTTTCTATAAGTATTGAACCTTGTTTTTTTAATAGCAAATAGTTAGATATTAGTATTGAATCATCTTTATAATGCATACATAATTTTAAATATCCATGTAATTGTTAATTCTTTTTAGAATTTTTTTAAACTAATAAAATGTTATTTGGAATCCCTTATATCATAAGATATATTTAGTAAGAAAATGATTGAGTCTAACTCATCCTACAAAACAGACATTTATAAATTATGTTTTAGTCCTATATTGTGGGAGTCTCTTAATATACTCTCTCACGTCTAAGAGACTCTTGATACCAACATGGTTAGTTTGGAACTTCTTTTCCTCATATGTAATGAAGTTTATCCATTCGAAATCTAAAACCTTCATATTCCTTCATTCTTCCCAAGAAGATTTGATTCTTTGATGTTTTAGTAAATCACACCAGGCAAGCGAAAGTTATCAAGGGCAAAAAAACAATTGTTTATAGCACTTAATTTGTGGTGGACTGAATTTGATATCAAAATTGACAAAATAACCCTGCAATATCATTTTCTCTCTTGAAGCTTCATGATATTGGGAAGATCAAGTTTTCTTAGAATCATTATCTCGGTCTAAATTGCTAAATTTCACCTTCATCAGTGCCCACTATCTTCCCAGTGTCAAAGTCAGTCGTCTTAAATACATTGCTATATGTATCCTGTCCAATCATGTTCTGGTGGCTTTCGAAAGAATCTTATAAGCAAATCCGTCCGTATAGCAATATTCGAAAGAATCTTATAAGCAAATTCGTCCGTATAGCAATGTATTTAAAATGAGGGATATTAAGACATGGAAGATAGTAGTACTAAAGAAGGTGAGGTTTAACAATTTAGTTTCAGACAAAGTAAAGTTTATGGCAAGGAGATAATGATTATGAGAAAGTTTAATCATTCCAATTTCTTGAAGTTTCAAGAGTATATGTAGCATGACATTGCAGGCTCTTGAGCAGTAAACTACAGATTATGTGATATATGAAGCAATAGTTTTATGCTCTTGAATACTTTCACTCGTGTGGTGTGATCAATTCTTTTTGAGAATAATAAAGGAATAGTGCAGATTCTGTATTGACAAACTTCATTACATCTAAGGAAAAGAAGTCCCTTATTAATTGTGTTGGATATGATGAGGTGTATTGGGAATAATTTTATTGTTATTTAGAAGTCATACATTTATTTTATAAGTCAATTTTATAAGGTTGAGTTATATTTTATCATAATTTTTAACAGTATTAAATAATTTTATTTTAATTTTTATATAAATTAAATTTTAAAATAATCTCAAATATGAATGAGTTAATGATTTTACAACAATACACTAAAACAAATATAATAAAAATAATTAACATAACACTATTATTTGAAAGAATATAGGAATTAGTTAGTGTTGAAGTTTTTTATTAGATTAATTTGTTAATATTATTTTACCAATTTTAGAAGTTCATTTTAAAATAATCTCAAATATGAATGAGTTTAATAATTTTGCAACAATACACTTAAACTAGGATAATAAAAATAATTAACATGACACTATTTGTTTAAAGAATATAGAAATTAATTAGTTTGTTGAAGTAAGTTATTAATTGGTTAATTTGTTAATATTATTTTAACGACTTTATAAATAGAACATTTGTTGTAATTACTTAATTTTTTTTAATTCTAATTTAATATGAATTCTACTAAAGTTTCCTTTGTATTAAGTTTTCTAACTTACTTTTCATATAAAATTAATTTCATTTCTTTGATCGCCTATTTCAAAGGATAAGAATGAAACTTTATTATATAATAAATTATAAATAAGTTTAATGAAATTACATTACGAATAAACGTTTTATATATATATATATATATATATATATATATATATATATATATATATATATATATATATATATATATATATATATATATATATAATTCTCTGTTTTTGGACTATATTAAACATCAAAGGACTTCAATAATAAATAAATTTAATGAGAATGCATTATAGATAAATGTTGTGATTATAAAATATATCTCTTTTCTTGGACCAAAGTGTCTTTTCTTGGACCAAATTAAACATCAAAAGGCTTTATGGTGTCTAAAATCTTGGCTTCAATCTCCTTGAGGTTCCTTCTTGTTCGCATTACACTCTTTTGCAAAATAACCGAACTTTTGACAATTAAAGCGTTGCACCTTGATTTTTTTCAATCCTCTTCCTTTTACCTTTAAAGTTTCCTTGACCACCATTTTTGTTGCAACTACTTTCACCCTTCTGACAAGTCGAAATCTTTAAACTTTGGGAGTCTCTTCCACCAAAATTCTGAAAATTCTCTTTACTTTCATGGGTCATTTTCCTTTTGATCTCTTGTCATTCTTGTTAAAACAAGCTTGCAATGCAATCTCCTCCATTGCCTTATCATTATTTCTCTTATCCATCCTTAACTCACAACAAAACAACATGATTCATGCAATTCAACCAAGTCAAAACCAGTATTAGACTTGGACCCATTAAGATGCATTAAAAGTCGTACGAATTTTCTTTATTTTTATCGTGCATTGTTAGCGGACTTTGGCAAAGCAAGTAGAAAGTATGCTAAAAAACAATCGATCTATTCACTTTCTTCATTTTCTGGACTTACTTTTACGTGTCCAATCTCAAAGGCTAATATCATGTTATCATTGATATTGATATTGTAAATTATTTTATACTTTTATTGTATACATTGATATTGATATGGTAAATTATTTTATATTTTTATGAAGTATGGAAACAATAATATATGGATTTATTCAGCCTAAACGATTCTCTGGTTTTTAATTCAGACTTTTCTAAATTTAATGTTAGTGCACTCTTCCTAGAGAAGGATTGAAATGTAGGCAAAAAAATTTAGATTGGGGTTTATGGTCATGTCTTTTCTATGGTAACTGTTGTTTCTCTCTGCTGTCCGACCATATTTTGAGTTCTATGTTCTCCGGCCTCTCTCTCATTCTTTAGTTATGAGTTTTTCTTCACAATTGATATATGATTATGCTCTATTCATCAAATCACTTTAATTCCACACTCTTTTAAGTATCGGTTTCTCCTGGAACATGTAATATGACCTCAACTCCCTTTTAAACATATATGCATCATATTGTTATTGTCACTTTCGTTAAACGATGCAAGTGCTCATGCAGGGTTTCCTTCCTTTTCTATGTGACCCCGCTGAGTATGACCGTGATTGTGGGTTTTCACTGTAATTTCGAGTAGTAAAATGAACAATGAAGGCATCAGATTGATCCTTTCAAGAATCTATACTCTCGTATATAAAGGTTTTGAACCACGTCATCCCAACTCCCTCCCTTCAGAGGTCAGTGCGAAGAACGCACACTTCATGGCCTCATTGGATCTCTGGTTCCATTGTTATCTACATGCACAACATGTTTTTCTGGGTCTCTGGTTCCATTGTAACTTTGTAGCTTTGGATGTTTCTCCATAGACCTCGGGGTTCTACGGTTGAGAATGAGAGACAAAAGGTTCTTCTTTCACTCTAGAGTGAAGCATCTGAGGCTCATTCCCACAAAGTTTTTGTTGCAACCACTAAAGTTGTTAATGCTCAAGTTGTTGTTACAACCAATGTTCTTTGGTGGATAAACATTGGATTTCATGAAAAATAGTGGGAATCAGCAGTCAATTTCAACAAACGATGTTATTGTTCTATTAGGAATTAGAAATAGAAAATGAGGTGGTGGAGTTGCGTCTCACTGCAGGGACCAACACTTCTAATGCGGAGGAGTAATGTGGAGGAGTAAGGAAGACCTGCAAGATTAGCACTTCAACGCTCAAATGAGTGAGAGAATCAAAAGTAATGTGAGAGTGAGAATGAATCGAAATTTCTGAAATGAAATGTTTTCGCGTTATATATCAATTGTGTTTGAAACCGTTTGCGTGTGATGCAACATAGTTTACTTGTTTCACACGTCTTTCCTCTTGAAATTTGTCCTTAGACATTTTTCTAATGGTCTTGTGCACAACCCAGAATATAACAGTTAACAGAAGAGATTAAGAGGATATGGTGATAATTTATGACAATCAGAAGAAGATGATTTAATGACGCCACTATTTTGGTTTGGAACGGAAAATGAATAGTAAACCTTTGATGGTCACTTTAAATAATTGTTCAAATAGATTTTTAATTCAAAAAAAATTCTCTTAATTTACTTAACAATTTTATTTTTTATTGATTGAAAGACAAGAAAAAAAACTTAACGGAAAATTACTCTGAGTAAAAATTACAAAAATTCATTGTTCAATAAATAAGTAAAAGTAAAGAAAAAAAAAGTGATTATTATAAAAGTGTCGCATTGAAATTTAAATGGTGGGAATTTGATTCTTCCAATGTCAACTTTGGTAAGTGTTAGTTAAATATTAAAGCATTTTTATGTTTTATTCCTTTTCCACAAACTTATGTTGATGTTAGCTGTCCCTTTTTTATAGAAAAAAATAAAATATAACAAAAGTAAGGTTCTTTTTTTTTTGAGTTTTACACGTTCAATAAATATCACTTGATTGATAAAACATATACTTGATTGATAAAAAATATTATATTTGAATGCATTTTGTCTTTTATAAAACAAAATAAAATTTTAGATTATATTTTAAAAATTTTGTGCCACTTTATTTTTATATAAATTTTGAGACGGACATGTCTTTTATCCTCTATTTATATACGCATAAATCTATAATATTGTTTATTCTTTTAATATTTAGAATAAACTAGTAATTGCTTATCAAGTAGTATCAATGACTAAAACATATTTAATTTAAAAAGAAAAAAAGTGGTGGGGCAAGAATATAATTGCAAACATCTTTTGAATTTGAATATATGATTGGTCAACCGTCAAGCAACTATTATAACAACTACTTTTACACGTGAGCTTTTCATCACACACTCATTCATTTTTTCCTCTTTCAACAATTATGGAAGAAATTGCTGGATAAAAGAAAAATAAGTTATTTTAGTTTTCGAATGTATATTAACATATGCGTGTCAGAGCTAAATTTTAGTAAGAAACATTCTTAAAGCTTATAACTATTTTGTAAAATAATTAAATGTTGGTTCAATTTTTTTTTCAAATGTTTTAGAATACCGTATAAAATCAAAATAATAGAATGAACAACTTTTGTTTATCATAATCTTTTTTAAAATAATTGAGTTTTTATTATAGTATTTTTTGTTTATTAATATTAATGGGAAAAAAATGGATCTTTCAAAATCTGGAGCCTCCCAAAATTTATGACCATGTGTTATAAAGCTTGATGTTCTGGTATAATATTGGCCTGATTATATGCCATAGTTATAAATCTGTGCTGCTGTATTATATTTTTCAAGAGTTTATGCTAGCATATTAAATTTGTAATAAGATGTTTGTGGTATTTTGAATCGAATTTTAGTGTCGACAAGGATAGTTTGATATTTTGACAGGAGTTATGCATGCTGTAGTCGAAGTCTGTTCAAGTATGTTGTCGAAATATATTAACTTGTAATTTAAGTTATTATGTCGAATTGAGTCTTACTTGTAAGTTCAAGTGTTTAAGTTAGTTTATTCGCCTGTTTATTCCCTAACATACTAATTTAAGTTAGTATGTCGAAATATATTAACTTGTAATGCGCCTGTGTGTAAAAGCTCATTAGGTTAGCTAGTCTCTCATATTTGTAAGGGTGGTGGCAAATCCTACTTCGGATGAGAGAGGTTAACTATTGATATTCACTTGTTAAATCTGTATATAACTCTGATACATATTCAACTACACAAATATTCGATACACAAGAAGATATGATTAAAGAGGTTAGAATTAGAAATAAAGTAATTGATATCATCACTCGTTCAAATACCGAAACAGACAAAAGAGGGGGAAGTAACAAAGTAATGTTTGGTTGTAACAAAGGTGGAAAATACAAGGATACAAATAGTGGAACATAGTGAGACTAAAAAATGTGTATGTGCATTCAAAATTAGATCGACTCCGGCGAAAGATGTGTCTAGATGGAAGATTGATGTAAAATATGGAATTCATAATCATGATTTACCTTATAGATTAGAAGGTCATTATTTTGTTGTTAGGTTAAGAACAGTCTCATCTACCAACAGATCGATGATGTATGAATAAGTCATGCATCCACTTATCTTATAGTAAGCACCCCTGTATATACGGACATGTGGTGTTACCTCAGTATATGGCACTCCTACGTAATCAACAATAAAATCAATAACAACTTCCGTGACATCTCGAGGGATCCAAAACATGCCCTTGATGGAAAATGATGGCATGTGAAATAAAGATATCTCTGGACATCATCTCTCTATAAATGTTTATCAAGTTTGTGTCTATCTTCGTCAAACTAATTCTCTAATGAAGATATTATAGTTACAAATATTATAATTAAGAATGAAATGAATTGAATATCTATCCAAAAAAAATTAAAAAGAATGAGTTAAAGAGAATGTCGTGTATGGTCAAAGTATAAAGTGTCCAACATCACTTTTTTTTAATGAAGAGAATTAGAAAGGTAATCTTTTGGGATGTTGGTGTCCTTTCCAGAATCGAAAAAGAAGACCTAAGAAGGAAAAGGTTGAGTGACTTAACTCACAACAAAACAACATGTCTCATGTAATTCAAACAAGTCAAAACCAGTATTGGAATTGGACCCATTAACATGCATTAAAAGACGAGTTTTCTTTATTTTTATCATGCATTTCTAATGGATTTTGGCAAAGCAATTAGAAAGCAAAATATGCTACAAACAAACAATCGATCTGTTCACTTTCTGGCTTTACTTTTACATGTCCAATCACAAAGGCTTATTCATGTTCCCGCCAAACTAACTAAATATAGATTTAAAATTATTTTATACTTGTATTCAATTAATACTTATGAGTAAAATTGATTAAACATAGAGTAGCAATAGAGTGGAAACTTGTTAATATCAATCATTAGTGAGAGAAACAAAAAGTGGAAGAAACTTCATTTACTGCCACTATAAATTTCCCTATACAGAATTCAAATTTGTGATTCCATTCCAATTTGCACTGAAGAAAAAAAAGAAGCTCTAGTCACTTTCTCTGATGGAGACGAACACACTTTTTCATCTTGTTACCATTTTTACTATTCTTTTGTTAGCAAATGCAAACTCTGAAGGTAATAACCAGCACATTTTTGTTTTGGTTGATAAATACAAATAATGATTTCTGATGAAAACAAACAGGTGATGCTCTGTATGCATTCAGAACAAGTGTAAAAGATCCAAACAACATTCTACAGAGTTGGGACCCCACTCTTGTTGATCCTTGTACATGGTTTCATGTTACCTGTGATACTCATAACAGGGTTACTAGACTGTAATTTTTTCTATTTCCTCTTTTTTTCTTCAACTATTATTACTCTCAGCTCAAAAACTGGTAATTAATTTGGTTTCTCATCTCATGTATTGCAGAGATCTTGGACATGCAAAACTCTCTGGCCATTTGGTTCCTGAGCTAGGAAACCTCCGTCACCTTCAGTTTCTGTGAGTGGGATGTCACAGATTCGAACTCTCGTCTCTGCATTTGATATTTTTGCACAACTATCAACCGACTAATGATATTATTATTAATTGCAGAGAATTGTATAGGAATGAATTGGTGGGTCCAATACCAAAGGAACTTGGAAATTTGAAGAACCTGGTTAGCTTGGGTCTTTACCATAACAACCTTACTGCTTCTATTCCTCACACCCTCTCCAACCTCTCTAATATCAAATTCTTGTAAGTGATTTATTATTACAATTATAGTCAATGAATTATATAGTACTATAGTATTTGAATATGATGCTATATATGCTTGCAGGAGACTCAACAACAATAAGCTGACAGGAAGAATACCTAGGGAACTGACTAAGCTGAAAAACCTCAAGATCATGTGAGTGTCATTCTCTTGTTTTTATTCAATCTAGCTCATCTAGTTTCATTTGTTTAATAAATTATTTTCCTTGTGCAGAGACCTGTCAAACAATGATCTATGTGGTACCTTTCCCACATATGGCTCCTTCTCCAAGTTCTCTCAACAAAGGTAACGCTAATTGAGCGAGTGTAGAACTAACAACAGTAATGGTTCTTAAAATTATTATGTGATTTGATTATTTATATTCCTTCAGTTTCAGGAACAACCCAAGACTTACAGGTCCAGAGTTAATGGGATTCGTGAGATATGATGATATTGGAGGAAGCTGCAAATGAGAGATTGACAATCCTCAGGCAAAAATTTTGGTCACCAGATGTTTAAATCTATGGTACAAATGGTTTCGAGTATCAATTTGTAATATTGATATACTTGATGTATAATGAAAATAACATAGAGTAGTAATCATATTTGGCTACTTTGTTTTCTCCTTATCCACTTCCACTTTTCTCACATGGTCTTATTTAACTTTTAACTTACTGGCTGCTAAGTGAAAACTCGTCTTATCATACTTTACCCACTACATTTCTTTTTACAAGTGCTTGGATTTTTACTATATTTTATGATATTCACAAATATGTCTTGCAATATAAAATAGTATTCAAAGTTTACAAACGGTATTTAATCTAGTGATTTTGCAATACAAAGTGGCATAATTTGAACAAAGTTGAAGATTTTAATTAAGATAACAATTGTAAATTAGTTTGTGCAGACATCATATCATTAGCATGAAATAAAATTTGTTTGTTAATAATTGGGAAATTTAAGTAAATTCATAGCTCAAAAACTTATAAGAATGGGTACCTCAACTTTTCTCATACAGGAACTTGTAATTTGCTAATTAACATAATATTTAAAATTGATTCACAGACAAACAATACTCATTCAAGGATGGTTAAAGATCCTACATTTTGCAAATAAAAAGTAGGGACAGCGTCAATAATCACTTTCTTTGTGTTAATCGGATATTCTCTTCATGCAATTGTAGGTAGAACCGCAAAGTACAGCAAGATTCTCTGAGAGTTTTAACACTACTACATTTACAAGATCATATTTGATTTCATGGTTCTTTGATTTTAAGTTGAAAGACATTTGAGCCATCTTATTCAAGCTTGAAATGTGAACCTTTATACACCTAAAACTACTGTAATTAAATCATCCATATTTTTGAAATATCAAGATCTCTCTACCAGAAGGACCCACAAAATTTAAATACAACTGAATCACTTGCAAATGTGAAGCATAATTGATTGGTTACTGTCAATTGCTTAAATGTATATTTCAACAATAGAAGTTATGGGATTTATTATTTGAATAAAAACAAGACCAAAACTCGTTATAAGGTTGAATTAACAATGATAACAAGATAAAAGAATGAATAGTGAGTAAAAGGAATATTTACATAATTGAAACTAAGCAAAACTTGATCCTAAGCTTGACTCGCCGGTTTGGAAACAGCGTTAGCTTCAGCATAGAAAGGAATTAATCTGCACAACCATCCAAACTACGACTCATTGCATGGTATAAACATGTACATCCCTGAAAAAAAAGAAAGTCAAGATAAGTTAGTTTCTTAAAGAATTGGTAAAATAGGAACAAAGAACAATATAATAAGGCCTTTAACCTACAATAATAATGATGGTAATATGCCTTTTCTTAATTTAAAAAAATTCTTACCCGATAGTAACAGCATGAGTCCTAAATTTTTATAATTAAGAAAATGAAAGTACAGAAGAAAAAGATTTTATTAAAAAACAAAAACCTGCTTTAAATACTACCTCTAGTCCAAACATCCAAAGCAACAGCCTCGGCCATCTGATGACGGCCGACTATTAGATAATGCTATGGTGTCGGTGGAGGAGAAGCGCTATCCTCAGATAGAGATGATGTATGTGAGGATTCTCGTCCCCTTGACCCGTGTAACTCTGTAACTCGAGCACTACTAGAAGGTATGGAGAAACTACGAGCCATGGCCTGAGGTGGCGTTGGCAGTGGCGATGCAACACTTGTAACAAACAAACTATTTGCAGCAGAAACCCTTTGACCTCTAGACACCAATGGACCTGAATGTCCCACCAAACCTAAAAGCCTTGAGTTGGGCAGAAAATTGGTTGGAGGCCTTGGAAGTTCATGAAGCTCACTTATTTTAGGTGAAGACGCAATAGTAGGAGAAGCAGTAGGAGATACTTTGGGGGATGATGATGATGGAGGCTGCGGGATTCGAGTGCGCAAAAGAGGTCCAGAGAACAACTGAACACTTTCCATTGAGGCAGGTCTGGTAGGCCAAGGACTACTTGTCAATGGGCCAGAAAAGGCATGTCTTTTGATCTTTTTAGAGTAAGCAGAAACATTATCATGATTTAAGGATACAGGACTGTCTACCAAAGGAAGTGGCAGTCTTGAGAAAGCAGTATTGCTGTTGGTTTCCCTGAGTACAGATTGTGCATTTCTGGTAATAGAACCAGAATGATCTTCTCCGGTATCTTTTTTAGGTTTCTTTTGTTCCAATGGGGATGAATACCACAAATTCTTTGAAGGTTCATTTAAATTTGCCTGATTTTTGGAAGGCTTTGCGTTATTTAAACCTGATGAAATTGGACTCTTTGCATCAACCGGAGTAGGTAGCACATATGAACTGAATTTTCGTGATAAAGATGGACGCATCTGTCTCAATTTTTCACTGGGATCCGGTTTATTATCGGGAAAAAGTGGAGCAGATTGGCTTCCTGCCCTAACCCTAAATGAAAACAAATTCCTTTGAAGCTTATCTATGTTTTCCTGCAATTAGAACAACAAAGACTCATTATATATACTCTTAAGTATTTTTTCTTGATTAATTACAATGGCACTAGTGGCCCTTTTACAACTGTCTCCGAGAGGATTCGAATTTAGTACCTTGAGGGTATAAGGTTAAGCTCTTACCACTGAACTAACACTTCAAGTGTAATACTTAAGATAATTGAAATGTAACTATTTACCTTAGCAGCTTCAGCTGATGAACCTCTGGGAAGTGTAACTTCCACCTGGTCCAGCTGCAAAGAAGCCAACATAGTTAAGCCGCATAAAAATCAGAACGAGAGCAATTTAAGTTGTTTTACAAAATTAAAATTATATATATGCTTCTGATATAAAATTTGATGAATGAGAAGTTCATTCTATGATAACTTCCATAGCATTATACATTGCCCGGACAAGTTATTATTCCAACTATATTACTAATGCACATGTAGAAATTAGCCAAATTTAAACAAACAAGGATGTAAAGTTTCTGCCCATAACACTACAAAACTACTCTGCACTACTGATAACTCTTAAGCTAGTAGACTATGCCACCATAAAGGCCTCAACACTATATTTACCCCAGGAAAGCATTCATTTCGGATTTACTCTTAAAATATACTTGTGTTTTCTTTAGCATGCTGTAGGAAATAGGAATACAAACCCTAGCCCGCAATTGTAAGTCTACACAATGACTTGCTTACACGTATTAATGCTCGACTGTAAATGTAATAAGTAAATCTTCATTTGACACCCATTTATAGTTATGTTTAAGAAACACGGGAGGAGAAAAAAATTACAAATTCATGTTTATTTAAGGTACCTCCATAGAATTTTGTGATGTAGAAACATCTTGTTCCTGTTCATTATGTCCATAGTCAAAACTGAGTTCCCCATCATCATTCTCATCATAACCATTGTCGTCGTCTTCTTCATAATCACCTTCGTCCCCGTCCTCCTCTTCCAGACCACTGAAGTGGTAGTCAATGTGTTGCTGTTCAGTAACAGACTTCACATGTGGTTCTACTGTCTCAAGAGACTTGGCTGCTTTCTTGAAGAAACATGTCTGTTTTGGGGTGTAAGAGAATGCATGGGAATCATCAGCGTAAAAAATTATAAATAACTTCTAAGGAAATAGGGGATAAGACGAACGAACCTGAGCAGCATTGTGGCGTGCTGCCTGTGTTAGAAGACTACGAGATTGTCCTTGCTTCAGGGATTTCAATCGGAAAACAAACAATGTGGCCTCCTCATCATATTCATCACGAGCAGTTTGCAACTGCTGCAATGTAAAAGTTTCTCCTTTTCCGCCTTTAGACCTACCTCTTTCTCTGTATTTTGTTACCATATACTCATAAACATCTCTGCATATCATATTACAAAATGATAAGACATTTATCACATTTAAAGAAAAAAATTAAATCCAACAGAACTTATCTAACCTTTTTTCATCACATTGCCGCTTCATCTCCTGCTCCAGTATTAAGATAAGGAAGAAAAAAAACTGATCAAAATTACAAAGATCTTCCACATAGAATAAAAAAGCAAGAAACAGTAAATTGAATAACCACATTTACCCCCACTACCTAAATTGAAGAATTGAACTAATTATACTACTAGGTTATAGCGATAACAATATACTCATAGTTTCACATTTATAAAAACTTAAAGGCGTCTTGAAGATGCTAGAAGCCTCCTATGTTTGAAAACCTTGATTTGTGTCAATTAAAATGTCTTCATTTACTAAGAGTGAACCTGTGAGCCTATCAAGGTTTTAAAGTGTAAAGATGCGGTATGAATAAAAAATAGGAAGTGGCCCAGTACTGCTTTCTATCAGCACATATCCATAAAAGCCTTGCAAAAATGTCTTAGTTAGAAGATATTGCATTTTTTTATTAAATCCTTTACTGATCTATCCTTCATCACTTAATCTATTTATCAAATTAAAGCCAGCTTCAACTTCAAGCCATAATTTGAACCCTCAAGCTTCAGGTTTCGTATAACCATGATAACAGTCTAATTTACCCAATACTGTCAATCCGGATTGCAGAAAATAACAGTTTGTTCAAATTCCGCTAGGCTACAGTGATATAGCGCCGCTACAGCAGTTAATAGACAATATTTTGTACTAACTAAGTAGTGTATCGCATAATAATAGTGATTTGTTCAAATTCGGCTATCCTATAGCACTGCTATTTGACAACACTAAATTTACAGAAACTTTAATATTCTCTAAAAGCTTAAAAGCAAACTGCAATGAGTAAAGGTATTCAATTGCTGTTGGACAATGAATTGATTTGAGATAAAAACAGAAAGTAAAATTCGATAATGAAATTGAATTTAAAAAACTGACCTCAACAATTCGAAGTTCATTCAAAAGAGACTCAGAGGGAACTGTAATTGTCTGTATTATATGTGAACGCTGAAATGGAAAAAGAAAGGCAATGAAAAACAGAAGAAAAAAAAATAGAAAGGAAAGAGTGAATTGGGAATTACATAGTCATCAATTAGTTTCTGAAGTTTAAACTGGATTTTACCAAGCATAAGAAGAACCTTTCCTGCAGAAATAGAAAAGAATAACAGCGTGTAAAAATGGAAATAGACAAATAAAGTCTGAGAGAATGGATAAAGTGATAGATACCAGTTTCTTCTTCGTGATCATTCAAAGCGGTTTTCTCGAGCAAACAAGAACCCATATCTCGCAAGGATTCAGCGAATTCTGTATAAAATGGTAGTTAGCAAGCATAATATAGAATTGAAATATAGGTAGTTAGTTATATGAGTGATAGATACCGTAAGCACTGCTGGCGGTGGCAGCGGCGGCGGAAAGTAAGGTATCGTAGCAGTCTCGCATGTCTTGCATCTCCTGAAAATTGAAATGGATGAAACGAAGAAACCCTAAAAAGTGTAGAAGAAGTGAAAAAGAGAATGGTTACTCTTGTGGCTTGGGCGAGTTCGTCGCGTTGTCCGAGAGGAAGAATGGTTTTGTTGTGGTTGGAGTCATGTTTGTGATTGTGAAGTGCCAGACCTCGTAACTTTTTCAGAGAACTCTTCATTGATAGATCGATCGATGAATGAATGAATGAATGAAATTCTGTTTGTGATTGTTGAGATTGAAAAAAGAGAGTCAAATCAGAGCATTGTTTTGTTTGTTGAAGCGGTTCTTGTGCTTACGCCAACACCTCTCTCTCTTTCACACACAAAACAAAACCTGTATCACATTATTTTACTCATCTTCTTTCTTCCTTGACTTCTTCCTTTCTCGTGCCTTTTTTTTTTTCCTACTTACAATTTTTTTATATTTCTTTTTCTATTTTCTATGTCTATTATTATTATTATTATTATTATTATTATTATGTTTTTCATTAACTATTTCTATTATTTTGTGGCCTTTGGTTTAAGATTATATTTAAATCATCCTTATATTATATCCCTTTCTTCCTTGACCTTGACCGGTTGTCCATTTGCTCCTTAATATTTTCATAATTGATGTTTTAATTATATATAGCATTCATGTTTTATTTATGTTTGTTTCTTAAATATCATTTGTTTGTGTAATTATTTTTGAAAAATATTTTTACTCTGCTAGTATTTGAGGA
The DNA here is from genome assembly GCA_963859935.3 of Lathyrus sativus. Lineage (NCBI taxonomy): Eukaryota > Viridiplantae > Streptophyta > Magnoliopsida > Fabales > Fabaceae > Lathyrus > Lathyrus sativus. Next base: position 9,237,458 of record OZ012737.1, read on the forward strand.
TCCATGGACAAAAAAGATGTTGTTGGCCGACTAAAATCTCAGATGGAAACACGTCGGAAAGAGGTAGAAAGAACGATCATTGCACAAGTTGTGGTAGAATAAGAGGTAGAAAAAGTAATAGCTGAGGATGAAGACCTAATTTGGGAGAATGCACAACCGGAAAAGGAAAGTCCAATTCTGAAAATTTTCTCGTCATCATTAGAAACTGCTCATGAAAAGGATAAAGCACCAATTGAGAAAAAAAAATGAGGTACAACGCAAGCCCTGGGTGGATGTCATACAGGGCAATCACAATTTGAATCGCGGAATGGCTGTGGATTTTATCGCTCCAACCTTTGTTAATGGTGAAATGGAGATCGCAATTGAAGAATCAGATGTCATGGAGGAGTTGGAATTCTGAGAAAATGCATTGATCTTGTTTGCGCTTAGGGATACACTCTCAATGAAAGCTATGAAAAAGTTTATGGAGAAGACTTGGAACTTTGTATCAATCCCAGACCTGTACTACAACGAGGAAGGGTATTTTATTATGAGGTTCGGAACCTGTGAAGATAGAGAAATGTTATAGCTCAAGGCCCTTACTTCATCTATGGAAAACCACTATTTCCGAGAAAATGGACAACTGACTTTGAAATGAAATAGGACCTTCTAAGGGTGCTACCTCTATGGATAACAATACCAAACCTACCACTACACCTGTGGGGAGAGAAAAACATCTCAAAAATTGCGAGTGCTATCGAAAAACCAATCACAACTGATGAGTGTACGACGAAAAAACTGTGTATCTCTTATGCACGAGTGTTAGTTAAAGTAGAAATAACTCAAAAACCAAAAGAAAGTGTGTGCATTGGAGACCACAATGGAAAATTGTTGAAGCAAAGGATTGAATATGAGTGGAGGCTGAAGTTTTGCCAAATTTGCCTCAAGATAGGACATGATTGTGCTTGAAAGAAATATAACGGGAAGAAATTGCGACCTGATAAAATTTAGAAACCAGTAGCTAACAAAAATACTGCAACTCAAATTGAAGGAGAAGTAAGCAAAAGTAGTAGTGATAAAGAACCGACAAGTGTAGACAGAGGAGATCCTGAGCCAGAGATTAATGCTAGTAATACCTGGACAACTGTGACATCAGGAAGAGTGGGTACTGTAACTCAAACACGAGGGTTTTGTTAAGGGGCGATGTTTTTTCAAGGCATCTTTCATTTGTGGGATATGCCACCCTCGCCCTTCGGCGAGTCCCTTAACTGATAGTGACTATTTATTTAAAGGATGAGTCCCTTAACATGGGGTTACTCCCTCAATTGAAGGTGACTATTTATTTAAAGGACGAGTCCATCAGTTTGCGGTGAGTCCCTCAAATAAAGGTAACTATTTATTTATAAGATGAGTTCTTTAGTTTTGGGTAAGTCTCTCAACTGAATGTGACTATTTATTTAAGTATGAGTCCCTCAGTTTTTGGCGAGTCCACCAAGTGAATGTGACTATTTATTTAAGGATGAGTCCCTCAACTGAAGGTGACTATTTATTTAAGGGGTGAGACCTTCAACTCTAGGCGAGTCCCTCAGTTAAAGGTGACTATTTATTTAAGGTACGACTCCCTTGGCTTGGGGCGAGTCCCTCTATTGAAGGTGATTATTTATTTAAAGGACATGTCCTTAACTTGGGGTGAGCTCTTCGCTTGAAAGTGACTATTTATTTAAAGGATGAGTTCATCAGCTTGCGGCGAGTCCCTCAATTGAAGGCCACTATTTATTTATAAGATGAGTCTTTTAGTTTTGGGTAAGTCTTTCAAGTCTCAACTGAATGTGATTATTTATTTAAAGACGAGTCCCTCAGTTTTGGGTGAGTCCATCAAGTGAATGTGACTATTTATTTAAGGACGAGTCCATCGGTTTTGGGCAAGTCCTTTAACTAAAGGTGACTAATCATTTAAAGGACGAGTCCTTCACCTGAAGGTGACTATTTATTTAAGGGGTGAGTTCATCAACTCTAGGTGAGCCCCTCAATTAAAGGTGCTATTTATTTAAGGGGTGAGTTCATCAACTCTAGGTGAGCCCCTCAATTAAAGGTGATTTTTTATTTAAGGGACAACTCTCTCAACTTGGGGCAAGTTCCTCAATTGAAGGTGATTATTTATTTAAAGAACAGGTCCCTTAACTTAGGGTGAGTTGTAATGCTCCAGACTGCTTTCAGGATTAACGACTAACCCCACAAACCAACAAGGGTCTTTTTAGCTTGCTTTATCCTCACTCACACGCTTTCTGGGAAACTTCCCAGAAGGTCACCCATCCCTAAATTGCTCCAAGTCAAGCACGTTTAACTGTGGAGTTCTTATGGAACGGGCTACCGAAAAGAAGACGCATCTTGTTGGTATAGGTAGTACCAATTAATCCTTATAAGCCTTCATGCAATCATGCAATTTCATACATGCACAGCCTTAGGATCCCTCTCATTCCGATGTGAATTCGGTTTTCCCCCTAGAAGGGGCTAGGAGTGTCTCATTGTCATGCCTCTTGCACCGACAACCACTCCCTCACCCTCGGGTGTTACATGTAACCATTCTTCGCCTTCTTCAGCCTCAGGTGTTACATGAGTCCCTCAGCTATTGGCGAGTGTTTATTCTTACACGAGTGCCCTATAAATAACTAGATGATAGAGGGATATCCCCCATTTTATTTTTATTAGACTCTGAGTTGTCAAAATGCCAATCACTATTGAAAGATTGAGTATTTTAGTTGGGAAAAAGCGTGGGTGGCATTTAATGCACGTTGTGATGGGGTTCCTTGGGAATGTCAGTTTATCCTCTTTTGCTTACATGCGACTTTTAGGTGTAGAGACTTTCCCACTTCTTATGGTAGTTACCCCATTCGATGAGTGTATGACTTACGCAGTTGAGTTTTCCATGTATTGCTTTAGGAAATCCCTTTATTTTCTTCTTCTTTCCCATTCCTATTTTTCTAAAAAAAAATATACCAATCTAGGGGAACGGTGGGGAAAGTGAAGAGCTCACTCTTTTTCTCATGGCCACAAAATTTTGTCTCTTATTTTCATACCCCAATCGATAATGGGAAAGAAAGTTAAACATGTTCACCTTCAAGATATTACGTCCATGTATTCTATTGTGGATACGTTCAACGAGTTTCTTCATGGAATAAGATTTTCAGGCACGGGACGTGAAGAAGATGCAATACAAAAGCCTTATTTAGAGGAAAAGAGGGTCAACATGAATATCTCTGGCGAGTCGTCTGCTCCCTATTTTTACATCCACTTTCCCATTATTCATGAATTAAGGGTTTTTATTCCTCTCATTTCTTTCCAATCGGATTTTATGACTACTATCAACATTGCCCCTTCTCAAATCACCCCGAACCTGTGGGGTATATGCTAGGCTTTTCAGATAGTCTATTGCAGCATGGATGTGTCCCTCATTGTGAGGGTGTTCCTTTAATTCTTTAGGACGAAGATTCTCCCAAATAACAGTTGGTGAAGTTGTGCCTTTTCCCTGGTGGATGTTTGATAAAACCCGTTGTAAATCTTTATGAGGACTAGAAAGACAAGTTCATGCAAGTGAGAGGCTAAGGCGATGCCTTTGTGGTCACTGTAGGGGCAAGGGGTGACCCTTTTTTTCCCTTTCATGGATGTCCTATCCACGGATTACCCAAAGGGTAGACCCAAGTGTTCTTTTCCCCCTTAATCGTGAGATGTCCAGATTTTGAGATGTTTTCACTCTCTAGATACTTAGATCCTCATTACTCGGGATTGTGAGGACAAAGACGCGGTAGAGGCGTACTTAAGTATGAAAAAGAATACCTTTTTCGACCTAGTCCTATGTTGATTACTTTATATGTACGAATAACATTTTTCTCTACATGGGACATGGCAGAGACCCCCTTGATGAGAGAAACGAGTTCTTGGTGAAAATGCATATGGCATAGTAGCGGGCGAGCTTTGTAACACCCTGAAGTCTAATTAAATTATTTAATCAGATTATTTTTTATTTTATTTAATTAATTTGTATTCTATGTGCTTTTAGTTAAATATGTCTATTGAATTGTATGTGCATGATGGGCCTTGATAGGGTGTAGCAAAAGCCTTGGTAGGGTGGTAGAATAATTAGAATAATTAAAATAATTAGAATTATAGTTATTTTGATTAGTTAATTAAAATAAATTAGAAAAATAAAGTTTTTGGGTAGAATGTAGGAAATTATAGAAAATAAAGGAAATGGTAAATAAAAGGAGAACATTTGGGCCTTAGTGTAATTTTTAAGAGATTAAAAATTAGGTTAGAGATAAATTGTGGTTAGTAGAGTTTTGGATAAAAAGAGTACTTGAAAACATAATTTTGGGAGAAAAGAGGCAAGGCAAGGACAGGGTTTGAAGAGGGAAGAAGAACCTTGATCCAAATATGAATTTTTGTAAGCAGTCTAAGGTAAGGGGAAGAAAGGGCTTTGATATTGGGCGTATTTCATGAAGGGATATAGAAGAGAGGTACTTACTCTCTTTAGATATACACTTGAATAAGATTGCAATTTTTAGAGCAGAAAGTTACTCTGTAGAAATTCTTCATCTTCCCCTATTTTGTATTGAATCCTTAACTTAATTTCTTCTCAATTCAATCTTCTTTTCTTGTTTTCATCACCATTGTATAGCGATACAATCTTGCAACCAAGATTAGTTGATTCACTCTAGTGAAAAGTGACGAATAAGAGAGAATTTGATCGGTGTGATTGAATCTTGTTCATTAAGATTGATTCAGAATTACTCAAACAGATGAAGGCGGTTTTCTGTTATTAAGATCTTTGAGATCTTGTGAAGGAAGGAGTAACACCACTTGTAGAAAATGTGTCTGATCAAGAAAAAGCTGCATACAAAGAATTAAAAAATAAAGATTATAAAGCTATCTTTATAATTCATACAATTTAGAAAAGGTCAGTGGTGTAGAATTAGTGAAAGAAGCATGGAAAATATTGGAGAAATCGTTTGGAGGCGCAGAGAAGGTGAAAGAGGTGGGGTTACAAACTCACAAAAGAATGTATGAATTGCTTCAGATGGAAGACAATAAAAGCATAACATATTTTTTCACTAGGGTTACAAAATTGGTGAATCAATTTAAGGTATGTGGAGAAGTGTTGACATCAAGATTAGTTGTTGCAAAGATCTTGAGGTCATTGTCTCCAAAGTTAGACCACTTAATAGTAACCATAGAAGAGTAGAAATATTTGTTAACATTGACAAAGGAAAAGCTTCAAGGGACGCTTGAATCCCATGAACAAAGAATGACTGAAAGAGTTGCAAGTAAATCAAAGAGTGATATGGCATTGCATGCGCAATCAGCAAGAGAAAAGAAAGGTAAAGGGAAGTAGTTCAACAACAAAAGTAGAGAAGGCTGTAACAATTCGACTGTTAGAAATCAGCAAGAAGGAGACTGGTCGAATAATAGAAAGTACCCATACCAAAGCAATCAAATAGGTGGTGCAGCAGGTAGAAGAAAAGATGGTGGTCGAAAACCTAACAAAAGTCATATTCAATGTTTTAATTGTTAGAAGTATGGTCACTACTCTAGTGGTTGTCCAGAAAAACAAAAGAATTAAGATAATGATGCAAAGTTAGCAAACACACAAAGAAGAAGACATGTTATTGATGGTTACAACAAGAGATGATGAAAGATTCCAGGACCAACGGTACTTGGACTCAAGATGCTTATCACACATGACTGGTAGGAAGGATTGGTTTGTCAACATAAAACCCGCAATGAAGAACATGGTGAAATTCACAAATGACAATAATTTAGCAATTGAAGGTATTGGCGATGTTATGATTATGAGGAAAGATGGAAAGAGGTCAGTAATTTCAAATGTATTTTAGCAACCAGGCATGAAGAGTAATTTTCTCAACACGAGGAAGTTGGTCGAAAAGAACTACAAGGTGTCAATTGAAGACAGGATGATGAGAGTTCTCGACTCAAATGGAAGGTTGATCTTGAAGGCTTCAATGTCTCATAATAGAACCTTCAAGATTGAGCTTAATGTGATGGAGCATAGATGTCTTGCAATTGCAGCTAGTAGGGATAAATGGATATGGCATTATATACCTGATCATCTTAACTTTAAAGACATTAGAGATTTGAAAAGAAGAAATATGGTTTCAGGATTACCAGAAATCGACATTCCAAATAAAGTATGTGAAGAATGTGTGCAGGCAAAGCAACGCAAGAAAAAACTTCAACAAAGATGCGGGTAGTAGGTCGAAGGCAGTTCTTGAAGTCTTATACTCTGATGTGTGTGGGCCTATCCAGGTGGATTCAATTAGAGGTAACAGATATTTCGTCACATTCATAGATGATTTCAGTCGAAAATTGTAGACTTAATTGATCAAGAAAAAAAGTGAAGTGTTCGAGGTATTTGTTAAGTTTAAATCTATGGTCGAAAGATAAAGTGGTCAAAAGCTCAAGATTCTAAGGACTGATGGTGGTAAAGAATATGTGTCGAAAAACTTTGACACATTATGTGAGAAAGAAGGGATTGTGCATGAGGTAGTGGCACTCTACACTTCACAGCAAAATGTAACTGCATAAATGAAGAATAGAACTATCATAAATATGGTGAGAAGTATGTTTAAAGGTAAACATCTACCTAAGAAATTATGGGAGAAAAGTTGTGGCGACTGCCACATATATATTAAACAGATGTCCGACGAAAAAGTCAGTAGGAATCACACTAGAAGAATGTTAGTCTGGTGTCAAGCCTAGCTTGAGTCATCTGAAGGTATTTGGATCTATAGCACAAAGACATGTGTTAGATTAGTTGAGAAGAAAACTTCATGACAAGTCGATTCAAATGATCCTAATAGGATATCATTCGACTGAAGGATAAAAGTTGTTAGACCTAGTGAACAAGCAAGTAGTGATCAGCAAGGACACGATTATAGATGAGTTTAAGGAATGGGATTGGAATGAAATTTTCAAGAATTATTCAGCGGGATTCTTATGTGAAGAACCAGCAAGTGAAATCAAAGAGAAGTTCGACAAGAAGAAGTTAGGGGTCAAGCAAGCACATGCAGACCTCAAAGAATGAGATACATGCCTGCAAGATTTCAAGAATGTGTGATTACATTAGATGATATGATCGATGATGAAGGTGAGCTGGTACATTGTGATTTCTATACAAATGTCAAACCAGTCAATGATATTGAAATATTGAAAGATTCTAAGTGGGTGAAAGCAATGAATGAGGAAATGAAGTCCATCGAATTCAATTATAATTGGTCACTTGTTGATTTTTCTCAAGACAAGAAGGAAATCGATATGAAGTGGGTATACAAGGTGAAGTTGAATCCAAAGAAGAAGTAACTCGACACAAGGCGAGAGTTGTCGCGAAAAGATTTCTTCAGAAAGAAGGAATCGACTTCGAGGAAGTCTTTGCACCTGTTGTTAGGATCGAAACAATCAGGTTAGTTGTTGGTCTAACAAACATGAACAATTCTCACATAAGTCAGATGGATGTTGTCAAGAAATGTAATTGGGCCTAACTCAACCCTATAAAACTAGTTAGTAAAGTGAAGACTGCCCCCACTTTAAACACATGTGTCATATATTATCCAATGTGGGACTCTTAACACACCCTCTTACGCTCAAGACTGATAGCGGAAATCATAGTAGGTGGTCCACTAAATCTTAAACATGTCTCTGATACCATGTTAAGTAATGTGGTTATGCCTAACTCAACTCTACAAAACCGTTTGGTATGGATGAGTTAGGCCCAACCACATTTCTTAACATGGTATCATAGCATCTCATAATTTAAGTTGGGTCTAACTCATTCCTACAAAATCGAGGCATGAAGGGGTGTGTCAAGAGTCCCACATCGGATAATATATAACTTTAACATGTCTTTATAAGTGGGGACAATCCTCACCCTACAAGCCGGTTTTATAGGTTTGAGTTAGGCCCAACCACACATTTCATAATAAATGTGAAATGTGCATGCCTGAATAACCCCTTAGTTAAAGAAGTTTATATTGCACAACCAGTTGGATTTGTGAAACAAGGCGAAGAAAGAAAGGTATACAGGTTGCATAAAGCCCTGTATGGACTTTAGTAAGTTCCAAGATCATGGAATAAGAAGATAGATAAATTTCTAAGGGAGAAGGAATTTATGAAGTGCACAATTGAGCATGAAGTATATGTAAGAAGAAGCAATAGTAATTTGTTTATACTATGTTTCTATGTCAATGGCCTGTTTATAACAAGAAGTTGCAAGAAGGAGATCAAAGATTTCAAACATTACCTAATGAAGGAGTTTGAAATGTCAGACTTGGAAAATGTCTCATACTTCCTTGGCATCGAATTCTACAAAAGTGGTAGAGGTTTGATGATTCACCAAAAAAGATATGCAGGCTAAATACTCAAAAGATTTAAGATGCAAGATTGCAACCAAATTTCGACTCCGACTGAGCCTAGAATGGAACTATCGAAAGACACATATGATGATGATGTCAATCCAACACAATACAAAAGACTCAATGGATCACTTTGATACCTTTGTCACACAAGACCTGATCTAGCATACAGTGTGGGTATGGTGAGTAGATTCATGCAGAAGGCAAATGTATCACACCTAGCAGCGACGAAGAGGATACTAAATTATTTGAAATTAACTCTCAACAATGGTGTTTTATTTCCTGCAGGTGATGAAGAAAAATTATGCAAGTTAGTGGGATACACCGACTCAAGTTGGTGTAGCGATGTTAAGGATAGAAAATCCACTAGATAAGTGTTTATGTTATGTGGTGCATCAGTTGCTTGGATTTTAATAAAGGAACCAGTAGTGGCACTGTCTTCGTGTGAATCAAAGTACGTAGTTGCTTCTCTCTGTGCATGTCAAGCAACATGGATGGTGAATTTGGTCAAAGAGATTACAGGGAAGAATCGTGGAGCAATTACCATGAAGATAGGCAACATGTATGTTATCAATCTGGCAAAGAATCTAATAGAACATGGACGAAGCAACAACATAGAAATGAGGTTTCATTATCTTCAAAAGCAGGTGGTAGAAGAAAAGCTGAACTTGGAATACTGCAGAGTTGAGAATCAGATTGCAAATATCATGACGAAGGATGTGCAGGTTGAACTGTTCAGAAAATTAAGGTCTATGATGAATGTAGATAGTTTAGACACAACGAATTAGATGGTGTGTTGAGAATGTAATTTATGGTGTCGAAGCATGTTGTTGTCGAAACTCCTAATTGTCGAAGTGTCGAGGAGTTAGCCCCGACATGAATTTTTTTCTTAAACCTAATTTTGTAGAGTTAACAAAATTATGTATTTTGAGCTTTTCTGTTTTTGGGCTTTGCTTAGGGATCAAGCAAGTTAAATATATAAATAGGGAGTAATCATATTATTGTAATGTGATTCACTTGAATAAAATTGCAGTTTTGAGAGCAGAGAATTACTATGGCAAAATTCTTCTTCTTCCCCTACTTTGCATTGAATCCTTAATTTCCTTTCTTCTCGATTCAATCTTATTTTCTTGTTTTCATCACCATTGTGTAGCGATACAATCTTGCAACTAAAATTGGTTGTTTCACTCTTGTAAAAAGTGAAGAATACGAGAGAATTTGATCAGCGTGATTGAATCTTATTCATTAAAATTGATTTGAAGTTACTCAAAGTCTTGAATTTAATTCCAACATATTTACTCTTTCTGTTTTATATTATAAGAAAATTTTACTTTTTAGATAAATCAAATACATTAATTATTCAATATATCTAAAAAGTAAATTTTGTTTATAATATAAAAGGGAGGAAGTATATCCTATCTTGCATCTTAAAATGATCCCTTAAATTTTGTGAATAAATCTTTAGTCCAATTTTGTAAAAATTATATAATTGACTTTAAGATATTTCATTTTTTTCTTCAACAAATCAGATAATAAAGACTAAAAAAGAATGTGGTTATTTAGGGTCTGTTTGGTTCAAATGAGGGAGAGGGGAGGGGAGGGATTTTAATGAAGGGGAGGGGAGGTGAGTGATTTTTTTAATCAGATAAGTGATTTTTATAACTTTCCAACATAAATTAAACTATATGTCAATAACATCGTTTAAATTGTTATGAATCATATAACAAAACAAATATATAAAATAATTTATTATTAAATATTAATTGGTTCAAAATATTTAATAAAATAAATAAACGAAAATAAATAAAATGAATGGTTTGCAATTTGATATAAAAGAAAATACGATAAAATACATAACAAAATTAAAAGAAAATAAATGAATGTAATTAAACATAATTTTTTTTTATAAAAAAAAAAACAATGATTATGATTTATATTAAGTATAGAAATTATAAAATAATTTGAAGGTGGAGAACAATTATAATAAGTTGATGGAAACAATCGAGAAAAAGTAATAACACAAAAGAAAAAAATAGTTTTGAAATACTGAAATTAAACTGAGGATATTTTAGTAAATATAATAGTTTTTAAATATTAAAACTCATATTCCCTTCCCTCCTCTCCAAATCCCCCCAATTCGGAGGGAACCAAAAAATGTGTTTTGGAGGGATTTTACTCCCCTCCCCTTCCCTCTTAAAATTTGAACCAAACATATTTAATTAAAAACTTCTCCTCCCCTCCCCTCCCCTCTATCTACTCCGAACCAAACACATCCTAAAATAATTTTTTTAAAATGTTTTAAGAATTAGTCATTATCAAAATGAAAAATATAACTCAACATAAATAATAGCAAAACATCCTTAGTTTAACTACATTCTTCACTATTTAAGGAATATATAGGGTAAACCCCTCATCTAAGTAATGTAGCATTAAGATGCCATTTGTATGATTTCAAACAAATAACTTTTTAAATTGCAAAAAGATGTTTTTCCTCTATAGTACTCTTCCATTTTCATCCACATAAACCACCTATTACAGATGGTGACTTGTTCCAAAAAGACCAACCAAAGCATCAACCAGAATTCCACTATTTTTAATGTAACTATTTTTAATAAATATCAAAATTTCAATGATGTCTCATGCATAATCCGTGACTATTTGTTTCATCATGCACTTGATGTTGACCATTTTTGTTGAAAAGGAAAATGAATGGCATGCAGAAATTTCAATGTAGCTCAGTATAACAACTACAGAAGACTGAGAATATTATTACAGAATATAAAAAAATAAATTTATCATATTTTCATTTCTTTGGTCAACAAAATGTGTCTAGAATATTCAGCTTTCATATAAAATAAGGTGAAAAATGAAATAAGAATGTTTACCAAAAACAAAATGAGACTTAAAAATTTAATATTTGAAGTTAAAAATTATAAATGTCAACTCTAAATTGGGGTCAATTTTTGAGGCAAAGCAATTCCATTCAAGAACACTAAAACATGTTTCATGATTAGAATATGATAGAGATAAGATAGTGTCAATGTCTCCATTTTCATGGTTTTAATTAGGGGCAACTTCTTTTTCCATTTCATGATTAGAATATGATAAATTTAATCAGATACAATCAATGACTCTATTTTCATTATATTAATTAAGAAAATTTTCTTTATCGATGTGTGTCTCATACTTATGAAAATCTAAAATTGTTTTTAGAAATTTTCAGTGTATTTTTGAATGTACCTTTAATAATAGTTAACACGGTTTTGTGTCCAGAACTGAGTTCGAAGTCAAAATCTCTAATTAAGAGTGAAGAAATCTCTTACCATCTCATTCAAGTACTCTTAGTATTATAAACTTTAATATCACATTAATTTTTAAAGAGTTAACTATTTCGTTTTTTTATTGCACAACTCATTAACTTTTATTATTACAAGGTTAAAAGATACTTAATGGAAATTACAATCTTAAAAAGAAATTATTCGTTAAGAATATTTCCCGGTTTCAAAGAAAGGGAGACATGCACCACGCGACCATTGTTAAAAGATATGTCAAGATCAGTCATATAATCATCACTTTATTTGTTTTCACTTTATTGCTTTCATGGAGAGTGTGGACCTGTTTTCAAGCAACATATCATTGATACCTTGTGTACTTGCTAAAAGGATAATGAGGGTAACATTTTGTTTGTAGAAATATTTGTTGTGTATATGATGTTTTGATAGTATTTCGGGCTAACTTATGTATAGTGGTGAAAAACTCTATATATGTGTTTTTTAGGTGAATGATTCGATTGATTTTCAACTTAAGACCGAGATATTTATAAAAAATCCCTTGGCCCTAGGTTGAAGAACCAAATGATGATTTATTCTGCCTATATGAATAGGAAACATGTACCCCTTTAACGAGCAGTTGTGTGAACAAGTCACTCCTTACATTTTAATAAGCGGGTGAGTGACAAGATAGTTCCAGCGACCCAAATCAAATATGAGAGAATTGTTACGAATAGTGGGCGACAAGTGACACAACTTTGGAGGTCTATGACACTACTCATGTTCTCTCTTGACATTAGTATGTTTGATTTGTCTTGTTTTACTTTAGATTATCTTCTCTTAGACCTAATGAAATTATCCTAGTACATAGCCTCTCCGGCACTATGAGAAGTGATTTAATCCTACGCAGAAGGTAATTTACTTGTGGGCAAAACTTAAATAATCTAGTCCCTTATACAAAACTCTTTAAAGGCGAACTCGTCCAACTATTGGGTCTTTGATCACAACCAACTCTCTGATATCATTGCTTAGAATACAAGGAAAGTTTTGAAAAAAATTGCCAATTTTGATATGCGTTCCAAAGAAATTCTCATTTCAAAGATGTAACATTTCATGAGCATATTCTCCCTTATAATGGAGTTCGAGAATCTATTATTGATGATAAGGGATAATTTTCCTCCCACAATGATACCATGTTCCTCTGCAAATAACCCTTAGACTCCCTCTCAACCCTTTGATCCTAAAGTTCCATTCCAATGAATATAAAAACTCCATACAAAAATCATATAGGCCTAAGCATACACTAAAAGACTTTGCATGCAGAACATTTCATGACTCACCTAATCATTCATCCACAAGTATGACTAATCCTATTTATGCATCCTCATGTGTGCCCAATTGGGTGTATATGGATATAAGTAGAGAAGTTTAAAATAAGGTGTCTCTTCATGTCAAAGAAAATAATGCATATATCTGATCTAAAACAATTTATACACTTTTAGATCCTTCTTTGAAATTACACCATTTGAGGACATTCCATCTTACATTAGATTAATTGACAATCTACTATATCTCACAACAACAAAACCTAATACCACATTCATAACTCAATAATTAAGTCAGCTCTTATTCAATCCTACCATTAAGAGTCTTAAAATATTTGAATTACTTTCTATGTTGTAATTCACTCTTTCTTGGAGATTCACATATATGATTGCTAGGCTTCTCTACTGTTGATTGGGTATGATGTGCTTCTCAAAGAAAATTACAATGGGTATCGTGCTTAGATCAAAGATTTGCAAATTCAATGCATTAAGCTACACATTGTTGCAAATCATGTTATCCATGAAAGAACAAAACACAATAGATTGTCATTATGTTAGAGAAAAATTGCAAGTTGAAATCATAAAGATCAGTTAATAGATTTCTCACCAAGTATCTTCTTCCATAACCATTTCACATTTTGTTATCCTAAGTTGAAAATGATATACATTTATCACCCTCTAACAACTTGTCGGAGACTATTCCACCATGAGAATCAAGAAGAAGATGATGATCCAACTCTTCATAGTTAGGATTTGTTATTATGAGTGTATTGACTAAGTTTTGGGGTTACTTGGGCATGAAATTAATTAATTGATTAACAAATTGGTTGACATAAGCTAGTGGACATCCCATTTTAGAATATAAATATAATATGCACTTCATTATTGATGAGTGAAGTTAATCACTTGTATAAGTGTTAATAAGAATCATCATTGTCACAATTCAAATTAAAACCACATTTAGATAGAAATACTTGGTAATCACACATAGTGGCACACCAAAAATACAGGCAAAACATAATATTACTTCAATAAAAACTCATCTATATCCTTAAGGAAAATTTCAATGCCTAGTTAGAACTCTCAAATACTACCATTTGCCAGCAAAACTAAACAAGAATCAATTCTAAACAATAACTTAATCAAAAAGTTTATCACTGGGTTGCATATAACTTCCCGTCTCGTGTCATTGTTATTAAACCTGAACTTCCTCTCAGAAATGCTGAAAAGGATTAAAAAAATGTATAGAATCTATTGCTCCCGAAAATTTGGACAATATTATATGCTTACATCACAGTTTTTTAAACCAAAGCCTAACAGAATCAGTGAGTAAAACCTCTTTCTTTACGAGGCTGTGGTGAAAATTTTGGGGGAAATTATTTTTGGTAACACTCGAACAAACCACGACATAAAAAATTTCGGACCTAAATTGATTATTTTAGGCAGCTGCGGCCAGAGGCACGGATCTGTGGCATGCTCTCTTCGCAGCACGAACGATATCTTCAACCTGTACATCCACATATATCAGCAAGCAATCAGATTTACATGATTGATACACATGTATTGAAAAACGTCAAAAGTAATGTTTAAGAAATATTACATGTGGGACAGCCAATCTCTCGAGATTAGCTGCATAAGGCATGGGAACATCAGCGCCAGCAATTCTCTCAACCGGTGCATCAAGATAGCCAAAACTTTCCTCAATGACAGAAGTGCTGCACAATAGAAGTATGAGCTTAGACAACTTCGAGAGTTAACCAGCAAGATATAGTGAAACTATTGTTAAGAGATAAACCAGATTTCAGCGCCAACACCGTGCTGAGGAAACCCTTCTTCAACTGTCACCAATCTGTTGGTTTTCCTTACGGAAGCATTGATGGTGGGTCGATCAAGTGGCCTGATTGACCGTAAATTAATAACCTGTGTGGATAAAGACCAACACTCATTGTTAGTCATAACAAAAAAGTTGCATAAAGGGCAGAAATTTATCACAAGTTATTGCAAAACCTACCTCGGCACTGATTCCTTCCTTTTCAAGTATCTCAGCAGCCTAAACAAAGTAAAAAAAAAAAAGTTATTTACAAATGTTTGTTTGTTTGGTGGGAGGACATGAAGAGGTTAGAGATTCTGACTATTCTTCAGATATATAAAACAGGCAATGAACAATTAACTGAAAATAATTATCGTCCTCTTATTCAACACTTAAATGCAAGACAAACCTACATTTCACATACTACTAGGTAAATGATAATTAAATTTTAGAAAAAAACATAAATATCTAGAATACAAAACAATCTTTGGGGTAAACAAACCTTTAGAGCAAAGCCAACCATTTTTGAGAAGGCTGTAATAGTCACATCTTTTCCTTCTCTCTCAATCTGTTAAGAGAAAAGCATGAATTTGATAAGAATGCTAAATTTCAGGATGTGCTACACCAAGAAATGCAAGAACGGTGTAGTTCAAATACTACAAATAATTAAGTACCTTTGCTTTTCCAATGGGAAGGCAAAAGCTGGAATCAAGAACTTCGGCAGAAACAGGGAATGACTCACCATATCTATAGCACATAACTCATCAACTTAAAAATCATTTAAAACTAGAAATAATGTTGGAAATCTTCAAGCTTAAACAACTCTGTTTAAAATTACTAATCAAACGGCATAACTTACAACAACTCATTTTCAAGGAAAACTACAGGATCAGGGTCCCTAATAGCAGCTTTAAGTAAACCACGGGCATCTTCAGCTGAATATGGTGCCAAAACTTTCAACCCAGGGCACGAGCCATACCAAGATGCATAACACTGCATAAAAGCAAAGTTGTAGGGCACACAAATATAAACACACACTAAAGCATATATATGCTCAATAGGTCATAACCAAAGTAAAACAGTGGGTGTTGCAAACAAATAGTTAACGAAAGTTTCGCATAGAATAAAATGCTAGGAGAAACATACATGAGAGTGCTGAGCACCAACTCCAGCAGCAGCACCATTAGGTCCTCTAAAGACAATAGGTACAGATATTTGCCCAGCAGACATGTAATTTGATTTTGCAGCAGAATTAATGATGTGATCTATTGCCTGCAACACAAATCAAGATGAAATGATGATGAAGTGGGATAAATTAGATGGGAAATGCTAGTAAGCCAAGATGATGATGGGGGTGTTCAGATTAGTCTTCGGAAAATTGCTTTTGAATGAACTTGACTATAAATAATTTATTTTAATCAGAAACGTTTTCAAGTGAATGTATTAATACTACGTGAAAAATGATTTTAGCATAAACAACTATTTAGTATCAATAAAAATCACTTTTAGGTGGGTGATTATTAATAATGGGTATCCAGAGGAAGAAATGCAAATATAAGGCATGCAGACATAAGATATTTCACACAAAAAAATACTCTCAGTTTCAAAATGGCTGCCGTTTAAGATTTTTGCACACAAATTAAGAAATGTAATAATGTTGTCATAAGACATTACACTTTTTCTAAATTAACCTTATAAATGTGTTGGAAATAGTGTACAGAGAAATAATTTAAGGACACAATTGGAAAAATAGCAAACATTTCTACAATAAAAAGTGAGAATGACATTCATTTTGAAACAATTTTTTTGCTAAAACGACGGTCATTTTGAAACGGAGGTAGTAAATATCTAAGACTACTACTGGAAAATAAAAAATGAAAACAAGTATTGACAAGAAACAAAATTCCGGCAAAAAACCTGCCAAGTAACAAAACCTAAGTGGTTCATATTGATTCCATATTTCCATGTTACTTTCAAATTAATTAAACGCCACATGATTGGTTGATTTATGATGTGTCAAGGCACTGTAAACAATAAACTGAACCAGCTCATTTAATATAGAGGTCAACATGTCTCCTCCAGTTTCAAATCCATAGTTTAGCAGGAAAGTCAATCAAAGGATTGTGTAGGTTAGGCGTCCTTCCACAATGCATAAAGAAATGCTTTGGATTATGAACGGCCAAGCTACCACGCCACCAAGACACATTAAATAGAGACTGCTACTGTATCCCCGTCAGATATCTATTGCAATTTTTGCCATGACCACCCTTCTAATTTGACCTCCACACCCCGTCCCCTTTTCTGGTCAGAACTTTCACAACTTCCATAGTTTAAGTTTATTGCTGCAACTTACTGCCATTCTTTGCTCTTTACAGAAGTTTGCTTAATGTTTTGCCTCAGTTAGCAGGGTTTTCAAGGATTGTACATCTATACTGTCTTATCATGAGTTCTTATTGTTAAAGACTAGTGTCTAAAATTCTGGGCAACTTTTGAATTTTTGAGCATTTATTGCATCTTAAATTGAACAATTCGTCTTGTATACATAATCTTCAATATAGTGATCGTCTTGTATATATACATAATCTTCAATACAATTCGTCTTGTATACACAAATACACGGAGAAGGCAATATGTGTCTTTGGCAAATTAATCATCATCTGAAAACTCAGTAACACGTGTATTCTTATCACGTAGAAGACATAACTCATAAGATGCTAATATAATGATCTTTCAGGGCAGGTAACTTTTCATGACAAAATTTTATTCATTAAGAGCATGGCTTGCAAATTCCAAGAAGAAAAAACAAAACACACAGAAACTCATGAGGTGCCAAAAGAAGTAAATTAACACACTTAATTGCACACTCAATTCAAAAAAGAAAGGATGCAATTGAGTTAAACGCTAACCTGCATGGAGAAGTTAAATGTCATAAACTCCACAACAGGCTTTAGACCATAGTAAGCAGCACCAACTCCAATCCCAGTAAACCCAGCCTGCATTATATTTAATGAACATTATATTTGAACAAATTATACCATGCAAACAGCTGCAACAATGTATAAATCCTGTATTTTTCTAGGAACTATCTGTCAAATACTTTTCATACAAAGTCCATTCATTGGTTTAACTATGAAAGATGGAAATAAACAGAAAAAAGTGCAACCAAAAGTGAGATACTAAAGTATCAATTTTAAGTTGTTCCTTAAGAGGAAAGAGGCAGGAAAAATCTTTTCGTGTTCAATAAGTAATTTTTACAAAATATAAATTGGCAGAAGCTCGCATAACCCAACATGACACCCACCCCACAATGTTATTGATGGCGGGCCGTGGCAGAGAGCCAAAATTCCAACATATGGCTCCGCCGTCCTTCACAAATTTGGCCATAAAAGAGGCAAAAATCCGCCACCCATATATGCCATGGCTGATATATGACAAAACTTCACCCAATGCCATCATATTACCAATATACGGATTTGTTTATTTTATTAGACGGTTGCACTATCGGGTGGAACAAAAAAATAGTACCAATTCACAAGCACTAGTAAATAAACCTTAAAGCAACGACGGGACTAATATGTTTAAGAAATGTAAAACATTGAAAGAGACAAAATACAATAGCATCTGAAAAACTCGAAAAACCAACAGCTGCAAAAGTATAAAATAAAAAATAACCTCGGTGATGGGAGTGTCGAGAACCCTTTCAGGACCATACTTCTCTAGCAATCCCTTGGTAATCTAAAACAAAAGAACAAAGAAAAATGATGAATTAAATCGATTCAAAACAAAATAAACCCACATCCAGCACAAAAAACAATTCAAGCAAAACACCAAACTAACCTTATATGCACCTTGATATTCTCCAACCTGTAATGAAATAGAACCAAAAACACATAAGAAAATGAAAAAAAAAAATCATATATGAATATTGATAAAAGTTGAATTGGATAGGTAGGCAGGTACCTCTTCACCCATCAAGAAAACTTTAGAATCAGCAGACATTTCCTCATCAAGTGCAGAATTAAGAGCATCTCTCACTGTCATCTACATAATAAAAATATATATCTAATTTAATTAATTTCAAATTTCAAATTAAGAAAACTGGAATTAAAGTTTGATGAATAAGCAAAAAAAACCTGTTTAGCTGAAGAAGAGAAAAATCTGAATGCGGAGAAGGAAGGGCGAATAGTCTGAAAATGAAAAAAAAATGTTAATTTATGAAATAAAAAAACAAAATTGATGATAATGAGAAAAAAGATAGTGATAGATTGTACCTTGTTTCTTATAACACCGAACATGGTTGATTTTGTAGAAGAAGAACTTGAATAAAGTAAAAGCTAATCAGAAAAATAAGAATGAATGAATTGATGAATGAACGATTGATGGAAGAAGATGAAACCCTAGAAAAATGAAGATCTGGACGAGACAAAGAGTTACCTGAATCCGATTTGAATCGCTACTCACAGATCAACCAAACTATCTTCCTCTGGATTTTGGTCTCTTCTTTTTTATATCAAAAATATATTCTCTGCATATTATTCTCTATATTTATTTTCTAAATGTTTAATATAATATACATATTCTTTCCTTTCAAAAAAAATCCATCTAATTAATCATTTTTAAAATAAACTAAAAAGAATCTTACTAACCGACTAAAAAAAGATTTTATTTGTACTAAAGTCTATTACTATCGTATAGTATTATTTTGTAATTATTTTTATAATAAAATAAAAGTATTAAATTGAGAATTTATAAAATGGTATATGAAGAAGATGAAATATGATTTGTGAATAAGGAAAGGAAGGAACGCCAATGCCACCAACCAGTTACCACTTGGGCCTCCAAACTAGTAGTAGGTAGGGCTGGCAAATAGTCCTACCACCACAATGTTTTTACTATATTATTTTTGTATATTAAAAAATTATTTTATATTTTTATCGTAACATTTTGAATTTTTTTAAAATTGATGTGATTTAACATAAATTTCAATTTAATTATCGAAGTTTTAAAAGTAGGTTGTGTTTTTATTGATAACTTATATTTTATACTGGACTTTTCATTAAAAAAAATATGTTTTATTATCGGTATATTTGAAAAGTTCAATCAAAATTCATATTTTTTTATGTATTTTTATCGAATATTAATTTTGGTTAAACTACACGCATTATTTATCGGTGATTTTAAAAATTTTGGTAAAAATGCATATAAGTTTACCGAATATATCAAATTAATCAATAGAAGAAAATGTTGAGATGGTAACCGAATTTTTGAAAAGTCATGTCGTTTATATTGTCTTTGATTTTTTATAGTGAGGACCGGAGGATGAGACGTCATAGTTGCATCGAGACAGACTGGCATAACTAAAATAGCAGTTGCAGCGACTATAGAGAGAGCTCACGTGTTGGGGTAGATGGCGTTAAGGATTCGTATATTCTGGTGGTAGAGTAATTCTCAATAATTCTCAGTAATTCCCAATAATTCTCAAAGGAATATGATGGTTGATCAAGCACACGCACTCACACTATCCAGCGTATAAGAGGTATAGTTGATGGATGAGACAAAGATTTTGCTAATCAGTCTGCTGTTGCGGTCATTGATGATGTCGAGACATCAGCTCAGGAGGTGTAAGGTCATGATGACAGACATGTGGTGGATGAGACAGAAGTGACTTATCATACTGAGACGGAGGCACAATATAGTGAGATATCGACAACACAACAACAATATGGTCTGCTATTTCCCCTCATCTTCTAAGATCTCCTGATGAGTTGACCTCAGAGGATCTCATTCTACATATGGTGTCATGTAAGGATATGGCATACGACGTAGATCCTCTAGAACTAAATGATTATATTTCTCCGTAAATATCTCATCAACAGCTTTGCAAAGGACAATGGCGTGAGCAACAATGGGGATGGTCTATAAGTATTGATCTTATCGGATCAAAAAAGGATCAGCAGTCTACCATGCGTCATGAGCTCATGTGTTCACTGGTGTTGAAGAGGAGGAGGGGGTGTACCTGCAAGGTTCTCCGATGCTAAAGTGAGTAACGGAGTTAGAGAGAGCAAATACAGAGAAAAGGTGTAGAGAATAGAATACCTGACCCTCTAGTGAAAGAGGGTATTTATAATGTGCCATCAGCGTTGGGTCAACGGTTACTTCGCATTGGGTTGGATCGCAAGGCCTAACACAAGTAACTGTCAGGGCTTACATGGCGTAGGAAAGATCAACATGTGGTATTCTCCCTAGATCAACTTCCCCGTAATCTTCGGAAGGAGGGTGACTTGCTCTCTCGGATGCGGGAAGTTGCTGATGATGTGTCCTCGCGTGGGGGCACGTGGAGTCCGTGAGGGAAACATGTGAGATCTCCTTGCGCTAGGCAGTGGCCTGTCCGACAGTGGAGCGTGTCTGACAGGGGAGGAGGATTAGGCCTAGTTGGGCCTCCCCAATAAGATGTTAGGTTGGGACTGCCCGACCGTGGGGTAGGTACTAGCCTAGTCCAAAACATGTATATCATGCATACAATCGAACTGCCGCAGGACTCGCTCAGGAGGATGGGGGTACCTAAGTCGAGACCCACATACCAATCATCTAAAATACAAGGTTATCACTTCCAAAGGTTGTGCCTCATTATGATCGGCGTACAACATAAAACAAGTATCATCAAACACGATTCGATTAAGAACAACTCAGAACTGATGATTCCCTTTGAACAAGATGATCAAACACGCACGTGGCAAAGCCTCAAAGTAGTATTTTAAGTATGCCTAGACAAAGGGACGTGGAAAATGTTGGTGGATTCATGCTTAAAATTGGACGTGTAAACGAAAACCATGAGATATGACCTCAGTGCACATACTCTATGGTATGCAATATAAGCATCATCACCATTACCATCACCATCACCGTCTATAACTGCAACCAAGTGTTTTACATACATATAGAAATGAAAATCTAGGATGACATCTTCTAGTGTCATTTATCTCTTGTTGGTCTTTTCTTAGGTCAGACTCCAAATAAGTCAACATCATGTCTAATACTTCAGACCTACTAGTTATAAAGTAATTTAATAATTTTCCAGTGATTGAAAGATGTAGGAGGCATGATACATCATCAAGTGTGATGGACATCTCATTGATCAGAAGATGAAAAGACAATTTCTCAACATGTTATATTTCCACAAAAGTAGACAATAAATCATAGTTGATATAACCATATTTAGCCCTGCATAAATTTTGTAGCCCATATAGTTGCAAGACATCCTAAAACCATGGTTCATCAGGTTATGTCATCCTTGCAACCTTCCTACCATGGTTGATACATTATAACTTATCATGGTAGTGTAAAAAATAAATAAATAATTATTGATAGTTCAGATATTATAGCACAAATATTTAAAAGAGGAATTAAAGATTGTGTTACCTATTCCACCAACATGGTATAAATATAGAGGAAGTAATGAAAGGTCTAATGGACCTCCACTAAATCCATCACGCATGACAACATTTGGGTCAACATAGGCTTCTATGTCAGTATGGGACACATGAATTCGAGAAAAGGATGTGGAGACACATGAACCTGAAAAGACGATGTGTCATCATGGAAATAAATTTCTCCAACTACGAGTCTCGATGGTCTAGCTTTTTCCTTGCAATTGAAGGTATGTTGGGTCACTATACCATGTCTCATTCTTTCTTAGTTGTCACCCATTTTTCAAATAATCAAATAAGAAAAATCATGTCTTAACCAAATAAGGTATTACCTAACTGATCCAAAAAACAAGACAATAGGTAAATCAGATCTCAGTGTTTGTTGTTAGCTTATATAAGCTATGTTTAGGGTTGATTTAGGTGAGTGTGTGAGGATTAGAAGTGTGTGTGATTGAGTGGGATATTTGGGTGAATCCATGTGAAATGAGCGAGGAAGGTGTGAAGTTTGTTGTGATCATGGTGAGTTGGCATTTTGTGGAGATTTGTGAGTTTTTCAGCTGAAATTGTGGAGGGAAAGAGGGTGAAAATCGTGTGCATTAGTGAACATCCATGTGCAAAGTTTGTTGTGAAATCATGTATGTATGACACAATGTATAAGGCCATGTAAAAGTTACTGAATGATGTAATAAAATCATGTTAATTTCCTTTTCCAACTCAATTTATTTCTTTTGAAATTAATTTTAAATATGATGATGTTGTTAAGATATAGACATGATCATGAAATTATAAACTTTCATTTGCCTTTATTCGATGATGAAGATGATGCATATTTGGTTTTGTTGGCTTTTAAATGGTGAAGATGACAATGTAGTATTGAATCCACTTTGTTCACGTGTGAAATTCCATTTTGTTTCATGCTTAGAATTTTATTTGACTCATTTAGCTTACTAATTTTTGTTCTTTTATGATGCAAAAAATGAATAATGGTGTAAAAAGATGAATGTAATATTTTGGACTTTTTTCTATTTATTCATAATTTTGATTTTTTTTTATAATTTTAAACGATAAAAAAGGTGTAAAAAAATGCATGACATGAATGGATGGGTTGAAAATAAACAGTTAGGAGACCTTGTCTTCTAATGCACATCCTTTTTTATATTGACTTTTCAAAAGGAACTTTTAATGCAAGAAACCATATTTTTTTGCTAAAATGGCTTTAAAATATAAATTAAATGGCAAATGGATTAATATGAATGAACTAAAAATGAATTAATAAAATTAAGTCAAGTTGGTTTGAAATGATTCAATCGTTGGCATTTGATTGACTTTTGTTAACCTTAATGAATTGTGCCTAAAAAATAAAATGTATGCAATGGTAAATGATGCAAGTGACTTAAGAAAAATGAACTAAATCTTCTTGTTAGTATGTCTACCCTCATTTTGAAATCAAATTGAAATATTATAATTAATCTTTGCAATATCATTTTACAAGAGAAGTAGTAGCAATTAAAACCCTCAAACCCTATGTTTGATGTTGATCCTAACTCGTTCACTTCTCTATATCTTAACAAGATCAAGTCACACAAGATCTCCAATGTGATCCTCTAGTTACCGCTACTCCTTTGATTGAACTTTTCATTCTTCAAAGCTTTCACTCGGTTGAATCCAAATTGAAAAGTATTTCCCCAAGTCTTTCAATTGATCCTTCGGTTACTGCTACTCCTTTGCAAGAACCACCGTTCTTCAAAGCTTTCGCTCGACAGAATCCAAGTTGACAAAAATTATGCACAAACCTCCAAAAATTCTCAACCCAATTTAGATTTCACAAATCCTAAATTGAAAGTTATCACTCTCAATAAAGATCCCTCAACAAGAATTAATAAGTGTAAATGTTGAATGATATGAAGAAGAATGAAGATGAAGAGAAATCTTTGTATCTTTCAGGTTCCAATCACTTTGAAATAAGGTGCATGAATGTATTTATATGTGTGTGTGTATGTGTGTGTGTGTGTGTGAAAATGGCGAAGTAACAAAAAAACGTGCAAGAATAATAACCAAAATTTCAAACAAAACAACTATGAGTTGACTCATAGTATTCTATACGTTGACTCATAAGAGGCAGTAAGCAAATAGGTTAAAAAGAAATCTTATGTGTCGACTTATAAAAACTTATACACTGTGTCATAGAATAAAAAATTCTTATATGCATCGAACTGTAGCTTTTATAGGTTAATGCACGTTGTCCATTAAGCTTTCTTTCAAAATTTTGTTTTTATGCACCTACCCATGAGTTGATGCATGGTGAATGATAAATTATATGCACCTGTCTGTAGCATTTTAGGAGTTGATACATAAAACTCATTTTTGACCCAAGATCTTGTTTTTTTGACTTAATAAATGATTTTAAACCAATAAGGATGACTATGCACTCCTAATCATGAGAATCCAAGATTAAGAGGATACCGTCCAACACACAAATACTAAGTGTCCTAGTTTTGACATCAATCAAAATATACTACTAGAAGAAGAATGCACTCACACACTCCCCCTTTTTTATGATGGAAAAACTTAACGAAGTATTTAAGTTGATGTCTAGAAAGCTCCCCCTAAATATGTGTACCACATCTCACGGTAAATGAAAGGTAATGATCATTGTTGTCATTTTGAACACAAATCATTAAATGAATACAAACTTGAGTTGTAACATGGTTTAAAGCCATGTTTTGACAGATATTATTGAATCTCTCTGTAACATAAGAGGCAAAAATATGAAGCGTGTGTTCATGGGATTCCAAATTATCATGAATGGCTTTGAAATGTCCCTCTTTAGCAGCCCGAAACTAATTACACCTACGAGAATCCTTTTCATGGTGTCTTGTTGCTTAACACGTATGGTATCGAGAATGGAAAGAATGGATGGTTCTCCACCAAATGAGCCAATACCTAAAGGGTTCTCATAAATGGTGCCATATTGAGTACATGAGTTTTACTGCCATTAACCCAAACCTTGTTAATTTCCATATATCTCTGCATAATCTTGCCACCCAGGATGATCTTAATTGACATGCTGAGAGCCCACCATGTCTTCATCTATATTCTAATCTGGTTCTTCTACTCGGTGTTCATCAATCATAGAAATACCACATTCATTTGGGTCATTATAGTTATAGATTACCTTGTTTGAGCCCTTCATTTTATAGTAGTAAACCCGATTCTTTTTGTCCCAACTGTATCCCTTAAGAGTCGTTGTTGTTTTGCTAAACTCTTGAGAGGTGCTTAGATAAATAAAGGTGATATTTGGAACGGTTATCCAAAATAATCCAAGATAGTTTGAGTCATTGAACCATAGCACAAGGATGAACCTTTTTCATAACCCTTAATGGAAAACATCCTAGAGACAAAGTAGTTGGGCTAATTTATCCTCATCTTATCTCGAAGAACATAGAGTTGAAGCACCTCATTGTGATCAATTCTATAATGTCCTCCTTTCTTACGACACAAAATATGTGACACAATCCAATGCAAGATACGAGAATCTCTTTTCAAGCATCCAGCTGTCACATTATCTAAATTCTCATCAGATCTTGGTACCTTGAGCATGGATTTTAAATGAGTTTTCCAACCATAACTAATGGGATGATCCTAATCAGTCACACATAAATCAAGATTTTCACATAAATACCAAATAGAGTTTTCCAAACATCCGTAGTGACATGATGTGATTTTGAACCCATAGTAAACCGAAACGTTTCATCATCCCTTGACTTATCATCTAAATTAGCATAGAATAATCGAACTAAATACTCATTGTAATTAGTACAACACTCCAAAAATATATCAATTTTCTGATACCTAATAAGGTTAATAACTTCGGGAATATTAAATCTAAAGGCTACCTTTCAGAAATACACATGTTGTTTCACAACCAACCTATTCTGGTAACTTATTTCAAATTCTTCTAAATAAGAAGGTTCTAGTAAGGAAAATGCAGTTGCTGGAATAAATGTAGAAGTTTAAGCGACACTCTTGCCCTTGTTATCTCTTGGAGCCATAGAAACTTGTTGCACCTTAGGTGTTTGATAGAATACTTGAATGAGCGGAACCTGAATTTGAGAGAAGTAAGAAATACCTACTAACCCAACTTATGAAGGTTGCTTAAAATCACCAAAAACTGAGGAAATCAATCATATCGCAATCCAATTTTGCAAATAATCATAACCCAATATGTGAGTGAAAGAGACATTGATGAAAGAAATTTGAGTAAAAACCACTTCAATTTTGACCCTAATGTTGATGAGGATGTGATGAAAGTGATGGAGGATAAGAGAATTAGATGTTAGGGTTTTAGTTGGAGATTGAAGATGAAGAAGTGTTATGGAATTGGAGTGAGTTTCCAATAGGTGTTAGAAGTGTGAAGTAAGAATAAGTGGACAAGATGTATGTTTAAAAAAAAGTGTTATGCATCAATCCATTGACGTGATACATCAACTCATACTGATTTTTTTTAAATCTAAATGAGGCAGTATGTGTCGATACGTGATGGACAAAATCAAATTGTTCAATTTTGTGATTTAGAGGTCAACCTATAGCTCTTGTGGGTCGGTGAATAGAGATGGAAACTTATAAAATCATGCAAAAACTATCATTTTTCATGAATTAAATGTAAAATAAGATGCCCAAATGCAAATACTATAAATTTAAGGAGTTAATGACATGAAATGTAGTTGATGAGAAGATCAAACATAATGTCACTATAAATATATAAATTGAGAACATTCAAGAGTAATCGATGAGATTTTTGGAAGTGAACACATATGAGTTTCATCTTACATAAAGTATATCATAAAATTTTAATCATAA
The DNA here is from genome assembly GCA_963859935.3 of Lathyrus sativus. Classification (NCBI taxonomy): domain Eukaryota; kingdom Viridiplantae; phylum Streptophyta; class Magnoliopsida; order Fabales; family Fabaceae; genus Lathyrus; species Lathyrus sativus. The sequence goes on from OZ012737.1 coordinate 9,264,551, forward strand.
CAAACAACAATATAAGGCAAAACACACAAGTAATACATGTAGTTTAGGATAAACTTAAAAAAATCAATATTACCTTCTGGATGAAAGACCAAAGGAGTAATCACTTACACTTCTTTACTTGCATAACCAATGATGAAATACCTTAGTTATCAATTTGATTTTGTCCAATTGGTTTTCCCAAATACACTTGGTGCCTATATATATTGATGATATCGCGAATGTAGAAGAATGTCCCACACAATGGTTTTTACTCAAATAACATGCCCATATGCCAATGTTCATCAAAGAAGATAACTAAGAGATTCAAGATAAAAGTTGAAACATAATTTACTAGATAACAAAAAATACTTATCTAAAAGTGTATAGTCAAGATTTTTGGTTAAGATTCCAAGATGTTGTGGAGGACTTGTTTTCTATTGACTTGATAGTCATATTTTCTCCTTCTCATGTTCAACCACTTACGGGTGATCAATCCATCTTTGGTAGCCTCGAGTATGTCTTCTAAAGATTTATCTGTATCAAAAGAACTTTCCCAACGTTTCTTGGATATAATACATCACAAGTAATATATTCAATCTTAATAATAGTAAGTATTTTCAAGCAATTATAATATCAAAGATAGTAGTGAAAAGGGGATTTATCTGCATTACCTTTTTTATGATTCATCACTTATATTTGTTAACTCCATAGGATACAATATCCTTCTTCTAAGTCACAAAGTCAATGAATAAGGAGATGTTACTTTTCACGTGCCTTGAGCTTCCCTTGTTAAGGTCCCATACTTTCTTCAAGGAGTCAAGACATTTCACTATAAAGTCAATCAATAATGTTAGGTACCCAATTTTCATTGGGTCTTTGACAGTTAGTGTAAATATTGTTACAATTTTTCCTCTTATGATGATGGGTCATCAGACAAAGATTTTCCTCTTCGTCACTTTCACTTGAGCTACCATTATTTGAGAATTTATTATCATTTTCCCAAGCTATGTATGCTCTTCTAGTCTTTCAAGAATTCTTTTATTTACCCTTATCATTGTCATTCTTAAGTTGTGGATAATTCGACTTGTAGTGTCCAGGTTTACCATAATTAAAACATGAAATCTTGAACTTTCCTTTCTTATTCTCATCATATTTTGAGAAGTTAACTTGTCTTCTAAAGTTGATGAAATTGTTGTCAGAGTGCGTTACTTTGTTTCTCTTAATGTAGTTATGATATTGTTTAACAAACAACGCCATTTTTTCATCATTCAACTTCTCTTCATCACTAGATCCACTTTTAACACACTCTTTTGTTGAGGACATGAACTATAAGCCACAAGAGCAATGAACTTATTTTCTACCTCTTTTTCTTTGTTCTTTTCTTTCTTAACTTTCTCCTCATGCTTCTCTAAGCTAATGAGCTCTTGCTCATATTCGTCAAGTTTTCCAAACAAAGTTATGGTGTCGAAAGTCAATAAATTATTGGTTTCCTTGATTGCGGTGATCTTAGGTTGTCATTCCTTATTAAGACATCTCAAAACTTTGTTATCAACAATATCATTGGAATTGGTTTACTAAGTGCATTCAAACGATTTATAAGATGAGTGAATCTCTTTTGCATATCGGCAATGGTTTCACCATACTTCGTGTGAAAGAGTTCAAACTCTTGATCTAAAGTGTTGATTCTAGCTTGTTTGACCTTATTTGTACCCTTATGAGCAACTTGTAACGAGTCTCACATAACTTTAGCAGTTTCACAATGAGAGACATGGTAATATTCATTAACTCCTAAATAGGAGATTAGAATATTCCTTGTCCTCCAATCACAAGACCATTTTTTCTCATCTTCTGCATTCCATTGTGCTCCCGGTTTAGGTATGGTAGCACCTTTCGTATCGATCATAGTTATTTCAAATGGACCATTTGGATGGTTTTCCATACATTCCTATCAATATAATTGATATTATTACGCATACAATCCTTCTAATAACCATAATTTTCGCCATTGAAAACTTGTGTTTTATTATACGCCCTATTTAGTTCGGAAGCCATAATCTAATAAGCGAATTTTGAAGCATAAGATAAACTGGTGCTCATGAAACCACTTGTTAGACGAGGATAACAATCTATAAGGGGTTGAATAGATCTCCAAATAATTTTTTTCTTATTAAAATTTTGTTTAAAAAAGTATTTTTCTATGGCAAGCGGAAACGAATTTGGATAGACTCTCGTCTATCCGAACCATTACTGGTAGGAAATCTAATCAACAAGTTTAATACAATTTGTTTTAATATAAACCACACCTTAAGATAAACGATTTCCAAAAACAACTAAAATAAAATTTGACAAAGGAATTTTGTCGAACACTTGGTGTGCAGTAATTCTGTTGAACACTTGGTGTGCAATACACCAAGTTGGAGTATCTTTGTGTTTAAGTTATAACAAATCAATTGTAATGGTTTTATAAAAATGGTTTTAAACACTTCAACACAACCAGAATTTTCAACAATTGAAATTACACACTAATGATTATCAAAATCGAGAGAGAGAGAGAGAGAGAGAGAGAGAGAGAGAGAGAGAGAGAGAGAGAGAGAGAGAGAGAGAGAGAGAGAGAGAGAGAGAGAGAGAGAGAGAGAGAACACCAAGATTTGTTTAGGAAGTTTTCCAATTGTCCTTGTTATGGGTATGTGTGCTCTTAATTTGAAATCTAATTGAGATAGTATAATTAACCATTGCAGTATCAGTTTACAAGAGAAGTAGTAGCAATTAAAACCCCAAACCATATGTTTGATGTTGATCATAGATCATTCTCTTCCCTTGATCTTAGCAAGATTAAGTTGCACAAGATCTCTAATGATCCTCTGGTTACCACTACTCCTTTGATTGAACCTTCTGTTCTTCAAAGCTTTCACTCGAGTGAATCCAAAGTGCAAAATCTTTCCCCAAGCCTTTCAATTGATCCTTCAGTTACCTTTACTCCTTTTCAAGAACCCCAATTCTTCAAATCCTTTGCTCGGCTGAATCCAGGTTGACAAGACTTGTGCAAAAATCTCCAAATTAACCCTTGATCTTGTAGTAAAAACCTTAAAGGTTTTATCCTTTAAACCCCCAAAAATTCTTGAGCCAATTTAGATTTCATAAATCTTAAATTGAACGTTATCACTCTTAATCAAAATCACTCAACAAGGATTATTATGTGTAAATATTGAATGAATGTTATGAAGAAGAATGAAAATGAAAATCAATCTTTGTATCTTTCAAGTTTCAATCACTTTGAAATAAGATGCATGAATGTATTTATAAGTGTGTCTGAAAGTGGTGAAGTAACAAAAAAACGTGTAAGAATAACAACCAAAATCTCAAACAAAACAGTTATGAGTCGACTAATAGCATTCTATGTGTCGACTCAAAAGAGGCAGTTAACACACGGGTTAAAAAGAAATCATATGCGTCGACCTATGATGGCTTATGCATTGAATCTTAGAAAAAAAAATTCTTACGCGCGTCGACTTGTAGCTTCTTTCGGTTGATGCATACTGTCTAGTAAGCTTTCTTCTGAAATTTGTTTTTATGCACCTACCCATGAGTTAATGCATGCTGAATGGAAAATTGTATGCACCTACATGTAGCATTTCATGAGTTGATGCATAAAACTAATTTTTTACTTAGTAAGTGATTTTAAACCAACAAGGATGATTATGCAATCCTAATCATGAGAATGCAAAATTGAGAGGATATCATCCAACACATAAATACTAAGTGTCCTAGTTTTAACATTAATCAAAACACACTACTAGAAGAGGAATCCACTAATATGTTTCACAAAACCTAATATCCATTTATTAAATCCCCCTATTTCATTAGAGAGAGAGAGAGAGAGAGAGAGAGAGAGAGAGAGAGAGAGAGAGAGAGAGAGAGAGAGAGAGATAAATAGCACCAAGATTTGTTTAGGAAATTCCTCAATTGTCCTTATTATGGGTACGTCTGCCCTTAATTTAAAATTGAATTGAGATATTATAATTAACCATTGCAATATTAGTTTACAAGAGAAGTAGTAGCAATTAAAACCCCTAAAACTTATGTTTGATGTTTATCCTAGCTCATTTTCTTCCCTTGATCTTAGCAAGATCAAGTCACACAAGATCTCTAATATGATCCTCCGGTTACCGCTACTACTTTTATTGAACCTTTTGTTCTTCAAAGCTTTCACTCGGCTGAATCTAAAGTGCGAAATCTTGCCCCAAGCCTTTCAATTGATCCTCCAGTTACAACTACTATTTTGGAAGAACCCTAATTCTTCAAAGCCTTCGCTCAGCTGAATTCAAGTTGACAAGAATTATGCAAAAACCTCCAAATCAATCCTTGATCATATAGTAAAATTCCTAAAGGTTTTATTCTTGAAACCCCCAACAATTCTCAACCGAATTTAGAGTTCACAAATGTTAAATTGAATGTTATCACTCTCAATCAAGATTACTCAACAAGAGTTATTGTATGTAAATGTTGAATGAAGGCTATGAAGAAGAATAAAGATGAAAAACAATCTCTGTATCTTTCAAGTTTCAATCACTTTGAAATAAGATGCATGAATATATTTATAAGTGTGTGTGAAAGTGGTGAAGTAACAAAAAACCGTATAAGAATAACACTCAAATTTTCAAACAAAACAATTATGAGTTGACTCATAACATTCTATACGTCGACTCATAAGAGGTAGTGAGCACATGTGTTAAAAAGAAATCCTATGCGTCGGCCTATGAGGACTTATGCATCGACTCATAGAAGAAAAATTTCTTATATGCGTCGACCTGTAGCTTTTACAGGTTGATGCATACTGTCCAATAAGCTTTCTTTCAAAATTTTGTTTTTATGCACCTACCCATGAGTTGATGCATGCTGAATGGAAAATTATATACATCTACCTGTAGCATTTTATGAGTTGATGCATAAAACTCATCTTTAACCTAAAATCTTGTATTTTGACTTAGTAAATGATTTTAAACCGATAAGGATGATTATGCACTCCTAATCACGAGAATGCAAGAATGAGAGGATATTGTCCAACACACAAATACTAAGTGTCTTAGTTTTAACATCAATTAAAACATACTACTATAAGAGGAATGCACTAACATGTTTCACAAAACCTATTCCTCATTTCATGAAATCTCTCTCCCTCCCCCCAAAGTTAGGTCTAACTAGGAGCCCACCTGTAGAAGATGAAGATGATGAAAGATGGAGATGAGTTCTTCTGATTCAAGCTTTTGATATTCACTTCGAAGCTTTTTCCCTATTGTCTTTTTTTCTCTTTTCTCTTCTCCTCTTATTCTCTCTCTCCTTCCTAACAAAATGACATAATGGAAGAGAAGAAAATATCTAAGGATATTTTATCCCATAATGAGTAAATGATCAATTGCCAATGTTACCGAAATGTCCTTTCTTCTACTAATTAGTAAAGGTCGGTCAAATAGATTAATAATTAGTCTCATCTGAGTTCACCAATTACTCAATTTGTCCAAACTGACAAAGGATAAAACACTTTAAAGGATATGGGATATAATATATTTGCTATTTCCTCTTCTTAGTCCCTATGTCACCAAAATTATACGTACTCTCACTTTTCTCTTCTATTTAAATAAAACTTAATTTATTTTAATTTAATAATTTCTACTAATTCCTTCAATTCTCACTAACTCTACTTACTTTCCTATATTCAATTAAATTCTAGTTTATTGGCCAAAACCTAAATTTCTCACATTCTCCACGAAATTGAATATAAAACTATAATTGAATTCTCCTAATCCTTATTAAAGTAAATAATAATAATTAATTAAATAAAAGACATTCCAAAAATTCAAATAAAATGAGAAAATACTAGAATAAAAATTGGGGCGTTACGACCTCCACCTAATATGATTGACGAGCAGCGACGACAGAAGATACCATTTCTTTCTGATAACTTCACGGGTTTGGTAAATCCTCACAGGTTTCGAATATGTCATGTTGTATTGAATTATTTGTATTTTATTTACGCTTTATCTTAACATTGTATAACATTACCGTAGGCTGAGCATAACAAATATATAATGGAACTAACATGAACATAACTTAACCATTGATAAATGATTCAAGACGTTTCATCATTTTCAGAATATCATCAACAAATCTCGCAAGATTCACATCTACCTCGATTGGACCCTTTGTTGCGTTATAGTGAAATGTACGACATATAATTCTTAAAACTTCATCTGTCTTCAGCTCAAATTTACTAAACCTAGTATTCCCATTATTATTAACCAACAGTGAACGATACTTGATTTTAATCACCATTCAATTGTCTGGGTAGCACAAGAGATTATATAGTTTGGATTTCAGAACTACAAAAGGTGTATGCTTTATAACTTTAAATTCAATAGGATGACTCACAACGTTGAAGTAAACAAATTCGAGATGTCAAAATCGAAACATTGCAATATGTTTTTGTTAACAACTTATGAATCATATTTATACAAATTTTAAATCATTATGAACCATCCAAAAATATTTGTACAATTACAATTCTACAAAACATCACTATCAATTTAAGAGTGGAAAAATATTTGACAAACCAAATTTATTTAAACTTCTGGTAAACCATTAGTATGCACCAAATATTTCAAATAATCTGATACAAACACATACTGATTTTTTTAGCATTAATAACAAATTTTTCGTGTGAGAGTAAAATCTTTGCAAAAAATTTGAAAAAGATAAAAGAAAATAAAAAGGATATTTTTTAGATTCAAAATATGTGGGGTGCCAAGTAGATATTTCAAATTTTAGGCTCTGTTGATGGAGTTTATTATTTGGGCCTAGCCCATTATTATGTAATGGATTTTGTATGGTCTTGTTGAGAGGGGTTTCACTCCCAACTTTCCAACTCAAACCCTACCGGATTGTCTCTTCCGTCGAAATCAAGGTTAGGTTTTCTGTGCGCATTCTCTATCTCTCTACACTGCTCCTATTTTTCCAAATTCACAATCGCTGTTCTTGGTGTGAATTAACTAAATTGGAATTCCCGTTTTTTGCATCGCGTGCTTTTCATTTGAAATTCACAGAGATTACCGAGCAAAATTGACAAATGGGTTAAGAAGAGGAAAACATTTGATTTTGATTGAAGTTTGAAACCAACCCTGTACAATAAAACTAGAACGAAGACATGCTTGTTTCCTAGTTTTGTGGTTAATTCAACTTAGTTGGTGCTTCAAATTATTCATTTGCTTTTTGAAAAAATGATTCAATCTCTTAGCATTATATATTCTTGTACAACTGAGTTTCTGTTAGTGTTATTTACAATTGTTAAGTGACCAGTTATTGATGTAGTTAGGTGCCACTGCTTCTTTATAAGTGACCAATTGTTTAAAAAGTACTCTGAATTTTATCAGAATCTATTGAATTCTCTGTCTCTACTTTCTATCACTTTATAATAATGCGCCGGCCTGGTTTACTCAAGTGGATTAGAACTATTAGAGAGCTTCTCTTTTGAAACAAATTGGGGAAGAGGGAATGTTTGTTTTACTATTCTCATCGAGAGAATTCAAACTCAATACCTTGAGGTTACAAGGCTAAGCTCTTACCATTGAGCCAATGTGTAGTGGTTTCAGGGAAATCTATGTTTTTCGCCACTAAAATGTGTAGTGGTTTCAGGGAATATATGTTTTTCGCCACTAAAATGTGTAGAAAATAGGAAGGGCACAACTGGTTACAATTTTTCGCATCTTCCTACAATCACACTTTTTAGCACATGGAATTGTAGAAGAGACACTTATTTTCCTCCTGCCCCCTTCCCATTTTCATGGCCTAACCAAACACGCGAGACGGTATTTTCCTACCCTTTTTCATCATCCCATTTTGTGTTGCCCCATTTCCCTTAAATCCAATTGAAGTGTTAGTCTCTATTAGTTCTGAAGCCCCTCATTGCTAACATTTGATTTTGATTACGCCATTATCTCCTTCATTTTGATACATGGGTATGTTAATTTATGCTTGTGAGAGGTGACTTGTGAGGACACTATAAAAGAAGCTCTGGGCATGACTTGTGGTTGGTTGGGGGTTTGATTTTCATTTGTAGGTTGTAGATTTTATTATATTGTTTTGGTGGAGTTCTTTATTTTACCAACTTATGAATGTCGTATATAGTGTCTAGTGTTACAAATTTACGAAGATTGTTTATTATTTTCTATTGATTGCAGACTACTTGACTGTGTAAGAAATAAGGTGATGCTTGTGTCGAATGAAATCTTAATTGAATCTGATCTGTTTGTGTTTATTTTATAGGTAAAATAATTAGATGGCTGGTGCATTTTGGGCGACACGCGTGTTGGAGAAAGTGAAGAAGCATGATTCTGGAGGACTCCTTTGGAAGAGAATCAAACTCACCACTACCCGTAAAGCCAATGCCAAGAAGCGTCTTCTCCGTGTGTGGCAGGTATTTTAATAAACACCTCCCCAACTTGCAATTAACCCTGCTAACTTAGTTTCTTATGCTTATCAGCTATATTATCTTAGCATTCTATGCTATTAATTTAATAGGCTCCTCATACCTAGAAAAAATGATTAAGGATGTTGGTTTGTTACTTTATCTGTTGTGGTTGATGAGCCATTTCCTTTATTTCACAAGTACATCTCAATGGATTGGAAGTGGGAACATAACAGACATTACATATTGTATCCAAATTATTCTCAGGCCCAGCTACATTCCTATTGTTTTCATTTCATCTATACTCAGTTATTTTTGTTCATGTATTATTTGTTTCCAAAGATAGAACGTTAATTGTGACTGTCAATGGCTAATGTCATGGTACATTTTTTTTTTCTTTTTGGAAGAATGAAGCTGTCCTCAAGGCATGTTCTGAACCCGCTCCTTCAGTAAGTTCTTTTGCCGGCGCCAACAATGTTGCAAAGAGTAGTTAAGTTAAAGGGTGTCTACACTTGTTCCAACAGTATTTTGGGTTCCCAATCCTATATTAGTTTTTCTTTTGCTCAGGAAGTTGAAAAACTGTAGCAGGATGCTTCAATTAGCCAATGGTTTTAACTTTCTTACGAAAAAACCACTTTGTCAGTTGTAACCTCTATAGGGCGCATAAGCTGCAAATCCATTACAGCTCCTTAGAGCTTGAGCTGCATGATGTGTCATGTGCAAGGATTATTACTATCTTTCTTGATTTTTTGTGAATAGTCTTTTGCTTATTGTGGTTGTTGGAATGCAAAATTATGATCTAGGCATTGCTGATTGCTGAATGTAGAAAGGCAAGTTTCATTTCAGAATAGTAAAAGAAAACATAGGTCCTCAAAACTTGGTATGAGAAGAAATGTGGATATTCTATTTTCGGAACTTTTTCCTCACCCCTTAATATCAATATCAGTTTGGATATTAAGTATTCAGAAAAGTCACAAAATTTGTTGTGTTTGAATGTGGAAGAAGACTACCACATGTTCTATTGTGGCCCCAAGTATATAAATTTATTTGATTACCTTATATCACATGAATGTGATAGAAATACAAAAATTGATAAGTCATTGTTGCAGAGATAATAAGCAACCTTTGTTAGACTAAACTCCGTTCAAGCAACACCGCATTAAAAAGTGGTTGGTTTTGGAGCTAGTCAAAGTTGAAGAATGATAACTTATTCCATTCTTTGCAAGACAATTTTATAGTGAAAATGGTAATTAAGTTGTTTATGTGATTGACTTATTCAGGTGAGGTCATGTACATGTATTGTATGGTCTACCATGATAGGCTGCCCACGTGATTGACAAAGTCAGCAATTCACATCCTTGTCTCATTTTATTTCCAAACAATAAGAAAATGAAAGTTATAATAGAAAAGATGACGTGAAGAACTCTAACAGCTTCATTAGATTGTTCTAAGCCACTAACTATCACAAGAAACTTTGGTCGGCAATTTATTCATTTTATTATGCTTTTGTCTCCTTGACTTTCTAATTCTACAATTGGTTTCTAACTTTTATTGCATACTTATGTTCAAATAATTTAAATTATAGGTTCAAGTTTTGCTGGGTTTTCCCTATACTTGTTAATTCTTGAATGTCAAATTTGATTTTAAAAGGCTTAATTAGTGCTGAAGTCCTTTAATTTAATTTTACGTTTTATTTTAGTTTCTTATCTAATAAATTATCTAATAAATATTATAGATTAGTTCCTTAAAAACAAACCAATTAGTCAATTTAATCTTTACTGTTAAATTGTGAGAAAAAAATGAACTTCTGGTGATGTGGCATGACATCAAAGCAATATATAAATCAGTGACTCAGCAAACACTTTATTCATCATTGTAAGCTTCATTTTCATACTCAGACATTTTTTTAAGTTTGCTAGGGTTACTATTCATCTTCTTTAACATTCTATTTCATCAAAATCATATTCTTTGAAATTTCTTGTGTATTCCTCTTCATCCAGATCATCTTCTTTGAAATTTCTGCTAATGAATTCCAACACCTATTCAAAATCAAACAACCAAAATTATGAGATATTTGGATCTGTCCTCATAAGAAACAAGAGGTGAGAGTGTTGGTGCCAAGAATAATGTGTTACTCATATTGTTACAGATTTGACAGTGTGAATGTTGGAAAAATATTTTGGGGTTGTAGGAATTATGGAAAAATATTTTGGGGTTGTAGGAATTATAGAGATCAAATGGAAAAGTGATGCAATTTTCAAGTGGTTAGGTGATGGAGTTTTTGATGAAGAGATTTGAAGATTGAAAGGAAAAGGAAGAAAACTTTCAAGTTGAAGAATGAGGTTGCCCACACAAGATGAATGTTGAAAGGTTCAATGATGTTTGGCATTTTTAGTTTAGGGTCCAATTTTGTGCTTTTAACCATGTATTTCAAATAGGATTAGTTAATTTCCTGCGTTGGTTCTAACATATGTTTGTTATTATGTTATGGAGATAAGACACTATGTGTATCTAGTATTTGTGTGAATATGAGATTGTCCCCTTTTCACCCTTAGGGTTGAGATATTTATAGGAACTCCTAGACTTGAATTTCTGATTCCCAAAAAATAACTATTGCTTCTAGGAGCAGGAGAATGGAGAAACTAACCCCATATTACTCAAGGGAGCATGGTTGACTTCCCATTGACTTATATGAAAATCTTTAAGATGGTATATGGCTTATATGAAAATCTTTCCTATGAAAATTGACACATCCATGTGGCAGCATGAGAACTTTCATGAATAATATATACTGTTAAATCGTATTTTCCTCCCATACTCATATCTAGGTTGTAAAATATTTTCATCTATTGCTAACGTCCATAAACTTTAATCACAAATATTTATTCTGGTCTTCTATAAACAAGAGACTAGTCTCAAGTGTTATATGAATCTGAAAGGCGAAGAACATGAAATGGCTCAAATCAAACAACACACTTCTAAACTAATATATGTTAGGAGGTACGAAACTAAGATTGACAACCTTTCCCCCAACTAGAACGACCTTGCAGGGTACGTCAGATATTATCACACGATAATTATATGTTGGAAGAAATAAACGATGATCCCATCCCTGGAACATGGAACACAGTGAAGCTGATGCATTATGATATTTTATTTTTATTTTTGGTCAATAACGCAAGTTATAACCTCCATGATTTTTTTCTTATTTCAATTATTTAAAGTATTGATAAAGTGACAGGGTGCCACTATTTTCTCCTACAAGGGAAGATGTTTTTAACAAGACTCCTTATTTACTAAATTTATCCCCTCTCCTTCATCCTTTAAGAAGATAACATATACTATTGAACCCTCTAAGATATCATTACACTTTTCAGGGTACTATCACACCCTCAAGGGTATTATGGCATCCTTATGAGTATCGTTCTGCCATTTGGGGTATCATTGCACCCTCCCGAGCATTATTTTACCTTCTTAGATATAGTTATTCTTAAAGGTTTTTTCAATGAATGTTTGGATGCTAGTTGAATACCAAAGAAACTAAACCTTATGACACGGGGAAATAGAAAGATACAAAACTCCATTTGCCCGTCCAAATCAATATTTGGATACAAAGATTGCGCACGATCTTTGGCTTTTTGAAACCTTTGATCCATTGCAAAGCCACTATCTATTTATGGCTCCTATAAATCAACTTCCAAGTTACTCTTGGAAATGGAATCTGCTGCAACCACCTTCTTCAGGCTCTTCACTTCCTCCCTCAACCCCGTTGCTTTATCATTTTGATCATAAAGAGCATCATTTTTTTCCTTTTCCAACTTCTATAAAACATGTTGAACATTATATTGCAGATGTCAATAGAACTTTGTGCATCTTGTAACACCCTTTTTTACCCCACAATTATTAAGGCAAAATAACACAGATATCAGAGTAAATTATTTAACTCAATAAAAATCACCACAAAGGGTGTACATTTCTCAATAGCTCAAAATAAGTCAATGCTCCGTGTACAACGGATTTTCTCAAAATACATCAAATTGCACAAAGAAGCCGAACTCAAAAGGTATAAATCAAGGTTTTCCTTGTACGAGAAGATAAGCAAAATAACTCAACAATACATAGTTTAACTCAAAAGAAACCAACATGATGTTACATATTAGAGCAAAATCCTTTAATTTAACCAAAAGGCTAACAACTCAAAGACTTCAAAAATCCTCAACGGCGTCCACGGCTAAACCTCATCATCTGCACATTACCCACGTGGAGGTAACATTCAAACAGGCAGGGTGAGTAAAATAATTCATAATAATTAATGTATAAAAATCAACATATAAATGACATCATAATCATATTCAACACATTCATATCCTTCAATATGCCTCAAAGGCCACAACGTCATAATTCATACAAAAGGACCCATAAATGCAAATGCAACAAGACTCAATGCATGTGGTACCAATCATCACAACACGATGGACACTGGGCCATCAATCCTCCATAGATCCTCATCAATAGGATCGATTCTACTTGAGAACCAGAGCACATCAAAACACTTCACATCCATACAATGGGATTGAAGCCAAAGTAATCGAGGTACTGAACTGAAGTCCGGATGCACATGAATGTATGATGCATACGTTACAAATCATCCTCATAACAACATCATAAGTGCATCATCATTCATCATATTCATCATCATCAAACGTCATAGCTCATCATCATAATTATCATCATACGTGATGTCATCATAGTTCATCATAATCATCATCATCATACATCATGTCATCATATAATCATAATAATCATCATCATACATCATAGAAATCATCATATAATCATATACAAATCACATAGCGCTCATAATCATACTCACATTAATTCATCATATTATCACATATTATCACATATTAATTCATAATTATACTCGCGGTAAATCTCATACTATCGCCTATTAATCACATAAACTTCACAGTCCTACTCATGTTAATTCATCATATTATCACATATTACCATAGTTACCCTCATGTTAATTCATCAGGAAAATTGCAGCATCAAAACATCAAGACATCACTGAACCAAAACATGATTCATGAATAGAACATATACACAATTGACTTCTCAAACATAATTAGATATGAAAATATTGGGAAACCAATTTCCTTATCTATACTATGTTATAGCCCTGTTCATTAGCTTTCCAACGCTTCAAACGAGGGCTAAAACGGACTTACGGATCAAACGTTACGTCCAAAACGATTTCGACCGAAAACATGAACCGTCGTGACGGACAACAAAACACTGTTACGCTCCAAAACCTAAATCAAACCCAAAAGTCCACACGATTCACTTCCCTAATATCCCCAAAACATCTATAAATCATCCCTAAGGTCTTACGATGATAAAGGCACAAAACCTACGGTTTACTAGGCCAATATCGTAACATATTCACGCCCTAAATTACAAATTTTCCTTCAATTACACCCTAAGGCATCAGAGTTACTCACTATCAAATATTCCTATCCCTTCAGAGTTAGACATATAAAAATTCAAGGTTTTAGCCACGAAGGCCTACCTTTCCCTTTTCCCCAACGGATTCCAGGTTAGATTCACACTAATAGGTTTAAGCCACGAAGGTCAAAGATCAATATTTTTCATATATATACTCTAACAGTCAGGAATACTTACCACTACACCACAACCATCAGGGTTCTCACTATCAAATTTCCCTACAGGGTTAGAGTCAAATCATAGTTTTTGGCCACGAAGGCCTAGTTTCCCTTTTTCCCAAATAAATCCTTATGGTTAAAATTCTCAATAATCGATTTTAGGCCACGAAGGCCAAAAATCCCTTTTTCTCATTATTCGCCTCAAAACTCTTAAACCCTTAAATCAACCTTAAATACACTGAAAGTCACACATGAAAAATTATGAAAGACTATACTCCCCATACCTTAGATGTCGATCAAAGCCTTCTCAATCTTTCAGGGAATCTCTCGAAGCTTTTGCCTCCAATCTTCTCCTCAGAGCTCTGGCCTCAATACTTTTCACCATTAACAAAATGAATCCTAATTTCCTTCAGAATTCCTTTTTGTTAAACCTAGTCTTGGGCCACACAATTGGACTTTTCCCATAACACCCTTACTAACTCCTCTTAATGCTCAAATTACCTTTATTTCACTTATATTTATTTTAAATAATAATAATACTAAGATTTACATAATCCAAAAATGCATAATTCCCAATAATCCACAAAACCACCGAAAACCACAAAAATACGAATATTCTCAAATAAATAAATAAATTAAAATATTTCAATTAAATTTGGGGTGTTACAACTCTCCCCCACTTAAAAGAATTTTCGCCCTCGAAAATCACCTTAAGGAAACATAGTCGGATTCGACTCCCTCATCTGATCCTCATGCCCCCAAGTCCAACTTTCTCTAGCTGGTCCTCCCAAAACTACCTTTACCAAGGCAATCTCTTTACCTCGAAGTTGCTTCTCATTCATCAATCCGAACTAGCAATGCCTCAATAGTCAAATCATCTCTCACTTGTAAATCATCCATCTGAATCACATGCGACGGATTTGAAATGTACTTCCTTAACGGAGACACATGAAACACATCATGCAAGTTAACAAGCGACAACGGTAGGACAATCTAACATGCTACTTCTCCCACACTTCCACTGTGCCACCCTGATACAGACCAATAAAACACGGTGTAAGCGTCCGAGACTTCAAAGCTCGACCAACACCAGTTACCGGCGTAACTCTCAAAACACACGATCTCCCCCTTGAAATTCAAGTGCTTTCCTCCTCTTATCATGGTAACTCTTCTGACGACCCTGCGAAACATCCATCTTTTCTTAGATCCTCTTGATCTTCTCAGTCGCCTCTTGCACAATCTTAGGTCCGAGCACAACACTCTCGCCTGACTCATACCAACACAAAGGAGTCCTACACCTCCTACCATACAAAGCCTCATACAGTGCCATTTTGATACTAGAATAATAATTATTATCGTAGGTAAACCCAACCAACGACAAATAACTATCCCCGGATCCACCTTGATCCAACACACAAGCTCTCAACAAATCCTCTAAAGACTGGATAGTTCTCTTTGTCTGTCCATCCGTTTGCGGATGATAGGCAAAGTTCAACTTCAACATGGTACCCAAAGCGTCTGCAAACTCTCCCAAAATCTCGATGTAAATCTCAGATTTCCATCTGACACAATATTCGACAATATCTCATACAACTTCACAACTTCCTCAATATACATCTCAGCTAGCTTCAACATATAATGATTAATCCTCATTGGTATACAATGAGCTGATCTAGTCAATCTATCCAAAATCACCCAAATTGAATCATATCCCTCTCACAGTCTTCGGCAAACCCGACACAAAATCCATGGAAATAATATCCCATTTCCACTCTGGAATATTCAACGGTTGCGTCAGACCCAACGGTCTCTGATGTTCAATGTTCGACCTTTGGCAAGTCTAACCAGCATATACAAACTCAACCACTTCTTTCTTTATCCCTGGCCACCAAAATAATTTCCTCAAATTTGGGTACCTCTTCATAGCACTGGTATGGATACTCAATCCACTTAAATGTCCTTCCTCAAGAATACTTTTCTTCAACTCAATAATATATGGAACACAAACTCTATCACGACATCTCATGATACCATTTCCATTAATTCAAAAATCAGTCCTTCAACTTTGATTCATCAAATTCAACCGATCTACCAACCCAAATTAGATCTCTGACCTCATCGAATCTCATCAAGAATACCAATAGTAAGGTCCAACATACTAAGCTTTACTCCATAAGATGTCTCTTCACAAACCAAGCTCATATCACGAAATTGCTCAATCAGTTCTAACTCTTTTACCATCGTCATCGATATATGCAAGATTTCCAAATCAATGCATCAGCTACCACGTCTGTTTTACCCGAATGGTTATTCAACCCAAAACCATCATCCTTCAGAAGTCCCAATAATCTCTTCTTACTCACAGACAACTCATTATGATCAAAGAAGTACTTCGAACTCTTACGATTACTACACATCTCAATTCTCGAACCAAACAAATAAAGCTTCTAAAGCTTCGACACACCCACAACAACAACCAACTCTAAATCATGCGTCAACTAATTCCTCTTATGCCCTTTAAGTTACTTTAAAGCATAAGCTAAACTTGCTGATGTTTTATTAACACACCTTCCAATCCCATTAACGAAGCATCACAATGTACCATAATGGTTCTGTCGGATTCGGCAAAATCAAACCTGAGCTGTTGTCAGTCTTCTCAAAAGCACTTGCAAATTTTCTTCATACTTTGCATCCCAAAACAAAATCTTGAACCTTCCTAGTCCACTGTGTCAATGGCAAAGATAACTTGGAAAAATCCTTCAATGAATTCATATAACAATCTGCCAACCTAAGAAAACTTTTAATCTCAAATACAGATTTTTGGAGCTTCCCATTGCTATACAGCTCCAACCTTCATCATATCAACCACAAACTTGCCCAAATAAGTATGGAAAATCTTGTTCATACTCTACAAACCCACATGGTGCATTAGTCACACCAAATGGCATCACGAAATACTCATGATGTCCATACCTTGTTTTAAAAGCAGTCTCCTGAATATCTTCAGCCTTCACAAGAATCTGATGATACCCAGTTCTCAAATCTATCTTACTGGACACACTTACAACAACCAACTGATCCATCAAATCATCAATCCTTGGAAATGAAAACTTATTCTCGATAGTCACCTTGTTCACTTATCTATAATCCACCCAAATCCTCACAGAACCTTCTCAAGCAAATCTTCAAGTTGCCTCTTCAACTCTTTCAATTCCAATGCAGGCATATGATATAGAGTCATCAATATCGGACTAGTTCCAGGAACTAAGTCGATCGCAACTCCACTTCGCGTTCCGGCGGTAAATCACTTATCTCATAAAAAAAACCTCCGGACAATAACAATTAATTGGAAAACCACCAACTTTCCCACTTTCATTATCACTCAAAGTTTCCATCAAAATAAACATCTCAGCACCATCCTGCACCGACTTATCAAAACAATCTGTAAGCACTTAGCTTAACTCAAAGCAATTCACTGCTCACGCCATCTAAGCTTGCAAGACACGTCTATCCCATCCAACATGACTCTGTCCACCATCAACAAGAGATTAAGGGTGATCAGTCCCTCAAGTTGTCAATAGACAGCCGAAAATCATACGGGGTATAAACCATCTTTACCAAACTATAAGAGCATTCATCGACACATTGAGCCACCACTTCACACTTGCAGCATCCTGGAAAAGCACAAGCTTCTCCTCCACTTGATTCATTCACACTTCTGCAGACAAAGGTTAGAAAACAAATGTGTACCAACAGTGTTTTTATGCACATGTCGCATACCAGAATACAATTAACATTAGACAACTTGGTCGGACGGGCCGACCTGCTCTGATACCACTAATGTAACACCCTTTTTTACACTACAATTATTAAGGTAAAATAACACAGATATCAAAGTAAATTATTTAACTCAATAAAAATCACCTCAAAGGGTGTACATTTCTCAATAGCTCAAAATAAGTCAATGCTCCGTGTACAACGGATTTTCTCAAAATACATCAAATTGCACAAAGCAGCAGAACTCAAAAGGTATAAATCAAGGTTTTCCTCATACGAGAAAATAAGCAAAATAACTCAATATTATATAGTTTAACTCAAAAGAACCCAACACGATGTTACATATCAGAGCAAGACCCTTTAAGTTAACCAAAAGGCTAAAAACTCAAAGACTTCAAAAATCATCAACGGCGTCCACGGCTAAACCTGATCATCTGCACATTACCCACGTGGAGGTAACATTCAAACAGACAGGGTGAGTAAAACAATTCATAATAATCAATGTATAAAAATTAACATATAAATGGCATCATAATCATATTCAACACATTCATATCAATCAATATGCCTCAAAGGCCACAACGTCATAATTCATACAAAAGGACCCATAAATGCAAATGCAACAAGACTCAATGTATGTGGTACCAATCATCACAACACAATGGACACTAGGCCATTAACCCTCCATAGATCCTCATCAATAGGATCGATTCTACTTAAGAACCGGATCACATCAAAACACTTCACATCCATACAATGGGATTGAAGCCAAAGTAATCGAGGTCCTGAACCGAAGTCCAGATGCACATGAATGCATGATACACACGTCATAAATCATCCTCATAATAACATCATAGGTGCATTATCATTCATCATATTCATCAGCATCAAACGTCATAGCTCATCATCATAATCATCATCATACGTCATGTCATCACAGTTCATCATAATAATCATCATCATACATCATGTCATCATATAATCATAATAATCATCATCATACATCATAGAAATCATCATATAATCATATACAAATCACATAGCGCTCACAGTCATACTCATATTAATTCATCATATTATCACATATTATCACATATTAATTCATAATTATACTCGCGGTAATTCTCATCCTATCGCCTATTAATCACATAAACTTCACAGTCCTACTCATGTTAATTTATCATATTATCACATATTATCAGTTACTCTCATGGTAATTCATCATGAAAATTGCAGCATCAAAACATAAAGACATCGCTGAACTAGAACATGATTCATTAATAGAACGTATACACAATTGACTTCTCAAACATAATTAGATATAAAAATATTTGGAAACAAATTACCTTATCTATACAATGTTATATCCCTATTTATTAGCTTTCCAACGCTTTGAACGGGGGCCAAAACGGACTTACAGATAAAAAGTTACGTCCAAAACGATTTCGACCAAAAACATGAACAGTCGTGACGGACAGCAAAACGCTTTTACGCTCCAAAACCTAAATCAACCCAAAAGTCCACACGGGTCACTTCCCTAACTCCCCCAAAACATCTCTAAATCATCCCTAAGATCTTACGGCGATAAAGGCACAAAACCTACAGTTTACTAGGTCAATCCCGTAACATATTCACGCCCTAAATCACAATTTTTCCTTCAATTACACCCTAAGGCATCAAAGTTACTCACTATCAAATATTCCTTTCCCTTTTCCCTAACGGATTCTAAGTTAGATTCACACTAATAGGTTTAGGCCACGAAGGCCAAAGATCACTATTTTTCATATCTATACTCTAACAGTCGAGAATACTTACCACTACACCACAATTATCAGGGTTCTCACTATCAAATTTCCCTACAGGGTTAGAGTCAAATCATAGTTTTTGGCCACCAAGGCTTAGTTTCTCTTTTTCCCAAATAAATCCCTACGGTTAAAATTCTCAATAATCGATTTTAGGCCACAAAGGACAAAAATCTCTTTTTCTCATTATTTGCCTCAAAACTCTTAAACTCTTAAATCAATCTTAAATACACTGAAAGTCGCACATGGAAAATTATGAAAGATTATACTCCTCATACCTTAGTTGTCGATCAAAGCCTTCTCAATCTTTCAGGAAATCTCTCGAAGCTTTTGCCTCCAATCTTCTCCTCAGAGCTCTGGCCTCAATACTTTTCACGGTTAACATAATGAATCCTAATTTCCTTCAGAATTCCTTTTTGTCAAACCTAGTCTTGGGCCACACAATTGGGCTTTTCCCGTAACACCCTTACTAACTCCTCTTAATGCCCAAATTACCCTTATTTCACTTATATTTATTTTAACTAATAATAATACTAATATTTCCATATTGTATACTATTAATTAAATAAATAATCCAAAAATGCATAATTCCTAATAATCCACAAAACCACAGAAAACCACCAAAATACGAATATTCTCAATTAAATAAATAAATTAAAATATCCTAATTAAATTTGGGGTGTTACACATCTCAAAACTCGTTTGCAGCTCTTAGAGTTTATATTTTAATCCTTATTCACTTTTCTGCAGTAAGACAAACTCATCAACCATAACTTTCTCCAACATTCCCCTCCTTAGCGTGTAAGTTTTCATAACATGTCTCATCTTTCATGAACCTGTATGTTGTTCCTTTTGAGTGTTTGCTAATAAATTGAGATGTCCATAGATTAAACCGCTATTGTCAATTTTTTATCCCACAATAATGACATTATTTGACCATCGAGAGGCGTCGCGTCACGAGGTGCACCTATTGTAGAGAACTTGAAGTATCCTCGTTAATGAGTCACCATTTCTTACTTTCATATTATGTTTTTTAGCTAACAAGGGTTGAATACTAATGTCCACCAATGTCCACCAAAAACCTTACAACAATTGGTGTGTGTGTCCTTTCTTTAATATATTAAATATTTTATCTATTTCTAGTTAATCTGAAACTTAACCATTCACATTTGAATTAAAAAAAGATCCAATTAAATTTATCGTTTGCTCATATAGAATTTTCATACAAAGATTCCATAACTTGCATATCTCTTCATGAGTATCTGGTTCAACCAAATTTCACATCTCGACACACTCCTGAGTAGAATCATTCTATAAAATGAATAAAAAAGAGAGTAAAAAAAGGAAGGAGGAAATACCTGCGCAAGGGTGTCGTGCAATGTTTGCATCAAGTTTGAACAAGGAAATAAAACTGTTGGACAAATGCTCAGAAGTTTAAAAAATAAATACATAAAGTTATTAGAATGGAAGAGGAAAACATTTAAAATTGCTAATGACAATGATACATCAATGATTATGAACAATATATATATATATATATATATATATATATATATATATATATATATATATATATATATATATATATATATATATATATATATATATATATATATATATATATATATATATATATATATATATATATATATATATATATATATATATATATATATATATATATATATATATATATTCATTACAATCAGAAGGTATCACGCAAAATCAAGAGAATACACGATTCTGATCTTGCCTAAAAAAATTACGATTTCATTATTACGCCAGTCAAATGAATCGAAACACACATGTTATGACACATATCACAAATGTATGCAAAAAGTAAACTGACAGTCTAACAAGACTCATAGACTTCCACCTTATGTCTGAGTTGCATGTCTAACATCCACCTAACTACCACATCAGCACTGCACTATAATTAAGACAAATTCCATCTTTGTTTTTTTTCCCTATTTTTTCATACATTTTAGACCAATTACATATCAAAATAGATAAAGGTCTAAGGGAGTTTTGTAATGGTATGAGGCTAAGCATTCAAACTCATACATCAGAAATCATTCAGTAAGAAAGTCTAGAATCTAAAGTACATGAGTGACCCAAAAATGAGACCCAATGCCACATTGTTTGAGATGCTCAACTCTCTATACCATGATGAAACATCATTATGGGTGGGAATAAGGTAGACCAACTAATAGGACTTACGATCTAAGCAACACAAGCTCAGGTCAGGTCAAACTTTTTTTAAAATAGAAAAAACTTAGGCTTTTTTATAAGCCTATTAGCTAAAAAGGTTAGGTCATAGACCATAAAAATGTCTTTTAGGTCTTTTAGACCAATCTATTTAAATAAACATGAATAATTTTATAATATTTATATTGTGTTTTGTATTTGAAATTAAAATACGAAAATAAAACTTAGTTATCTTGAAGAACTTATGAAATAAGTTGAAAGAACTTTATGAACAATGTTATAAGTTTTTTTTCCATAAGTTCTCTTAAATAAGTAGTATTACAAAACTTATGATAATAGGTAAACTCAAATGATTCAATAAAAACAAATATTTAGTCTCATTGATATTTTAATTTATTAGTCTATTTAACATTAGATAAATTGCTTATTTACAAATATTCAAATAAAGTACGTTTTTAAATAGGTTACTAGGTTAATCAGATTTTTAAAAAGACAAAATTTACGCTTAAAAATAAGTTTATCATAAACTAAAAATCAAATTTAAACTTTAAATATTTTAAGATGACAAACTCAAACTTATAAGACTGGTTAGAAAGATCCTAAAGTCTCACATTCGTTAGAAATAGTACATTGAAATAGTTTATATAGAGTGACACCCCTCACCTTATCAACCAATTTTATAGAGTTGTGTTAGCCCAAACTCTAATAAAACTGAACTATTCTCACTTTAAACATCACTATAATTCTTCTTGAAGTCATCTCTATAAATTAATTTGTCTATTATTAATCATATTCATATATCTAAAAACACTTATGTTCTCACACGAATCCGAACGGAATGGATTGTATGCAAATATTAATTTTGAGTTAGTATGATTGAAAAAAAGACTTTACCTTAAATGGTAAGACAAATTTCTAAAATAAAAAAAGAATGATGAATAACATAGTTTAAAAAACGTGAGGAAATGAATTAATAAAGTTTTATTTATGCCGTCCCAGCATTTCCTTGTATCCACTTGGCAGCAGGAGTTGTTGTATTTTAAACTCATGTGTTTTTATTAAACTTATTTATTAATAATATACATGCACACACACAACACAATAATTGTGACACAGACATTATTTTTATTATTTTAATAGCAGATAACGACACCTTGTTCTATTTAATCTGCAAATTATTCACTTTTAATTTCGTCTAAAAAGTGCTTATTCAATCATTTGGATTTTCTTCTAACTCTATACGGTATACGGCCCAACAATACTACTCACTTCATACCTCTCAAAATGTATAAACTTTATTTGTCAATTTTTTCTTCATATTTATTTATTTTTGAAATTAGATTAAATGAAAAGAAATTATGTAATGTTAAATTATTTCAACAGAGATTAAATTGAATTCTTTTACAATTATTAGAACAATTATATATACAATAACCCGGTTTCTCAATTATATACCCAACTATTTTAATATTGTATTGTTATTATTACTAAATTTCTCTATTTTTTTTTATTTTTTTATTTATTTAAATTTTCAATTAATGAATTAAAAATATTTTGTGACATCAATTAAGTTAATCATAATATTAGTTACGTAGTCAAAATGCACAAAACATGTTTAATTTATATATTCTCTTTTTAAATAAAGATAAATAAATGTAGAAAGACACGTATTAAAGAAGAAGTCGTGCGTCAGAAAGTTTTGACAAAAATTGTGCAGGTTTGTCGTTCAATATTAGAATGACTATTATTATATCTTTTTAAATAGAGAATCAACTTACTAGTCCGACTTAATGCTTTGTTGTAACTTGTGAACCTTTTAAGCCACTCGAGTTTGTTTCAGATTCAAATATAATATTTTTAATATTTTCTAGAATTTTCTATTTTATTTCTGTTTTGGATTAAAAGACTTATTATTCATTTTATTATTGGTTAAATTAAAAACCCATTAAAGTTTTTTTTTGGTATTTAAACACCTTTGCGTGTGGTCATCAAGATTATTTTTTATCATAATAAAATTCAAGAGTTTTTTTTTCTTTTTTCTGGTGAATTCTAGAGTTTTATCCGACAAGTTTATTGCCTGCAAGCTTGTATTTCGCTCTAGGTTTAGCACTTGCTAATCCTTCGTGATTTCGATTGCGTTAGGTGGCATCAGAGCAAATTTTCTCTTGTTTCTTTTCGTAGGAGATCAATCATTGACTAGAGCAGACCTTGAGGGAATTGTCGCGACTTTTACCACAGATCTAACTTCTTTGACTAACTAGATGATGACTTTAACAACTCACATGAACAATGCCAATAACCACGGGAACCAACGAAGAAACAAGAGAAGGGAACCAATTATGATTTTGTGGGGTGGAAATAATCGTGTTATTATTGTTGAAAATTTGAGTTCTGAAAAAGAACAATCTGACGAGGAAGAGATAATTGATAATGAGAATCGATATAACCATGATTATCGAGTGAATGATGATATTTCGTTATTCTACAGAACTATGGAAGTGGAGGAGTTTCTGGATTGGCAGATCGACGTGACAAATTCTTTGACGTCAAGGACGTCCATGAGAACAAGCAAGTTAAGATGGTGACGGTCAGGCTGAAGAGTATTGCTTCTATTCGGTGGGATAAACTTGTTGTTTAGAGGCAGAGACAAAGAAAAGGGTCAGTTAGATATTGGGGAAGAATGAAACAATTGATGTTGTAGCGGTTTTTACCAAAGGATTATGAGAAAATTATTTATAAGATGTATATTGAGTGTGTTCAGGAAAAGAGAACTGTAATAGAATACACATTTGAGTTCATGTGTTTCTCTGAGTGTAATGAACTAGGAGAATCGAAGAGCCAGAATGTATCTCGATACATCAATGGCTTAAAGGGATCTTTGCAGGAGAAGACGTGTTTGCAGACTGTATGGACCATGAATGAGGCATTCAATCTAGCTTTGAAGGGAGAATTGATGAAGAAATCCACTAAAAATTTCTCATCTTTAGGTATTCTCCCAAGAATAATTTTGAACTAGTATACAACAAGGAAAAGAGTGCAACAATCAGGGATTGCAACCCTGAGATCAAGGGGACTAGCAGACCTACTGATGTGCAGCAGGGTAAAACACCAGCCCAGAGGAAGAATAACCCATAAGCTAAACCCACTAAAGACACATGTTATCATGGTAATGGAATAGGTTACAATTCAATTGTTTGTCTAACAAGGAGAGTCATTGTTGTTGCGGAAGAAATGGAAGAGGAAAAGGAAAAAGAATGACATGTCGTTGAGAACGATGAATATGCGTGGGTTAAGTTTACAAAGGAAGAATCTGATGATAGGGTAAATTTTATTTTGTACAGAATTTTAGTAGCATCCAAAGATGAAAGGCACCACAATAATTTGTTTAAAACATGTTGTTCTATCAAGAACAAGGTGTGTAATCTGGTTATGGATAGTGGTACCATGGAGAATCTAGTGTCGTAGAAATTGGTAGATTATTTGAAGTTGTCCTTAGAATCCCATGAGAATCCATACACCCTTAGTTGGGTAAGGAAGGGATACTGAGTTTGAGAAATACTAGCTTGTAGAGTTCTTATCTCCATTAGAGAGCATTACAGAGAAGAGAATCCAAGAGGAAAGAAGTCTATAGTTTCTTAGTGATGACGCTGAGTGAAAAGAAGCTTAACGGGGCTGTTAAAGGAACTATTTTTTTGTCTAGTGATGATTAAAGGGATGATGAATACTAAAACAAGGAAACAAAAATTATAGAAGAAGTGTTACAGATCCTAGAGGATTTCAAGTAGTTAACCGCAGATGAACTACAAAACATTTGGCTCCTATGTGAGATAAATGCATGAAAGTTAAAGTTTTCAATGTGGGAGACGATGTGATGGTGTTTCTACATAAGGAGAGGTTTCTAGTTGGTACTTACTATAAGTTGCAGCATACAAGTATGGTCTGTTCAAAGTGACATGAAAGATCAATTACAATGCTTATATGGTAGCTCTCTTTAATTCCATGAATATATCCAATACTTTCAATGTTGTTGACATTCATGAGTATCAATCATATAAGGCTCTTTATCAAGAAGAGAACTCGGGGACGAGTTCTTCAGAGGTGGAGGAGACTGATGTAGGAAGGTTGGCTGCACGTATCGAAGATGAAGTCGCGTGTTAGAAAGGTTTGACAGGAACTGTGCAGGTTTGGCATCCCATATTAGAATGATTATTATTATTATACCTTTTCGGATAGGGAATCGACTCACGAGTCTAACTAAATGCTTTGCTATAACATATTAGCCTTTTAATCTATCCGAGTTTAATTCAATTCCGAATACAACATTTTAAAATTTTCTGCAATTTTCTATTTTATTTATGTTTTGGATTAAAAACCTATTAGGGTTTCTTTTTCTGTTTTATTTCTGTTTGGATTATAAGTCCATTAGAGTTTCTTTTTATATATTTAAACATCTTTGGGTGTGGCCGTTAAGGTTATCTTTTATCACAGTAAAATTTAAGAATTTCTTTTCTCTTTATGGTAGATTCTAGAGTTTCATCTAAGAGGTTTATCTGACATGATTCAAGAGTCTCTTTACTCTAGTATTTTTTTAAAGTAGACAAATAAACAATGTCAAATCCATTTTAAAGTATTTATTTTTCTGCACAAGGACAATTAACAATATCCGATTCATTTTACGCCATAAATTTTTATGCACAATATGGAGTGTACAATATTAGATTTATTTTACTTCACTCTTTTTTGCATAAAGACGAATAAACAATGTCAAATCTATTTTACTTGATAATATTTTCTACATAAGGACGAGTAAACCACCCCCATATAAAAAATATGGTTGGCAAAACAAAATACTCTTGAACAACAATATGAAAGTTGATAGTCTTGTTATAATAAACTACCAAGATGACTCAAAGTCATGTAAATGTTCATGCCCATGTACAATTTTGCAAATGAAGATAGATCAAACCATGAACAAAGAAAATGTTATTCCTTGCTAAGGAATTTTTCATAGACCTTTTTGAGCTTTCCAACTAGGCATAAGTGGATTTTCACATTTCAAGCCAGTTTCTTAAATTTATGAAATATTCTTGTATGAGAAATATAAATGGAATGTTCTTCTATTAGTTACTCAAGATGGAAAGAATAATATATTTTCAAATGCTTTTGCCCTAGTCAAGGATGAAAAAGGGAAACTTAGAGCTTCTTCCTAAAAACATTTAGAACTCGTGACACTAAGGTTGGACATGGGACGGTTGCGGTCGGTTTTAGATCGTAATAATTAACCCGAAGAAATTGCGAGTGGAGAAGCATATGCTATTTCCGCCTGCTTCAATTTACGACTAAGTCAGTTTAAGTTTGATCGTATTTCGGTTTGACTGGGTGATTTTAAATGGTTTAGAGTCGATCTAAACTAAAAAATTTTAGGGCTCATTTGTTTCAAATTTTTTAAAAATAATTTATATAGTGTTACATATTTTTTGTTTAAAATAATTTACATAGAAAATTTTCATAAAAGGTTCAAATGAAAATTTGGTTTGAATAGTTATTTTTGTTGAGAATAATTTAACAAGTGTGAGTTAGAGTTCCACATTGGTTATAAATATGGAGAGTTGATCATTTATAAGTTGGAGAACCTATATACCTATAACCTTAAGGTTTTGGTTGAGTATGTACGTGTCTCTCATAAAGATGTTGCTCTAGAAAAGAATTTCCACAATGTTCAATGCTCCCTAGTGAAAATCTCTCCCCAACAGTGGTATCATGAGTCTCATTGAAGAGTATCAATGGCGGTGCAAGTGTATGTGGAAGTAGAAAAGAGCTTTCGCTTAAGGGGGAGTATTGTGAAAGCATTGTGGATAAACTCACTTGAGGGGGGGGGGTGTTAAGTATAACAAGTGTGAGTAGTATGTGTAATAGTCTCACATTTGCTAGAAATATAGAGACATAAGCATTTAAAAGTGGGAGAATCCATACACCTATCACCTTAATATTTTGGGTGAATATGTGGTGTCTCTCTCACTTGTGTTGCTCTTGACCCAATGTTCAATGCTCCTTTTTTGAAAAACTCTCCCAACAAATGGTATCATGAGCCTTTGGTTCGTAAAGGGACCAACTTATATGTATCAAAATGCTCATGAAGTGGTGTCCTGTTGAAATCGAATGTCCAGGAAGAGGTGTAGTGAAATGTCTAGAGAGGTTCCTAGTAGTAGGTGTCATCGGTGATACAAGTGTATGTGGACAAGAGTTTCCACTTGAGAGGAAGCATTGTGAGCTCACACTTGAGGGGAATGTTGAGAATAATATAACAAGTGTGAGTTAAAGTCCCACATTGGTTATAATGTGGAGAGTTGAGCATTTATAAGTGGGAGAACCCATACACCTATCACCTTAAGATTTTGGATGAATATGTGGTATCTCTCTCATCTATGTTGCTCTTGACCCAATGTTCAATGCTCCATAGTTGAAAAACTTCCCCCAAGAATTTTTAAAATGTTACTTTAAGAATTTCATCAATTTATTGAAAAATTTTCTTTTATGTCAAAAAATCACTTAATTTTGAAGATATTTAAAATAATTTTTCATAAAAATCATTTTTTGAGATTTAAATTTTTTAAAAATTGCAATTTCGGCTATATTTTAATCTTCAATAATATATTTTTATATTCTAAAATGTCAAAATTAGTCTTTTAAATTATAAAAAAAAATTAAAAAACTTTAAATATTTTGAAAAATATTTTTAGAAAAATTAATTTTGAAAATATAAAAAAAATCTACTTTTGTAAAGTTAAAAACAAGCAAACCCTTAAAAAAATTTAGAAACTAAAACTATAACACAATGGTTTGAAAATCCATTAAAACGACAACAATTATTCTTAATATGTTTCAAATAAAACAACCACCACAATACTGAAAATAGAGAAGTATGCTGATGGGAGAAGATCAAGTTTTTAAAATAGAGAAGATGAAGGATTTAAGAACAAGAGGAGAAGAACAATAGGGTGAGCGCGAGAAAGAAATGGTGAAACATTGTATGTGTAAAATAAAAAAAATAATCTTTTAATAGAATAAAGTTTAGCTGACAACTTCTGTTCTGGCCTGGGCCCCCGCCTGACCGGGAAGGCCCAACCCACATACACTTGGGAGAAGGCCCAAAGGAGCCTTTCTCATCTGTGTCGAGCACAAGACTGCCCGTTGACCAGACACTGCTCCCGTCGGGCAGAACCTTCCCTCCGTCGGCCAGACACTGCCCCCGACGGGCAGAACCTTCCCTCTGCGGGCAGAACCTTCCCTCCGTGGGCAGGACCTTACCCTCCGCGGGCATGACATTCTCCCCCTCCACAGGCAGGACCTTCTCCCCCTCCGTGGGCAGAACCTTACTCTTCGCGGGCAGGACCTTCTCCCCCTCCGTGGACAGGACCTTCTCCCCCTCCGGGGGCAGGACCTTATCCCTCCGCGGGAAGATCCTTCCCCCTCTGCGGGTAGGACCTTGCCCTCCGCGGACATGACCTTCTCCTTGTCGGGCAGAACAACATGTCCTTCACACGTTCTCCACGTGCCCCCCTCCGCGGGGACACGTCACCGACCAACTGCCCACCTCCGAAAGAGCAGGTCAAACCCAATTTCCGGAGATCACGGGATAGTTAGACTAGGGCGAAGACCATGTCCTGGTCTTCACTACGCCACGTAAGCCCTAGCAGTCACCTGGGTTGGGCCTGGAAATCCAGCCCAACGCAAGTGACCGTTGGTCCAGCGCCGGGGTCTCTCTATAAATACCCTCTTCCACAAGAGGGTCAGGTAATTCACATCTTGCCCTTTCTGTACTTTGCTCTCACTCTGCCCAATTCCTTACTTTGGCATCGAAGTGTCTTGCAGGTACACCCCTTTCTCCTCCCCATCATCGGTGAACAGATAGCAGTCCAACAGCGTGTGGCTAACCCGTGATCCCCTTCTGATCAGGTCAGATCAACTTCTTTACTCAATTTTAAAAATATGATAGTGTACCTCTATCCAATCACACATGTTATTATTTAATTTTATCATATTAAATTGTTTAGATTTTGGATACAATTTATTCTATGAATATCTCTATCCAACTTTTTAAATAAGATTTTTCCAAAATATTTAATATTAATACATAAATTATTTTAATGATATTTTAATATCTTTAATAAAAAATTATATTTTAATATCTAGTCAAGATAAAATAAAAAAGAGATTTAAGAAATGAAGTGTCAAATAACTTTAATAATAGCATAAAAAATCATTTATACCCAATTTTTTTATATTATGTAAATAAGAATTTTTCAAAAATTTAATATTAATAGATAAATTACTTTAATATCTTTGATTAAAAAAATGATAATTTAATGTCTAGTCAAAAATAAAAGAAATGAAGAGACCTAAGAAATAAAGTGTCATAAATGACTTTAATGATAGCATAAAAAATCACATAAAAGTATTTTTCATGCTGTTTTATCAATTCTATAATACAATGTGATAAAACATACCTATATTTTTATAAATTATCTATTAGATTTGGGTTATAATAGTTTAATTTTACCCATTTAAAACCGATCAAAATCATCCCATAATATCTATTTTTGTTAACTCGAGTAACCCGTACGGTTCAACCTGCTTGTTTATGGACGGGTTGGATCAAACGATTTGCACAGATAATTGAAATCATGTCCATCCCAAAGAGCAAGATGGGGTATGTAGTCATTATTTGATTTTGGTGTGTTTTGTAGAAAATATAAGATGAGAGACATCCTATTTATACAAGCTTTGGATCACTTTGAATCTTAGAAATCTTATCATGACATCAAAGAGTTTTTCATAAATGAATCTCCGGGTAAAATCAATTTTTTTAACGAAAAAAATGTGTTTACGGATATGCATATCCGTAATGTGCCATGTTGTGTGTGTGTGTGTGTGTGTGTTTTATTTAAAATTTAGTGTGGAATGTATCCGGGTATGCATATCCAAAAACACCCTGAACCAGTTTCACATCAAAAACTATGTAAACAAAAACATAAAATGTAAACCATAAAATTTGTAAATTGAAACAATCGACATTTACACCACCATTGCTTAATATGCATTATTTATGTATTAAATTGTATCAGTATTACATCATTGACGATAACGTTAAAAAAAACGTATCAATACAATCTAAAATGTATCAAAAGATGCACCACCGTATAAATCTACTATTGGTTCATCCTTCAACTTTTTCTTATTTGATTCTTTTTCAAGGTCTCTCAATTTGATGAATTTTCCCGTCCTTTTCAGAAATTGATTCGACCAAGTTTCAACCTCTTTTGTGGAATGTGTCGTCCACTCCAATGATGTTATTGGTATAGTACACCCCGATTTCAAATAAACCTCAACAAAATGTAGTTATTTTAAAAGACACCCAATATACATGATGTATCTGTATGGATCTTGAGGTGGGCCACTCTGAAGTGGATAAAATGTCTCAGAGAAATCATATATATTCAGATCGATGCACAACATGTTATATGCAATTGCTATAAGATGACTCATTTTAGAGAAACACATCCATTTTGACTCCGGTATGAGACCGCTAACACAAGGAATAAGCGCATTCATTTTGACTATGTTAGTTGTTGTATTTTTGATGTGTCTAACCTGATCGGTCCAAGCACATAAATTTTTTCCCTTCACTTGGTCCAAAATACTACTACTCTCAACATATTTTAGGAAATATAGATATCTGACACACACACACACACACACACACACACACACACACACACACACACACACACACACACACACACACACACACACACACTTCTAAAATGCATTACAGGGGCAACATACAAGTCTTTTACGGATGAATTTAATATATCATTTCATGCATCCATTATCTTTTCCAACACCACACCAGGTTTGACCATTTTTTGTCTTCACCCTTTATTTGTTTGGTGCCTACCGCGGGTTTGAGTTGACTTCTCACATTTTTTGTTATATGACATCGGCAAAGTAATGTGCAAGATGTATGAAACACCTTTGCAACCAAATTCATCAGTGCGGTGTCTCGGTCAATGATAATTATATTTAGCATGCTTTCTTGGTCCTCCAACAAAGTCTTGCACATTTCCAAGGCCTATGTAACTTTGACCTCTTTTTCGGATTCGAGAAACATAAATCCCACTAATAAAGTCTTCTCCGCAGAACTAAAACCAACAATTTTCAGAAGTGAAAGCCTATTCATGTTGGTCTTATACGTTGAATCAATTATAAGGACAATGAAAAATGTGTTGAACAACTTGATACTTTCGGGATGAGTCCAAAATATGTCACGAACAATGACTTTATCCTCATTAATATTGTACCTAGAAACATAGTTATTATCATCCAAAAGCTTTAACAGTTGTTGCATTTCGGATCTAGGACTTCTTATCGCCATGTTGTTTCAATAACGCGCATTATATACTTGCTTGATATTTGAAACACTTTCGGATCTTTTCCGTTTCAAATATGCAAATATGTTTTTCGGTGCCACCCTAATTAAAGACATAGTCGAAACAATTTCCTTCTCCTCTAGTTTAAGGCGACATACGATGAGATTACCAGATAGCTCGGTTTGCAAAGCATGATTATGTATGTCAGAAATTAGATTAAATTTCCATGTATCATTCATCTTACAGTATCCGCACAATTTAAACGGACAATCAAATTTTCTCGATCTGGGGAGTCATCACGTTTCAACTTCCAAATCGGTGGAATATACGTGTCGCTTCTCTCGCATCTGATGGATGCAAATGCTTGCCTTCTATTTGAACCATTGTCAGACCTTTCGATTACAATATCAAACCCCAATTTCTTGGCCTACATCGGGACCCATTCGAGCATATGCTCACGAGCAATAAACAAGTGTTCATTTCTAAAATGATGACCAACATCTATCTCGACAATAATCGATTTAAGATATCTGGGTGCACCATGGCTAATACGAAATAAATAAGAAAAATAGTTTAAAAAACTCACAATAACAAGAAAATTCGGATATGCATCTCCAAAACATGACCACATAAATTCAGATATGCACATCCAAACTTAAAGTTCATTTTTCAACTCAAAGATGAGATTGATGCAAATAATGAGGGATGAAATGAGTGAACTTTACCTTAATTTACAACTTCTTTTACTCTCTTTGATGTGATAAAACACAAGAATGATGATTTGGAGTCGAAAAATTGATTGAAAATGAATTTTTTTTAAGGGTTTTGAGTTATGGAAGTGACACAGAGTGTGGGAGAGATGATCATGCAAGGTGGTGATATATTCAATTTCTCGCTTGACATTTTTGGAGATGCATTTTCAAAAAATGACATTGAATGGTTAAATAAATCATCTCAATTAAAAATGCGAAGTAAATAAGGTTCAAGATTGTTTTCGAAGATGCGTTTTCGAATATACCTTAAAAAATTTCACAAATATATCTCCAATTTTTTTTTTTTAAATGGTGAATGTTTGATTTACAAATGATGAGATGCTTTAAGTACTTTCGAAGATGTGTCTTCAAAAATACCTTATGTGCTACATTCCCTTGATTTTTTATAGACACAAATTTATAAAATGTACCTACAAACGTCCACAAAAGAGTGACTCCAATAGCATTGGTGCATATGTGCTACATTCGATACATTGCATTAACTTTATGAAATAGTTCAAAAATGTAAAACTGTGAAAATTAGTTATGAATATGAGCAAAGTATAAATTTCTTTAACATATAGTACATTTTTTTCCTATCATGCCTTAACAATCATTAAACTACGGTTTTCAACTTTATAAAAACACCACTTTTTCATTTGTTCTAGGTCTCTTAATATATTGAATAGATCAAGTTAGCTCAGTGGTTCTCAGTGTAACAAGGGTGATTTCCATACATAAATAAGCAAATTTAGTATCAATTAATTACTATAAAATATCTAAAATATTAATGAGAACCTACATCTTTTAATTCTCTTTCTTTTTAAAAAAACTAATATATTTAAAAAATTAATAGCAAGTAATTAAATACATGCTCATCTCCGAACAACACCTTATATCTTTTTCATTTTCACGTCCAAAAACGTGGAAACATCGTACAAACGCACACCCAATCAAATGTTTAGACTTATTGGATGTCAATTTAACATAAACAAACAAATATATAATAATGACTTTTTAATATTTTTCTTTTAATAAATTAACGTCTCTCAAAAGCTACAATAAAAAAACATTGTCAATTTCTATATCCAAGAGTCAACTTTAGTCACCATTATAATTATAAATAATTACAAATTACAAGTTAGAATTCTCCCAATGGAATGATTTAGAATTTGATGTTTAAATCTTAAGAAGGAAAACATTGATACATCAAAATGGTGAAAGATGTTAAATATAGAAAACCTCAAGAACAAGAAAAGAAAAAAGTTGCTATGTCGAAAGCATTTAGTGACTTGTTTGGCCCGAAAAAGGAAAAAAAATGTGAATGATTGAGTAGTGGAGAGTTTTAATTGTTATAGAAGCAATTATAAGTTTGAGGAAATGTCAATATTGATAATTGAAGAAAATGGAATAGCAAAAATTATGAATTAGAAGCCAAAGAAAAAAGATATGGATAAGATACGCATCCTTCTCAACACGGCGTCCTAAATTTGGACCCAACTCAATAAATTTTAAATCATTATAATTTATTTAATAATAACATATCCAGATTTTTTTTCTTTCAAAATTATTGTGATGAGAAAAAAATATCCTAGTACAAATGGAAGTTTGGGATGGAATCACTAATCAATTTTTTGAAGGTCCCTCACTCAAAAACTTATCCTATTTTCATGGTAAGAAATCACCTCTTTTTAGATAAAAACATAATCCTATTCTTCAAGTAAAAAAATATGGATCCAAACTAAACTTTAACAAATGAGGAAAAAATAAATTAAAAAAAAGAATGAGATCATTTTTGACTAATATACAATATATGCATATCATTAGAGAGATAATCTATTTAAAAAAATATGAGATCAAAATTAACTATATATATATAAAAAATAAAATTGTATTATTATGTTGGTATAATTGTATTGTTTTGAAGGGGTAGTTGATGACAGATATATAAAATAAAAAATGGTAAGAATCAATGTTTGAGGAATTGGGTTCTGATGTGTCTTGACTCATTTAGAGATTCTTTGTTAATAAATGAACAAGAGCAACTAACAACTAGTGCTATTCCGATCTCACAAAGATTATGTTCTTATTCTATATTCTCATCCAATTTTGTATTTATTATATGGTTCAACATTATCATTCATTAATAATATAATAATTATGAACAACCAAGAAAACACCTACCTTGTTGAAATTATTATAAAAAAAAAAAGAGTTTGACCAAAAAAAGAGTTACTTTTAGGTAAAAAGAAACATAAAGGAAAATAAAGAATTTCCATTTCCATATTAATATTAATATTACATTAGTACTCTTTCGAGCTGTGAAACTTAATGCCGCATAGCATAATTACTACTAGTACTTACATTAATATTAATAATAATAATAATAATAATAATAATAATAATAATAATAATAATAATAATAATAATAATATTAATATTAATAAACCAAACATTAAATTCAATGTTTGTTAAGAGCTACTGCTTTCTTCATTTTCATGGTCATTCCGTTCATCTGTGATTCCACTTGTAGCTGGTGAGTTTGAAGATGCAACAGTGTTTTTGTTGCTGTTGCTCTGTGCCAAGAAATCATAGAAAACAACAACCTTTGAATCTGAGTTATTCACCTTTCCAAGGTTGTTGTTGACCATGATCTCTGGTTTCACTGTGACAGTTTCTCTTCCGTTTTTAGTAGCAGCTCTTTTCTTGAGAAATATACGGCACAGAACCCAGTTTTCATTCTGAAAAAATCACCAAAATAAATTAGTTACAAATAATAAAGTTTATAGGCAAAGTGGCAGTACCGTTTGTAGGGTGCCGTTAGAAGTCATGCGTCCTATCCATTGAAAGAATGAAAGAAGGACTAACCAGAGGGTTAGAGTGAGAAGTAGCGAGACGATACTCATGCATAATCCAATCAGTTCTGGAACCGTGAGGTGGTTTACCACAGTAAAAAACAAGAGTCTTCTTCATCCCAACAATCTCAGATTTCGACCAGCTAATAATCTGTTTGTCCAAACCAGTAGCCTTCCAGTAGCCAGAATTTGTAGCTCTGTTAGATCGGTTCCCATTCGGATATTTGGCTTCTTTGTTACTGAAAAAGTACCTTTCTTGTTCCAAATCACCTAGAGAAAAAAACCCAAACCAATGTTATGAATTCATAAATTCATGAAAGAAGGAAAAGAAAAGCTACATACCAGGTAAATCCCATGGGTCAGACTT
Organism: Lathyrus sativus; assembly: GCA_963859935.3. Lineage (NCBI taxonomy): Eukaryota > Viridiplantae > Streptophyta > Magnoliopsida > Fabales > Fabaceae > Lathyrus > Lathyrus sativus. The sequence goes on from OZ012737.1 coordinate 9,300,845, forward strand.
GCAAAGATCAGCTTCTGGGATGATTGCAGCAGGCAAAGGGAGAGAGAACACCTTCCGTTTCAAATACGACAGAACAAGTTCTTCATCGGTGGGATGAAAACGAAAACCTGGTGGCATTTTCAATTCGCCATTTTTGACAAAGTTGATTTTCTCCATCTTTTCGAGTTTGAAAGGTAGCACTCACACACTCGTGAATTTTTTGTTCCTTAAAAGAACATTAAAAAGTAGGAAGAAGGAAAGAGGGAAGAAAGAAAAGAAAAGAAAAGAATAAAGAAAGAAAAGGGAGTAATTATTAATATTTTTTTAAAGATGAATAGATAAATGAAATGTGGGTGGTTTTATAGTAATGGGTGAGTGAAGAAGAAGAACAACAAGACATATTTGTTTGTTTATTTGGCGTAAACCATACTCAACACTTTCCTTTTAACTTTGACGTTTTCTTCTAACTTTCTCACACACGAAACTAGAAATTCAAATAAATTATTAATGTACAAGGTAAACCTAGTTCTCTATGTCTAGGAAGGATTGGACTAATCGCTTTATCTAGAACTGTTAAAGCTGTGTTTTTCTCACACAAATAATGTTTAAATATGCCATATCATGTCTATTTAGGATTTAACTTTTTATAATCTCATTTTTATTATATTTCTTCCAATTTTATTATTATTTTTTCATTTTTAAACATATAAAAAAATTTACGTATTTGGAACATATATGGTTCAAATACATTAATTATATTTTTTTTTATAAAAAGTAAATTTACTTTTTATTGTATAAAAATAAATTTTTTGAAAATATATAGACTTCTTTTTGACTCAACATAAAGATTATTTATTCAATTTTTTTTTTATAGCATTTATAACTTGTATTCTTAATGTATAAGTTAGCATGACCATATTTTAAAAATTATGTTTATGAATTATTTGTGATATGTTATTTAGTATTATTAATGTTCAATAATAATAATAATAATAATAATAATAATAATAATAATAATAATAATAGTAATAATAATAATAATAGTTTTTTTTAATTATTAATTAGGTTTAGTTTTTCTCACACAAATAATGTTTAAATATGCCATATCATGTCTATTTAGGATTTAAGTTTTTATAATCTCATTTTTATTATATTTCTTCCGATTTATTTATTTTTTTTTCATTTTTAAACATATAATTTTCTTTACATATTTGGGACATTTAAAATACATTAATTTTATATATATATATATATATATATATATATATATATATATATATATATATATATATATATATATATATATATATATATATATATATATATATATATATATATATATATATATATATATATATATATATATATATATATATATATATATATATATATATATATATATATATATATATATATATATATATATATATATATATATATATATATATATATATATATATATATATATATATATATATATATATATATATATATATATATATATATATATATATATATATATATATATATATATATATATATATATATATATATATATATATATATATATATATATATATATAAAGTAAATTTACTTTTTATTGTATAAAATCTTTGAAAATATAAAGATTTCTTTTTGACTCAACATAAAGATTATTTATTCATTTTTTTTCTTTTCTTTTTTCAGTATTTATAACTTGTATTCTTAATGTATAAGTTAGCATTACCATATTTTAAAAATTATGTTTATGAATTATTTGTGATATGTTATTTAGTATTATTGATGTTCAATAATAATAATAATAATAATAATAATAATAATAATAATAATAATAATAATAATAATAATAATAATAATAATAATAATAATAATAATAATAATAATAATAATAATAATAGTTTTTCTAATCACTAATTAGGTTTAGATTTTTTTTCTCTCCATAAAAGGATACAAATAGCGTGTTTGTAAAATCATACGAGATTTGCAATTTCTAATCGAAGGTGAATCTAGGTTAAAGATACATTTTATAATTTCTTATTCGTAAGATATTGTCGGACGGCGGTAGCAACAAATAGAAGTTAAATCAAATATGTTATGACGCAATTTACGCTTCTCTATTTTAAAATATTAATTAACATTAAAAAAATGATGAGTTCTTAAAGAAAATATGTTGGACTAGTATCTTATAGACTTTAATATATGTATTTTTTGTGTTGACTTGGATCTTGACGCAAAAAAAGTGTACACCCTAACTATTTTTCATATTACTATTTAGGTTTGGTTTTCCTGCGATAAAACAATAATAAAAGTGTGTGTGTGTAGAAAATGATGTATGACATGCATTTGTTGGATGGGTGTGTATCTAATTTAAAGCTATGTTTTGTCGTTTCTTATTTTATATGGTAGAATTTTGTCTGATCTACAGCGAGGACAAATAGAAGCCGAACTAAATGTGACATAACAGAACCTACGCTTTGCTTTTAAGAGTATTAATTAACATTCTGAAAATGGTAACGATTCCTTGAAGGAAAAAATGGTAACGATTCCTTGAAGGAAACATGTTGGGCACGCATCTTATAGACTCTACAATAGGTAGCTTCTGCGTTGACAAAAATCTTGACGCAAAAAAAGTGCATTTCAAACACGCTAGTTATTTTTCATACTACTAACTAGGTTTTGTTTTCCTATGATAAAACAATAATAAGCATGAGTGTGTTTAGAAAACGACGCATAATGCATGGCTGAGCGTGCATTTAGTTTAAAGATACGTTTTCTCGTTTGTTATTTTATATGGTAGAATATTGTTGAACATGTAAAGACAACAACTAAAAGTTGAACTAAATACGACATAATAAAATTTACGATTCAATTTAAGAATATTAATTAACATTCAGAAAACGACAATGAATCTTTGGATGTGCGTAATATACACTCAATAATATATTACTTCTACGTTGATGTGAATTTTGACACCGAAAGTTCATCTTCAAACCCTAAAAGAATTTATTTATTATTATTATTATTATTATTATTATTATTATTATTATTATTATTATTATTATTATTATTATTATTATTATTATTATTATTATTATTATTATTATTATTATTATTATGAGGGATTTGATTGACATGTAACAATTGAACAATAACTCTTAACAAATGTAATTTCTTTAAACCCTAATAAGTAATAGGAATTAAGGGTGCTATCTCCCTTGGGAAACTTTTATATGTCTTTGTTAAATGCCAATTGTGGCTAAATATGTCCAATTTTTCTTTCCATTTTTTAATATTATTTTGTATTTTCAAATGTTTAAATCTATAGTTTGTGAAATGCTTTTAAACTTACATATAACTTTAGTTTCCTTTATTTATGTGCTACTGTGTAAGATTGATGCATAGGAATCAAAGGAAGAGACACCAAATCAAGAAAAGGAAGCCAAAGCAAAAAAGCTATATTTTAACATTCTCGTCGGCCAAGCAGTAGCGAATAGAAAGCGTGCTCGTCGGGAGAGCTCGAGCGAACAGATGGCGAGAAAAAACACTGTAGAGGCGGAATTAAAAGTGTATCATGGTCACCCGACGAGGTCTAGCAAACTTGAGTTCATCGGGTGAGATGACCTGAGGCACTTAAAGTGGCTAAAAGTGGACTTCGTCGGGCGAGACATCGCAAATTTTGTTAGATATTAAGGATCTCTTGTTCACCTTTTGGGATATAACTTTCATATCATCTTATTTCCTTAGACACAAAAACCCTAAAAACTCATCTTGTTACACATTCATATCCTTCAATTTCTTGTGAAGTAAGCTACCATGGTTATGAATAGCTAAATCTCTTGTATCAAGATTAGATGTAATCAATCTTAACTTATTTGTATTTCTTTTAATATTTTGTATGTGCACAACTTAATAATCAACGTAGATGATAACCTTTACTTTTATTGAATATGTGTAGTTTAAATAATTGTTGAGAAATATCTTTTAAGTCTTGAACTAAGTTTATCATCTATCAAAGACCAAGTCTAGACATGGAAGTGGAATTTGATATTCACTTTGTATTGGATCATAAATGTTATTTGCATTGTTTAATAGGTTGAGACATTGTCGATTAAACAGTACAGTAAAAATCGCAATACCGTCTTAGACATGAACGGTATATATGAGCGATACATGATTATGAATGAAGTTCACATGCTTGATTAATCGAATACATGCAAAGTAGGTTGATGAAATCTAGTCTTGATATGTCCTTTAAAACAACAAATCTTTCTAAACTTGTACTCATTGCTACAAACTCTTATGAATGTTAATGTTACCAAACAAAAACCAATCGAAAGCCTCACTTAAGACATTGTAAACTGTAGAACGGAAGTAATATCACTTCAATCGTTGTGGACCGTGCCAGACATTTTTTATCTTCAAAATAAATCTGAATAAATAAGAACAGTTGGATAAATTACAATTTAATTGAACCGAACGAATTGAGTGCAATAAATATTTATTTTAAAAAATGCTAAATATTATGCAAAACTATTGTCTAGGTCCTTTAAGTTATTTTAAAATATCAAGTTAGTCCTTTAAGTTTTTTTTTGTAATGCTTTGGTCCTTTTTAAAAAATATTGTTATAATAAATCACAAACTTACATATCATTTGAACTGATTTTCTACGCTGATCATGAATATGTAATTAGTTTTGTGTTTGATTGTTTATTTTGATCGGATCAATGATTTTTTATTATGTATTTCGTCTATTTTTACTTGATTCTCATGTACCGTAACTTGTTTGACAAATTTGATTGCATATTCGTGATTAGTGCAAAAAAATAATTTAAATGATATATAAATTTTCAAATTATTATAACGGAGATTTAGAAAAAAAATGCCTATAAAAAAACTTAAATAACTAATTTTATATTTTAAAATAATTTAAAAGACTAAAACAATAATTTTGTCCAAATATTATTATTATTTTTAAATAAAATTTATCACACATAATCTAATTTTATCAAATATATTTTATTTTCAAATATTTTATCTCCGAATAATAATAAAAAATATATTCAGAGATAAAATATTCAAAAATAAGATAAATTTTATCAAAAGATAAAGATAATAATAATAATAATAATATTTATTGTATTTTATCATTCTCATTCAATTAATTTATATAAAAAAAAAAATGGTACGGCGAGAGATAGCAGCGGAAGTTATAGTAAAACAGTTAAAACAAATAACTTGTGTTCAAATATTAAAGTGCAGATTGAGTACAGCTGGAGGTGACCTCTAACCCAGCAGCATTAAATGTTGAATGGCAGTTTATGTTTATATGAAAATACGAAACTACCCCTCCCATGAGTTTGTTTGATTTACACAACACGGCACCACACAACGCCCCCTTAAATGAGGCAACTCTTATTTTTGTAATTTACCACTTAATAGTTAATTTTATTCTTTGAAACACTTAACTTCATATTCACTCTTCTCTCTCATTCATTGCCTTTACTTTTACTACCTACTCACCCCCCTTTTCATGCTTTTCTCCCCCTTTTCCCTCTTTTTCATTTGTCAATTTTTACAACTATAACTTACTTTACACTCTTTTACAACCTCATCAAATTTATTCACTCCTTTTCTTTTATCAATATTATTTACATTTATTCTTTCTATGACATGTCCATGTCGTTGATTCATTTCTGTTTCTCTAAACTTTTTGTATTTCATTACATAATATGTATACATTTTTATAAGGAGCCGTGAACGTGAACGTTAACAAACATATTTCTTATTTCATTTTCAAATCAAATAAAATATTCGGTTAGCTTTTCAATAACTTAAAGGTCTAAATCAATATGAAATTGACTAACACTTTTATTTTCTTATTATTGCTACATGCATAAGTATCTAGGACCATACATAAACCTATCACAAAATCTATTAGACCTCATAGATGATCGCATGAAATAGAGTTCTATTTGTCCTATTATATTTATAGGTGGGCCTAAAAAAATTTTTGCTTATCTTTTTGAGCATTTAACTTCTTATCCCTCCCATATAATTTTATACTTCTCAATCTCTTCATGAATAGATTTGAGTAAAAAAATACGAATTAAATTTTCAATAATTCATTTTAAATTTTTGATAACAGGTTAAATTTTTAGTAGTTCATTTCAAATTTTTGATAACAGACTAAATATTTGGTAGTTTATTTTTAAATTGTCGATATTAATTTTTTTTATCGATTTTTTGAACAAAATTAACATATTGTATTTTTTGATAAATCCGATATTTGCCTTATTTTTTTGAATTTTTTAAAATTTTTGGTAGTTCCTATTCAATAAAAAAAATGTAACACTATAAAAAATTTTGAAAAGTGTTGTAGATTATAAAAAATTTCGAAAAGTGTGGTAATTTATCGGAAATTTAAAAATTTCCGATAGTGTAAATTTTTGTTTTCAAAATTTCAATATTTCAATTTTTTTCAAAAACTTTAAAAAGTTTCTTTAAACACAATAAAAAATTCCAACAAAATTTAGTAAGGGCATAAAAATATTAACAGCTATTATGTGGGGTGTCATATTTAATTGAGGGGTGGCATGTTAATTTTTTTTATATCTTTTCCATTTGTTTAAATATAATATAGTCTAAACAAAGAGTTTTGAATTGGGCCTAAAATCGGGTCATCCCAAGCATTAGTAGTTAAGCGATCTATGAGATGGACACATCTTAAGAGTATATTAAATTAGGTTTAGACTCAAGTTTGCGCAATTTTAAACCCTAAAACTTCACACTCATGATCTTTATTAATTTAATCGTCAAAGTGTTTACATATATAGGAGGATACTAGCTGTTAGAATACGAATTATCGCCTACTTTTTTTTTTCTAACCTTAGTTTTTGCCTTATAAAAATGTAGTTTTTATCATACAATTGCACATAATTCTTATTCAATAAAACTCATCATGAATTCTAAGATAGGTAAATTTGATAATTTTTATTCAATTGAAACATCAAACACATAAACTGAACCAATGTATAAAAAAAACTTAAAACTCTCCATGTTTAAATCAAACACTGCCCCTAATGTAAAAAAGAATAAACAAAAGAGAAGGAAAAGGAAAAACTAAAAAATTATGGTAGAGGAGGGAAATGCCCTTGCGATACGGAAAAGGAAAAACTAAAAAATTATGGTAGAGGAGGGAAATGCCCTTGCGATACATGATGTTGAACATTATAGTCATCATATTGTTCATCAGGTTCAATATTTTGCCTTTCCTTATCTGTTCGGCTTCCATTATCACTTGACATTTCTGATTGCTTTCTTGGTGTTATTTGGATCTTTGGGTATGATAAGGCAGCGGGTCAGTGGAAGGCAGTGAGATTGGCTCATTATCATCTTCAAGCATCTCAATATGAACTGATGCATGTCAGGAGTAATTCTAGTTATCAGGGTTGCAGACTGTTCTCTTTCTTTGGTTGGATATGACAATTAACTCCTGACCTCTGACTAGAAGCTTATAAGAGACGCTTGATTGAACGACTATTTGCATTGTAATAAATGCTTCCACGTCTAGCCTTGTACTTCTATGAATTTTAGATAGCTGCTCAACAACCATTTTGTAACCCAAGAATTCAACAACGGGCATTTGTGATGCTTTCGCTTGTAGCCTTCCTCACATTTCCAAAATTCTTAGCCAAAAAGACAGTATAGTCAACCAGAGTGGACTTCAATCATAGACCATATAAAAATAATTCTCTCAGGATGGTGACCCTGGTACTACCCCATCTCGCAAATATGATGTATTCTAATATCTTTTGTATACACTTAAATAAAGGTTTTAAACTAAAGAACTTTTGGCCATATCAGATTAATATCCTTCACCAGTCAATTTTAGCCAAAATATATTCACATAAACTCCCTTAGGGATAACCTTATCACCCTCAGTTGGCAGTTTATAAATCTCAGAAATACGAGAGATGCTCAACGAATAATCTGTGTTGAACATCCTAAAGGTTACAACTCTACACTAGTTATCTGCCACCCTATTAATGTTTACCTCTAAAGTGCTTAAAAATTCTAAGGTACTTCTAGAATAGGTAGGGATTTTTAAAGATATAAAATAGATCAATCCTAATTGATTAAGCATCTAGTCAACATCCTATGTTATTCCTAAGTCTCCAACAGTGTTTTGATGCACATGCCTTTTGGGGACAATTTTCCATCAAGAAAGAATATCAAACCTCTATTGTTGCTTAGCGGTTGCAAATTCTTTCTCGTACGAATGAAAGATTCTTGTAACCAGGGCTGGGCAGCGGATCAGGTCGGTTTGGGTTCGGGCTCAAAACCTCAAACCGACCAATCCATAGGGTGGGATATTATAATCTGTTTTTAACTGGATTGTAATTTCGGATTGTCGGGTTCGGTTGTATTCGGGTTTAAATTATTAAGTCGGTTATTTTTGGATTTCACAGATTTTGGCCCAATGAAAATGTATACATTTTTTTTATTTAGACTAAGGATGACCCAATTTTAAAAATGGTCAAAATACATTTTTTAAGTCATTTTTTTTTTGTTTTTTTTAAGAAATGAGCCATATATTGGACTTCCAAAACTTCACAATTTAAATTGTTAGAATACATTTAAAATTACTATTAGAACCCATATTTCTCTTAAAACTAAAACAAATTCAATAACATTAATACAACCAAATTGTTTAACTAAATTAAAAATCCTTCCAAGGACCATATAAAATCTAAATTTGAATTATTCAACATAAATTCCATGTAGTAACACAACCAAAGCACCATTGTGAAACTAGTAAATAACATTGAAGAACCTCTCATTTTAAGCAGCCTGCATATTCAATTATAAACACCACCATTCAATCCAATGTTAAAGCTAGTGCTTCTACACTTTGAACCACTGTTGCCTAAATCTGTATTGCCTCTCAGCATCATAACAACAAATTCGTTGTAGTCTATTTGTCCATCCTGAAAGGATAAAAACATGAACATAGCAACAACGTCAAAAGTTTTACGAGATTTGGAAAAGCATGATTGAAAATATTATGTACTCACATTATTTTGATCAGCTTCTTGGATCATTTCCTCTAAGTCGACATCTTTCATGCTGAATTCTTTACAAACTTTTTGAAGCTCATCTTGAGTGATGTAACCACTTCCATCTTTATCAAAATATGAGAAAGCTGTAACTAAATTATCTTCCCTACCAACTTTGTTCAAATGCAATGTTGCAGCTATGAATTCTCCATAGTCAATTGTGCCACTATTATCTACATCTGCCTGCAATAACAAACAAAATTGGTTAAAATGGATTATAGTATTGTGAAACTAAAATTGCCAACACGAAAGAAAACAAAGTTTTATTTTGTGACATTAAAGAAATTGAAGAAGATTTTGAACTTACAGCATTCAATAGATCAAAAATCTCAAATTCATTGAGATTGGCGCCGAACATTTTCAGTCCAGCCTTGAGTTTTTCGAAAGTAATTTGACCGGTGTTGTCAGTGTCTATCATCTTAAACAATTCTTTCAACCCAGATATTTCTTCTTCAGAAAGATTCTCAGCAATAACCTGAATGGAAAGATCGCGGAAAATATCACAAAGAGCTTAATTTGACAATACCAAATTAAAAGCATATACTCTCACATGATAGAACTATGTAATAGAAAAGTTACTAACTCGAAGAGCCATTTTCTTGAGTTTGTTCATAGCAGAAAATTGCTTCAGAAGACTCAAAACTGCGGAATCAAAAGGCTTGTCGAGAGCAACTCCGTCAACCTGAATCCAAGAGTGGCCTACAGAAAATTGGAACGACACCATTTACAAGATGGTAATAAAAGTTCATGTTCTATATGATTAAACAATGCAACATTTTTAGTCTTGAAAATATGGAATCTGTAATGAATGTTATATTATGACATTTCGAATGTGAAAATATGAAATATGTTTTACCAGTATCATAATGTAAAAAAAGTGGTGAAACTTACAAAGAACTTCATGTGCTGTTATCCTTTTACTAGGATCTCTAACAAACATCTTCTTAACCAAGTCTTTTGCACTTTCAGAGATACTTGGCCAAGGATCCATAATGATTTCATATTTACACAGATTTTATAGAAAATATAAATATGCTCTTGATAATTGGGAGTAAGATGAAAAATGCAGAACAAAGGGAGGAAAAGAACACAAATAAGGCTCTATGTACAAATTTTACCTGGTACTCAACATTGACCTCGTCAAAGTCTTCTTCCCTAGACACATCCCCATCGTTTTCTGCCACAAAATTAATTTTTATTCTTTTTATTTCCAAATATATAATCAAGGTAATTGAAATTGCAGTTGATATCTCAACCTAAAATCAATTTACTCAGCATACAAAAAATTAAACTTGGTTTGGAGTTCAGTGCAAAGAGATTAGGAGCTAATTAAGAGAATACAATGCATCTTGAAAATCTTTCAGAAATAATAATATAATAGTTAAAATTTTGTTGCTTATCTCTCAATGCTAAATAAAATACAAAGCTTTCTTGTTTCATTTCCATGAGTTCTGCAACAGAATCCACATTTTGTAGGGTTCACAACAAATACCATTATTTGAAACCAAAACATATTGTGTACCTCACTCGAAATCAGTATATTGTTTTAGAGCAAGTTATGCTTACAAGTTACAGCAAGCTGTAGTGTAAAAGCAATAAGTCACATGTGAAATCGGGTTCCATTTAATATGACTAGCTAGCAAACTAAACACGAAAAGATCATACACATATTCAATCACTGTAATTGTGTACATCATATTGAAAAAACAGATCTTGAGCAAAACAAAACAATAGAATCATAAAAGAAACCAAAACCAGTCCTATTACCTGCATCTCCGTGAGCAAAGTGACAGTCATCACCAAAGGGACAACTCCTGGTATTTTTCAAAAAGTCATAACTAGTGGAGCATCATAGTCATAACTAGTAGCGACAACCGAACCTCTCTTTCAAAAAGTGTTTGGTTGGTTGTACATGGATTCATCAAAAGTTTCTAGATATTCTTTCAAAAAGTGTTCGGTTGGTTATACATGGATTCAAAATACGAGTCACTCATGACTCCAAAAAAATTCAAAAAGTGTCTGCTGCAAATATAAGAAAAAACATAAGTGTTGCGGTGGAAATAGGATATCAAACTATTAATTAGTTTGAATCACAATTTTTTGATTCACAACCGCTCTTTGATTTATCCGAAGGAAAAGGTCAAAAGAGGGAAAACCTATTTTTGCATCGTAAACACAATGCGGGGAAAGACCTAGGTAAGGGGTTGGTTAAATTTAGGGAAGGTACTAGCACCCTAAACTTCTGTAGTACTCTACAGGAACCCTTTATTTATTGTATGCCTTTTATTTTTATTTATTATCTGCTTTAATATATATTGAGCTAAGAGATAAAGTGACCTAAAAGACCTAAGGGTTATTCCTAAGTTTACTCGGCAAGACGTCACATCTTGTGCCTACGTATCCTAGATAGGGAATGGAACCAGAGTAATCATAGTTCCCCGTGAAAGGGAGGTTAGAAACTTCTTGACTGTGGTCAAGGTTTCAAGGGGAGTAAACGTATCTTAAGGACACGCTTACGTGGAGTTTTGAAACTCCTGTTTCTACGTTGAAATGTTGAATTTAAAATAGGGTTAGAATTAGGGATTCCACGGCGAGAAACCCTAAAACAGAGTACAGCGACTCGTTGACCTAAAATCTAGGATAAAGAGCGTTTTCGTCCACGGCGGGACGCCTAGGCTAATAGGGTTTGAAAGGGTCAAAAATTAGGGTTATTGACTCGGCGGTCAAACAGCTAGACCTAATTCCCTCGGAGGGGAAAATTAACGGTAAAACATGCAAACATGGAAAAATATTATATGGCAGAAATTAAAGTGCGGAAAGTAAAGAAAGCGTCGCGACGATCACTCGCGTAAATTACAAACCCCAAAAAAAGGAAAATAAAATAAAACCGCGATCATGGCCTCGCGTAAATTACATCCATGGACCAACATAAATTAAATAAACTAATCAGAATTTAAGTATAGTCTGAGGAGAAAAATAGAGAACATTTGTGAGAAGGGTTAGACAGAAATATGGCAAAAAATGGAACAGTTAGTATTGAAAGAAAGACAAACTGCAATTTGGAATTTTTATTATTGTTTTATTAGTTTTGAAAAAGGATTTTAGTTTTAATTTTGAAAAAAATAATTTTAATCTTAGTCTAAAAAAGGTTTAGTTTAAGTTTTAAAAATTTGTTTTAGTTTTAAATTTTAACAAAACTCTAATTTTAATATTTTAGAAAAAATAAAATTTAATTATTATTTTGTGAGGAAGAAAGTTTTAACTTTAATTTTTTTAAAAATGTTTATCAATTTTTTAAAAAAAGTTTTATACTTAAAAAAAAAAACAAAGTTTTAATTTGTATTTTAAAAAAAGGTTTTTATTTTATTATCTAAAAAAATTTTTATTTTAGAAAAGCTTTTAAGAAAAAGTTTTTTATTTGTTTTATAAAAGTAGAACTTTCACTTATTTTTAAAAACAGAATTTTCAATTAAAAATAAATGTACTACTAAAACAACAAAAGGGAAAACAAAAATTGGGTTGGGTTATGGTTACTGCTGCATGCAGCGTCACAAAATAAAAGAAGGTGAGATTCGAACTCTCGACCTTTCACACTCATAACTCCTTACACACCGTCTCTTTCCAATTGTGCTATTTTATTCATTCAAAATAAAGTGGCACTAGAAACCCTGTAAACTAAAAGAACGCGCCACATGATATTTTCTTGCAACAATCAACCAACTGCACAACCCGTTAGTGGTTAGTTTAAACGCAATGCAAAATGAAATGGGATGCAAGATGAAACGACTAATCTTAGGGCAAAATTTGGGGTATTACAATAAGAATACATGTTTTATTCAACAAAAACACATGAACAAAAATACAAGAGAATTAAACCTGAATATGTTTTTCAGGTACAGACCGAAATCTGTGACTGAGTATGAGAAGAAGATAGTGCTTCACTTCCGACTGAAGTTTCAGTAAATCCTAAAATATATTACAAACATAATAAGAAAACCTTAACTTTAAGATTTTACAAATAAAATAAAAAATTACGCTTAAATAAAAATAGACGCAATACCTAGTAAAGCATCTTCAAATATCTCATAATCCTCGTTAAATTCCATGCTTTTGAATTGGTAAAAGGTAGGTCTCAACCAGTTCTGAGTACAAATTAAAGCTTCGACCATTTCTGATTTGAGAGAGCTTTTGTATACCTCTAAAACCCTTCCACCCGTGCTAAATGCACTCTCAGAAGCCATAGTTGAAACTGGTGTAGGCATGATATCTCTAACTATTTGGGACAGAACCGGGTATTGACCAACATTATGTTTCCACCAACAAAGAATGTCAAACTTTTCTTTATCTTTTTCATTGAAAGTTAAACATTTTCTAGAAATATAACTCTGAAGCTCAGTTTCTTCTTCCACTGAATCAATAGACATCAAATGTTGATGAAAAGCATTTTCTGTAGCTATATATGTGGGTAATTCGTCAGTGGCAGCCGTTTCACCATGAGAAACAGCGGCTGCAACAGATGTGACTAAGCCTCCAGCAATGTCATGGGCTTGTTTGTAAAGATCAAACATCTTTGAAAGATTGTTATTGACTAACACTTTTATTTTCGCTTCTCTTCTTTTTTTTCTTCCTTATTATTGCTACATGCATAAGTATCTAGGACCATACATAAACCTATCACAAAATCTATTAGACCTCATAGATGATCGCATGAAATAGAGTTCTATTTGTCCTATTATATTTATAGGTGGGCCTAAAAATAATTTTGCTTATCTTTTTGAGCATTTAACTTCTTATCCCTCCCATATAATTTTATACTTCTCAATCTCTTCATGAATAGATTTGAGTAAAAAAATACGAATTAAATTTTTAATAATTCATTTTAAATTTTTGATAACAGGTTCAATTTTTAGTAGTTCATTTCAAAATTTTGATAACAGACTAAATATTTGGTAGTTTATTTTTAAATTGTCGATATTAATTTTTTTATCGATTTTTTGAACAAAATTAACATATCATATTTTTTGATAAATCCGATATTTACCTTATTTTTTTGAATTTTTTAAAATTTTGGTAGTTCCTATTCAATAAAAAAAACTTAACACTATAAAAAATTTTGAAAAGTGTTGTAGATTATAAAAAATTTCGAAAAGTGTGGTAATTTATCGGAAATTTAAAAATTTCCGATAGTGTAAATTTTTGTTTTCAAAATTTCAATATTTCAATTTTTTTCAAAAACTTTAAAAAGTTTCGTTAAACACAATAAAAAATTCCAACAAAATTTAGTAAGGGCATAAAAATATTAACAGCTATTATGTGGGGTGTCATATTTAATTGAGGGGTGGCATGTTAATTTTTTTTATATCTTTTCCATTTGTTTAAATATAATATAGTCTAAAACAAAGAGTTTTGAATTGGGCCTAAAATCGGGTCATCCCAAGCATTAGTAGTTAAGCGATCTATGAGATGGACACATCTTAAGAGTATATTAAATTAGGTTTAGACTCAAGTTTGCGCAATTTTAAACCCTAAAACTTCACACTCATGATCTTTATTAATTTAATCGTCAAAGTGTTTACATATATAGGAGGATACTAGCTGTTAGAATACGAATTATCGCCTACTTTTTTTTTCTAACCTTAGTTTTTGCCTTATAAAAATGTAGTTTTTATCATACAATTGCACATAATTCTTATTCAATAAAACTCATCATGAATTCTAAGATAGGTAAATTTGATAATTTTTATTCAATTGAAACATCAAACACATAAACTGAACCAATGTATAAAAAAAACTTAAAACTCTCCATGTTTAAATCAAACACTGCCCCTAATGTAAAAAAGAATAAACAAAAGAGAAGGAAAAGGAAAAACTAAAAAATTATGGTAGAGGAGGGAAATGCCCTTGCGATACATGATGTTGAACATTATAGTCATCATATTGTTCATCAGGTTCAATATTTTGCCTTTCCTTATCTGTTCGGCTTCCATTATCACTTGACATTTCTGATTGCTTTCTTGGTGTTATTTGGATCTTTGGGTATGATAAGGCAGCGGGTCAGTGGAAGGCAGTGAGATTGGCTCATTATCATCTTCAAGCATCTCAATATGAACTGATGCATGTCAGGAGTAATTCTAGTTATCAGGGTTGCAGACTGTTCTCTTTCTTTGGTTGGATATGACAATTAACTCCTGACCTCTGACTAGAAGCTTATAAGAGACGCTTGATTGAACGACTATTTGCATTGTAATAAATGCTTCCACGTCTAGCCTTGTACTTCTATGAATTTTAGATAGCTGCTCAACAACCATTTTGTAACCCAAGAATTCAACAACGGGCATTTGTGATGCTTTCGCTTGTAGCCTTCCTCACATTTCCAAAATTCTTAGCCAAAAAGACAGTATAGTCAACCAGAGTGGACTTCAATCATAGACCATATAAAAATAATTCTCTCAGGATGGTGACCCTGGTACTACCCCATCTCGCAAATATGATGTATTCTAATATCTTTTGTATACACTTAAATAAAGGTTTTAAACTAAAGAACTTTTGGCCATATCAGATTAATATCCTTCACCAGTCAATTTTAGCCAAAATATATTCACATAAACTCCCTTAGGGATAACCTTATCACCCTCAGTTGGCAGTTTATAAATCTCAGAAATACGAGAGATGCTCAACGAATAATCTGTGTTGAACATCCTAAAGGTTACAACTCTACACTAGTTATCTGCCACCCTATTAATGTTTACCTCTAAAGTGCTTAAAAATTCTAAGGTACTTCTAGAATAGGTACGGATTTTTAAAGATATAAAATAGATCAATCCTAATTGATTAAGCATCTAGTCAACATCCTATGTTATTCCTAAGTCTCCAACAGTGTTTTGATGCACATGCCTTTTGGGGACAATTTTCCATCAAGAAAGAATATCAAACCTCTATTGTTGCTTAGCGGTTGCAAATTCTTTCTCGTACGAATGAAAGATTCTTGTAACCAGGGCTGGGCAGCGGATCAGGTCGGTTTGGGTTCGGGCTCAAAACCTCAAACCGACCAATCCATAGGGTGGGATATTATAATCTGTTTTTAACTGGATTGTAATTTCGGATTGTCGGGTTCGGTTGTATTCGGGTTTAAATTATTAAGTCGGTTATTTTTGGATTTTACAGATTTTGGCCCAATGAAAATGTATACATTTTTTTTTATTTAGACTAAGGATGACCCAATTTTAAAAATGGTCAAAATACATTTTTTAAGTCATTTTTTTTTTGTTTTTTTTAAGAAATGAGCCATATATTGGACTTCCAAAACTTCACAATTTAAATTGTTAGAATACATTTAAAATTACTATTAGAACCCATATTTCTCTTAAAACTAAAACAAATTCAATAACATTAATACAACCAAATTGTTTAACTAAACTAAAAATCCTTCCAAGGACCATATAAAATCTAAATTTGAATTATTCAACATAAATTCCATGTAGTAACACAACCAAAGCACCATTGTGAAACTAGTAAATAACATTGAAGAACCTCTCATTTTAAGCAGCCTGCATATTCAATTATAAACACCACCATTCAATCCAATGTTAAAGCTAGTGCTTCTACACTTTGAACCACTGTTGCCTAAATCTGTATTGCCTCTCAGCATCATAACAACAAATTCGTTGTAGTCTATTTGTCCATCCTGAAAGGATAAAAACATGAACATAGCAACAACGTCAAAAGTTGTACGAAATTTGGAAAAGCATGATTGAAAATATTATGTACTCACATTATTTTGATCAGCTTCTTGGATCATTTCCTCTAAGTCGACATCTTTCATGCTGAATTCTTTACAAACTTTTTGAAGCTCATCTTGAGTGATGTAACCACTTCCATCTTTATCAAAATATGAGAAAGCTGTAACTAAATTATCTTCCCTACCAACTTTGTTCAAATGCAATGTTGCAGCTATGAATTCTCCATAGTCAATTGTGCCACTATTATCTACATCTGCCTGCAATAACAAACAAAATTGGTTAAAATGGATTATAGTATTGTGAAACTAAAATTGCCAACACGAAAGAAAACAAAGTTTTATTTTGTGACATTAAAGAAATTGAAGAAGATTTTGAACTTACAGCATTCAATAGATCAAAAATCTCAAATTCATTGAGATTGGCGCCGAACATTTTCAGTCCAGCCTTGAGTTTTTCGAAAGTAATTTGACCGGTGTTGTCAGTGTCTATCATCTTAAACAATTCTTTCAACCCAGATATTTCTTCTTCAGAAAGATTCTCAGTAATAACCTGAATGGAAAGATCGCGGAAAATATCACAAAGAGCTTAATTTGACAATACCAAATTAAAAGCATATACTCTCACATGATAGAACTATGTAATAGAAAAGTTACTAACTCGAAGAGCCATTTTCTTGAGTTTGTTCATAGCAGAAAATTGCTTCAGAAGACTCAAAACTGCGGAATCAAAAGGCTTGTCGAGAGCAACTCCGTCAACCTGAATCCAAGAGTGGCCTACAGAAAATTGGAACGACACCATTTACAAGATGGTAATAAAAGTTCATGTTCTATATGATTAAACAATGCAACATTTTTAGTCTTGAAAATATGGAATCTGTAATGAATGTTATATTATGACATTTCGAATGTGAAAATATGAAATATGTTTTACCAGTATCATAATGTAAAAAAAGTGGTGAAACTTACAAAGAACTTCATGTGCTGTTATCCTTTTACTAGGATCTCTAACAAACATCTTCTTAACCAAGTCTTTTGCACTTTCAGAGATACTTGGCCAAGGATCCATAATGATTTCATATTTACACAGATTTTATAGAAAATATAAATATGCTCTTGATAATTGGGAGTAAGATGAAAAATGCAGAACAAAGGGAGGAAAAGAACACAAATAAGGCTCTATGTACAAATTTTACCTGGTACTCAACATTGACCTCGTCAAAGTCTTCTTCCCTAGACACATCCCCATCGTTTTCTGCCACAAAATTAATTTTTATTCTTTTTATTTCCAAATATATAATCAAGGTAATTGAAATTGCAGTTGATATCTCAACCTAAAATCAATTTACTCAGCATACAAAAAATTAAACTTGGTTTGGAGTTCAGTGCAAAGAGATTAGGAGCTAATTAAGAGAATACAATGCATCTTGAAAATCTTTCAGAAATAATAATATAATAGTTAAAATTTTGTTGCTTATCTCTCAATGCTAAATAAAATACAAAGCTTTCTTGTTTCATTTCCATGAGTTCTGCAACAGAATCCACATTTTGTAGGGTTCACAACAAATACCATTATTTGAAACCAAAACATATTGTGTACCTCACTCGAAATCAGTATATTGTTTTAGAGCAAGTTATGCTTACAAGTTACAGCAAGCTGTAGTGTAAAAGCAATAAGTCACATGTGAAATCGGGTTCCATTTAATATGACTAGCTAGCAAACTAAACACGAAAAGATCATACACATATTCAATCACTGTAATTGTGTACATCATATTGAAAAAACAGATCTTGAGCAAAACAAAACAATAGAATCATAAAAGAAACCAAAACCAGTCCTATTACCTGCATCTCCGTGAGCAAAGTGACAGTCATCACCAAAGGGACAACTCCTGGTATTTTTCAAAAAGTCATAACTAGTGGAGCATCATAGTCATAACTAGTAGCGACAACCGAACCTCTCTTTCAAAAAGTGTTTGGTTGGTTGTACATGGATTCATCAAAAGTTTCTAGATATTCTTTCAAAAAGTGTTCGGTTGGTTATACATGGATTCAAAATACGAGTCACTCATGACTCCAAAAAAATTCAAAAAGTGTCTGCTGCAAATATAAGAAAAAACATAAGTGTTGCGGTGGAAATAGGATATCAAACTATTAATTAGTTTGAATCACAATTTTTTGATTCACAACCGCTCTTTGATTTATCCGAAGGAAAAGGTCAAAAGAGGGAAAACCTATTTTTGCATCGTAAACACAATGCGGGGAAAGACCTAGGTAAGGGGTTGGTTAAATTTAGGGAAGGTACTAGCACCCTAAACTTCTGTAGTACTCTACAGGAACCCTTTATTTATTGTATGCCTTTTATTTTTATTTATTATCTGCTTTAATATATATTGAGCTAAGAGATAAAGTGACCTAAAAGACCTAAGGGTTATTCCTAAGTTTACTCGGCAAGACGTCACATCTTGTGCCTACGTATCCTAGATAGGGAATGGAACCAGAGTAATCATAGTTCCCCGTGAAAGGGAGGTTAGAAACTTCTTGACTGTGGTCAAGGTTTCAAGGGGAGTAAACGTATCTTAAGGACACGCTTACGTGGAGTTTTGAAACTCCTGTTTCTACGTTGAAATGTTGAATTTAAAATAGGGTTAGAATTAGGGATTCCACGGCGAGAAACCCTAAAACAGAGTACAGCGACTCGTTGACCTAAAATCTAGGATAAAGAGCGTTTTCGTCCACGGCGGGACGCCTAGGCTAATAGGGTTTGAAAGGGTAAAAAATTAGGGTTATTGACTCGGCGGTCAAACAGCTAGACCTAATTCCCTCGGAGGGGAAAATTAACGGTAAAACATGCAAACATGGAAAAATATTATATGGCAGAAATTAAAGTGCGGAAAGTAAAGAAAGCGTCGCGACGATCACTCGCGTAAATTACAAACCCCAAAAAAAGGAAAATAAAATAAAACCGCGATCATGGCCTCGCGTAAATTACATCCATGGACCAACATAAATTAAATAAACTAATCAGAATTTAAGTATAGTCTGAGGAGAAAAATAGAGAACATTTGTGAGAAGGGTTAGACAGAAATATGGCAAAAAATGGAACAGTTAGTATTGAAAGAAAGACAAACTGCAATTTGGAATTTTTATTATTGTTTTATTAGTTTTGAAAAAGGATTTTAGTTTTAATTTTGAAAAAAATAATTTTAATCTTAGTCTAAAAAAGGTTTAGTTTAAGTTTTAAAAATTTGTTTTAGTTTTAAATTTTAACAAAACTCTAATTTTAATATTTTAGAAAAAATAAAATTTAATTATTATTTTGTGAGGAAGAAAGTTTTAACTTTAATTTTTTTAAAAATGTTTATCAATTTTTTAAAAAAAGTTTTATACTTAAAAAAAAAAACAAAGTTTTAATTTGTATTTTAAAAAAAGGTTTTTATTTTATTATCTAAAAAAGTTTTTATTTTAGAAAAGCTTTTAAGAAAAAGTTTTTTATTTGTTTTATAAAAGTAGAACTTTCACTTATTTTTAAAAACAGAATTTTCAATTAAAAATAAATGTACTACTAAAACAACAAAAGGGAAAACAAAAATTGGGTTGGGTTATGGTTACTGCTGCATGCAGCGTCACAAAATAAAAGAAGGTGAGATTCGAACTCTCGACCTTTCACACTCATAACTCCTTACACACCGTCTCTTTCCAATTGTGCTATTTTATTCATTCAAAATAAAGTGGCACTAGAAACCCTGTAAACTAAAAGAACGCGCCACATGATATTTTCTTGCAACAATCAACCAACTGCACAACCCGTTAGTGGTTAGTTTAAACGCAATGCAAAATGAAATGGGATGCAAGATGAAACGACTAATCTTAGGGCAAAATTTGGGGTATTACAATAAGAATACATGTTTTATTCAACAAAAACACATGAACAAAAATACAAGAGAATTAAACCTGAATATGTTTTTCAGGTACAGACCGAAATCTGTGACTGAGTATGAGAAGAAGATAGTGCTTCACTTCCGACTGAAGTTTCAGTAAATCCTAAAATATATTACAAACATAATAAGAAAACCTTAACTTTAGGATTTTACAAATAAAATAAAAAATTACGCTTAAATAAAAATAGACGCAATACCTAGTAAAGCATCTTCAAATATCTCATAATCCTCGTTAAATTCCATGCTTTTGAATTGGTAAAAGGTAGGTCTCAACCAGTTCTGAGTACAAATTAAAGCTTCGACCATTTCTGATTTGAGAGAGCTTTTGTATACCTCTAAAACCCTTCCACCCGTGCTAAATGCACTCTCAGAAGCCATAGTTGAAACTGGTGTAGGCATGATATCTCTAACTATTTGGGACAGAACCGGGTATTGACCAACATTATGTTTCCACCAACAAAGAATGTCAAACTTTTCTTTATCTTTTTCATTGAAAGTTAAACATTTTCTAGAAATATAACTCTGAAGCTCAGTTTCTTCTTCCACTGAATCAATAGACATCAAATGTTGATGAAAAGCATTTTCTGTAGCTATATATGTGGGTAATTCGTCAGTGGCAGCCGTTTCACCATGAGAAACAGCGGCTGCAACAGATGTGACTAAGCCTCCAGCAATGTCATGGGCTTGTTTGTAAAGATCAAACATCTTTGAAAGATTGTTATTGACTAACACTTTTATTTTCGCTTCTCTTCTTTTTTTTCTTCCTTATTATTGCTACATGCATAAGTATCTAGGACCATACATAAACCTATCACAAAATCTATTAGACCTCATAGATGATCGCATGAAATAGAGTTCTATTTGTCCTATTATATTTATAGGTGGGCCTAAAAATAATTTTGCTTATCTTTTTGAGCATTTAACTTCTTATCCCTCCCATATAATTTTATACTTCTCAATCTCTTCATGAATAGATTTGAGTAAAAAAATACGAATTAAATTTTTAATAATTCATTTTAAATTTTTGATAACAGGTTCAATTTTTAGTAGTTCATTTCAAAATTTTGATAACAGACTAAATATTTGGTAGTTTATTTTTAAATTGTCGATATTAATTTTTTTATCGATTTTTTGAACAAAATTAACATATCATATTTTTTGATAAATCCGATATTTACCTTATTTTTTTGAATTTTTTAAAATTTTGGTAGTTCCTATTCAATAAAAAAAACTTAACACTATAAAAAATTTTGAAAAGTGTTGTAGATTATAAAAAATTTCGAAAAGTGTGGTAATTTATCGGAAATTTAAAAATTTCCGATAGTGTAAATTTTTGTTTTCAAAATTTCAATATTTCAATTTTTTTCAAAAACTTTAAAAAGTTTCGTTAAACACAATAAAAAATTCCAACAAAATTTAGTAAGGGCATAAAAATATTAACAGCTATTATGTGGGGTGTCATATTTAATTGAGGGGTGGCATGTTAATTTTTTTTATATCTTTTCCATTTGTTTAAATATAATATAGTCTAAAACAAAGAGTTTTGAATTGGGCCTAAAATCGGGTCATCCCAAGCATTAGTAGTTAAGCGATCTATGAGATGGACACATCTTAAGAGTATATTAAATTAGGTTTAGACTCAAGTTTGCGCAATTTTAAACCCTAAAACTTCACACTCATGATCTTTATTAATTTAATCGTCAAAGTGTTTACATATATAGGAGGATACTAGCTGTTAGAATACGAATTATCGCCTACTTTTTTTTTTTCTAACCTTAGTTTTTGCCTTATAAAAATGTAGTTTTTATCATACAATTGCACATAATTCTTATTCAATAAAACTCATCATGAATTCTAAGATAGGTAAATTTGATAATTTTTATTCAATTGAAACATCAAACACATAAACTGAACCAATGTATAAAAAAAACTTAAAACTCTCCATGTTTAAATCAAACACTGCCCCTAATGTAAAAAAGAATAAACAAAAGAGAAGGAAAAGGAAAAACTAAAAAATTATGGTAGAGGAGGGAAATGCCCTTGCGATACATGATGTTGAACATTATAGTCATCATATTGTTCATCAGGTTCAATATTTTGCCTTTCCTTATCTGTTCGGCTTCCATTATCACTTGACATTTCTGATTGCTTTCTTGGTGTTATTTGGATCTTTGGGTATGATAAGGCAGCGGGTCAGTGGAAGGCAGTGAGATTGGCTCATTATCATCTTCAAGCATCTCAATATGAACTGATGCATGTCAGGAGTAATTCTAGTTATCAGGGTTGCAGACTGTTCTCTTTCTTTGGTTGGATATGACAATTAACTCCTGACCTCTGACTAGAAGCTTATAAGAGACGCTTGATTGAACGACTATTTGCATTATAACAAATGCTTCCACGTCTAGCCTTGTACTTCTATGAATTTTAGATAGCTGCTCAACAACCATTTTGTAACCCAAGAATTCAACAACGGGCATTTGTGATGCTTTCGCTTGTAGCCTTCCTCACATTTCCAAAATTCTTAGACAAAAAGACAGTATAGTCAACCAGAGTGGACTTCAATCATAGACCATATAAAAATAATTCTCTCAGGATGGTGACCCTGGTACTACCCCATCTCGCAAATATGATGTATTCTAATATCTTTTGTATACACTTAAATAAAGGTTTTAAACTAAAGAACTTTTGGCCATATCAGATTAATATCCTTCACCAGTCAATTTTAGCCAAAATATATTCACATAAACTCCCTTAGGGATAACCTTATCACCCTCAGTTGGCAGTTTATAAATCTCAGAAATACGAGAGATGCTCAACGAATAATCTGTGTTGAACATCCTAAAGGTTACAACTCTACACTAGTTATCTGCCACCCTATTAATGTTTACCTCTAAAGTGCTTAAAAATTCTAAGGTACTTCTAGAATAGGTACGGATTTTTAAAGATATAAAATAGATCAATCCTAATTGATTAAGCATCTAGTCAACATCCTATGTTATTCCTAAGTCTCCAACAGTGTTTTGATGCACATGCCTTTTGGGGACAATTTTCCATCAAGAAAGAATATCAAACCTCTATTGTTGCTTAGCGGTTGCAAATTCTTTCTCGTACGAATGAAAGATTCTTGTAACCAGGGCTGGGCAGCGGATCAGGTCGGTTTGGGTTCGGGCTCAAAACCTCAAACCGACCAATCCATAGGGTGGGATATTATAATCTGTTTTTAACTGGATTGTAATTTCGGATTGTCGGGTTCGGTTGTATTCGGGTTTAAATTATTAAGTCGGTTATTTTTGGATTTTACAGATTTTGGCCCAATGAAAATGTATACATTTTTTTTATTTAGACTAAGGATGACCCAATTTTAAAAATGGTCAAAATACATTTTTTAAGTCTTTTTTTTTTGTTTTTTTTTAAGAAATGAGCCATATATTGGACTTCCAAAACTTCACAATTTAAATTGTTAGAATACATTTAAAATTACTATTAGAACCCATATTTCTCTTAAAACTAAAACAAATTCAATAACATTAATACAACCAAATTGTTTAACTAAATTAAAAATCCTTCCAAGGACCATATAAAATCTAAATTTGAATTATTCAACATAAATTCCATGTAGTAACACAACCAAAGCACCATTGTGAAACTAGTAAATAACATTGAAGAACCTCTCATTTTAAGCAGCCTGCATATTCAATTATAAACACCACCATTCAATCCAATGTTAAAGCTAGTGCTTCTACACTTTGAACCACTGTTGCCTAAATCTGTATTGCCTCTCAGCATCATAACAACAAATTCGTTGTAGTCTATTTGTCCATCCTGAAAGGATAAAAACATGAACATAGCAACAACGTCAAAAGTTGTACGAGATTTGGAAAAGCATGATTGAAAATATTATGTACTCACATTATTATGATCAGCTTCTTGGATCATTTCCTCTAAGTCGACATCTTTCATGCTGAATTCTTTACAAACTTTTTGAAGCTCATCTTGAGTGATGTAACCACTTCCATCTTTATCAAAAT
Source organism: Lathyrus sativus (assembly GCA_963859935.3). Lineage (NCBI taxonomy): Eukaryota > Viridiplantae > Streptophyta > Magnoliopsida > Fabales > Fabaceae > Lathyrus > Lathyrus sativus. The sequence goes on from OZ012737.1 coordinate 9,325,645, forward strand.
ATGAGAAAGCTGTAACTAAATTATCTTCCCTACCAACTTTGTTCAAATGCAATGTTGCAGCTATGAATTCTCCATAGTCAATTGTGCCACTATTATCTACATCTGCCTGCAATAACAAACAAAATTGGTTAAAATGGATTATAGTATTGTGAAACTAAAATTGCCAACACGAAAGAAAACAAAGTTTTATTTTGTGACATTAAAGAAATTGAAGAAGATTTTGAACTTACAGCATTCAATAGATCAAAAATCTCAAATTCATTGAGATTGGCGCCGAACATTTTCAGTCCAGCCTTGAGTTTTTCGAAAGTAATTTGACCGGTGTTGTCAGTGTCTATCATCTTAAACAATTCTTTCAACCCAGATATTTCTTCTTCAGAAAGATTCTCAGCAATAACCTGAATGGAAAGATCGCGGAAAATATCACAAAGAGCTTAATTTGACAATACCAAATTAAAAGCATATACTCTCACATGATAGAACTATGTAATAGAAAAGTTACTAACTCGAAGAGCCATTTTCTTGAGTTTGTTCATAGCAGAAAATTGCTTCAGAAGACTCAAAACTGCGGAATCAAAAGGCTTGTCGAGAGCAACTCCGTCAACCTAAATCCAAGAGTGGCCTACAGAAAATTGGAACGACACCATTTACAAGATGGTAATAAAAGTTCATGTTCTATATGATTAAACAATGCAACATTTTTAGTCTTGAAAATATGGAATCTGTAATGAATGTTATATTATGACATTTCAAATGTGAAAATATGAAATATGTTTTACCAGTATCATAATGTAAAAAAAGTGGTGAAACTTACAAAGAACTTCATGTGCTGTTATCCTTTTACTAGGATCTCTAACAAACATCTTCTTAACCAAGTCTTTTGCACTTTCAGAGATACTTGGCCAAGGATCCATAATGATTTCATATTTACACAGATTTTATAGAAAATATAAATATGCTCTTGATAATTGGGAGTAAGATGAAAAATGCAGAACAAAGGGAGGAAAAGAACACAAATAAGGCTCTATGTACAAATTTTACCTGGTACTCAACATTGACCTCGTCAAAGTCTTCTTCCCTAGACACATCCCCATCGTTTTCTGCCACAAAATTAATTTTTATTCTTTTTATTTCCAAATATATAATCAAGGTAATTGAAATGGCAGTTGATATCTCAACCTAAAATCAATTTACTCAGCATACAAAAAATTAAACTTGGTTTGGAGTTCAGTGCAAAGAGATTAGGAGCTAATTAAGAGAATACAATGCATCTTGAAAATCTTTCAGAAATAATAATATAATAGTTAAAATTTTGTTGCTTATCTCTCAATGCTAAATAAAATACAAAGCTTTCTTGTTTCATTTCCATGAGTTCTGCAACAGAATCCACATTTTGTAGGGTTCACAACAAATACCATTATTTGAAACCAAAACATATTGTGTACCTCACTCGAAATCAGTATATTGTTTTAGAGCAAGTTATGCTTACAAGTTACAGCAAGCTGTAGTGTAAAAGCAATAAGTCACATGTGAAATCGGGTTCCATTTAATATGACTAGCTAGCAAACTAAACACGAAAAGATCATACACATATTCAATCACTGTAATTGTGTACATCATATTGAAAAAACAGATCTTGAGCAAAACAAAACAATAGAATCATAAAAGAAACCAAAACCAGTCCTATTACCTGCATCTCCGTGAGCAAAGTGACAGTCATCACCAAAGGGACAGCTCCTGGTATTTTTCAAAAAGTCATAACTAGTGGAGCATCATAGTCATAACTAGTAGCGACAACCGAACCTCTCTTTCAAAAAGTGTTTGGTTGGTTGTACATGGATTCATCAAAAGTTTCTAGATATTCTTTCAAAAAGTGTTCGGTTGGTTATACATGGATTCAAAATACGAGTCACTCATGACTCCAAAAAAATTCAAAAAGTGTCTGCTGCAAATATAAGAAAAAACATAAGTGTTGCGGTGGAAATAGGATATCAAACTATTAATTAGTTTGAATCACAATTTTTTGATTCACAACCGCTCTTTGATTTATCCGAAGGAAAAGGTCAAAAGAGGGAAAACCTATTTTTGCATCGTAAACACAATGCGGGGAAAGACCTAGGTAAGGGGTTGGTTAAATTTAGGGAAGGTACTAGCACCCTAAACTTCTGTAGTACTCTACAGGAACCCTTTATTTATTGTATGCCTTTTATTTTTATTTATTATCTGTTTTAATATATATTGAGCTAAGAGATAAAGTGACCTAAAAGACCTAAGGGTTATTCCTAAGTTTACTCGGCAAGACGTCACATCTTGTGCCTACGTATCCTAGATAGGGAATGGAACCAGAGTAATCATAGTTCCCCGTGAAAGGGAGGTTAGAAACTTCTTGACTGTGGTCAAGGTTTCAAGGGGAGTAAACGTATCTTAAGGACACGCTTACGTGGAGTTTTGAAACTCCTGTTTCTACGTTGAAATGTTGAATTTAAAATAGGGTTAGAATTAGGGATTCCACGGCGAGAAACCCTAAAACAGAGTACATCGACTCGTTGACCTAAAATCTAGGATAAAGAGCGTTTTCGTCCACGGCGGGACGCCTAGGCTAATAGGGTTTGAAAGGGTCAAAAATTAGGGTTATTGACTCGGCGGTCAAACGGCTAGACCTAATTCCCTCGGAGGGGAAAATTAACGGTAAAACATGCAAACATGGAAAAATATTATATGGCAGAAATTAAAGTGCGGAAAGTAAAGAAAGCGTCGCGACGATCACTCGCGTAAATTACAAACCCCAAAAAAAGGAAAATAAAATAAAACCGCGATCATGGCCTCGCGTAAATTACATCCATGGACCAACATAAATTAAATAAACTAATCAGAATTTAAGTATAGTCTGAGGAGAAAAATAGAGAACATTTGTGAGAAGGGTTAGACAGAAATATGGCAAAAAATGGAACAGTTAGTATTGAAAGAAAGACAAACTGCAATTTGGAATTTTTATTATTGTTTTATTAGTTTTGAAAAAGGATTTTAGTTTTAATTTTGAAAAAAATAATTTTAATCTTAGTCTAAAAAAGGTTTAGTTTAAGTTTTAAAAATTTGTTTTAGTTTTAAATTTTAACAAAACTCTAATTTTAATATTTTAGAAAAAATAAAATTTAATTATTATTTTGTGAGGAAGAAAGTTTTAACTTTAATTTTTTTAAAAATGTTTATCAATTTTTTAAAAAAAGTTTTATACTTAAAAAAAAAACAAAGTTTTAATTTGTATTTAAAAAAAAGGTTTTTATTTTATTATCTAAAAAAGTTTTTATTTTAGAAAAGCTTTTAAGAAAAAGTTTTTTATTTGTTTTATAAAAGTAGAACTTTCACTTATTTTTAAAAACAGAATTTTCAATTAAAAGTAAATGTACTACTAAAACAACAAAAGGGAAAACAAAAATTGGGTTGGGTTATGGTTACTGCTGCATGCAGCGTCACAAAATAAAAGAAGGTGAGATTCGAACTCTCGACCTTTCACACTCATAACTCCTTACACACCGTCTCTTTCCAATTGTGCTATTTTATTCATTCAAAATAAAGTGGCACTAGAAACCCTGTAAACTAAAAGAACGCGCCACATGATATTTTCTTGCAACAATCAACCAACTGCACAACCCGTTAGTGGTTAGTTTAAACGCAATGCAAAATGAAATGGGATGCAAGATGAAACGACTAATCTTAGGGAAAAATTTGGGGTATTACAATAAGAATACATGTTTTATTCAACAAAAACACATGAACAAAAATACAAGAGAATTAAACCTGAATATGTTTTTCAGGTACAGACCGAAATCTTTGACTGAGTATGAGAAGAAGATAGTGCTTCACTTCCGACTGAAGTTTCAGTAAATCCTAAAATATATTACAAACATAATAAGAAAACCTTAACTTTAAGATTTTACAAATAAAATAAAAAATTACACTTAAATAAAAATAGACGCAATACCTAGTAAAGCATCTTTAAATATCTCATAATCCTCGTTAAATTCCATGCTTTTGAATTGGTAAAAGGTAGGTCTCAACCAGTTCTGAGTACAAATTAAAGCTTCGACCATTTCTGATTTGAGAGAGCTTTTGTATACCTCTAAAACCCTTCCACCCGTGCTAAATGCACTCTCAGAAGCCATAGTTGAAACTGGTGTAGGCATGATATCTCTAACTATTTGGGACAGAACCGGGTATTGACCAACATTATGTTTCCACCAACAAAGAATGTCAAACTTTTCTTTATCTTTTTCATTGAAAGTTAAACATTTTCTAGAAATATAACTCTGAAGCTCGGTTTCTTCTTCCACTGAATCAATAGACATCAAATGTTGATGAAAAGCATTTTCTATAGCTATATATGTGGGTAATTCGTCAGTGGCAGCCGTTTCACCATGAGAAACAGCGGCTGCAACAGATGTGACTAAGCCTCCAGCAATGTCATGGGCTTGTTTGTAAAGATCAAACATCTTTGAAAGATTGTTATTGATATCTTTTAATACGGATTTCTTAGTGTCTGAATCTTTTCCATACATATCATCAAAGTACCATTCCACATATCTTAACTTATACCGGGGATCAAAAATAATACCAAAATAAAGGAGCCGGTTCATCTTAGTGATATCAACCCAGTACTTATAAAACTTTTCCAACATGTCCCGTGCCACATTTGCAAATAATCCATTAAGGTCCATGTTTAATTTCTTAAGTTCAATGTAGATTTTAGCCAAGAATGGAAAAGCAGTATGCAAACTTGCTTTTGTTGAAACAGAAAAAACCTTTGTCGCTTCATAATATTTCTTCAAAAACTTAATAAAAACTCTAACATTATCCCAATCTTGACTACTAGGGGGGAATCACTGTCAAAGAAATCCCTATAGTCTTCATCCCCATCTTCTAGTTTATCAAAAGCAGTTTGAAATTTCTCGGCCGCATCTAACATCAAATATGTCGATTTCCATCTAGTTGAAACATCAAGACATACTGACTTCTTACATGTAATCCCAACATATTCCACACACTCCTTGAACTTTAAATCTCTATGGGGTGAAGATCTCACAAACCTAATAGCATTTCTAACACTTGAAATTGAGGTGCTGACTACTTTTAATCCATCTCTAACAACCAAATTCAGTATATGAGCACAACACCTCATGTGAAACCCAAACCCATCCATTAAAAGTCCATTCATATTTCTTACTTTCTGCTCTAAATATTTAATAACAACATCATTTGATGCCGCATTATCAACCGTAATGGTAGAAACATTTCTCAGCCCCCACTCCTTCAATACATCCTCAACCTTCTTACCAACCGTTCTACCACGGTGATTTGGAATAACGGTAAAGCTAATAATCCTCTTTTGGTAATTCCAATCCCTATCAATAAAATGTGCAGTTAGGGTCAAATAGTTTAGATTTTGGACAAATGTCCAACAATCTGTTGCTATTGCCACCCTACTACAATCAGATTTAAAGAATGCCCTCAACCTTACTTTCTCATCAAGATATAATTGAAAATAATCCCTAGCTATGGTTCTCCTTGACGGTATAGAAAATTGGGGCTGCATTTGCTTACAAAAGTACTTGAACCCCTCTCCTTCAACTGTAATAAAGGGTTTCTCAGATAAAATAAGCTAACCCCTTTCTACAACCTACAGGATCAAACCTAGAACTTGCTGGAACCAGCCCAACTCCCTGGGTTGTTGAAAATGTCAAGATTGTTTGAGTGGGGTCAGTTGACAAGTTCAACGAATACTTAGGGCATGTTTTCATGTGACTCTTTAAGTTTGAAGTTCCATGTTTCTTAGAGTCACACATGTACATTTGATGGCAGTATTTACAGGCAGCAGTAGGGAGGTCACTGTTATAAATAAGGCTAAAGTGGTCCCAAACCTCGGATCTCTTTCTATTACCATTAGCATTAGGTCTTCTTTTCTTAGGAATAGGCAGAAGATTTGTGGTTGGTTCAATAGGTGTTACGGTTGTTGGTACATTAGGTGTTGTGGTTGTTGGTACATTAGGTGAGGTTGGAGAATGTTCATTGGTAATTGGAGTGTCTTGCTCCATAACTGAGCAAATAAGCAAAGCCAAAAATAAACACAAATGAATAACCAAACATAGACACAAATAAGCAACTAACAAAAATACTTAGAGTTTAAGCTTCATATATATCATAATTATTTGAACTCAGTCACTACCACTCAAAACAAACAGAAGAACAACTTATAATATACCACCATTAACTAGTTAAACCCACTTTATATCTAAAGTCATTCAACATGTAAACAAACAAATTATTATTTTCACTTGCCCAAAAAATATGCTAACCAATGCAAAACAAAAGCATTCAATACCTTTAATTAAATTCCCCTAGAATCTTCGAAAAAGATTCAAATATATTATAGTCTCTATATGTGACATTTGTTTTTAATTTAGACCAAGAAGATAATTTGAAGCGAGTCGATCAGAAAAAAAAAGTCGGACATAGAGTGGCATACCTCTAAATCGAACTCCTCAAAAGTCTAAAGTCATGTATGGTACTCCAAGCTTGAATTTGAATCTGTCAAGACAATGGATGTTATTCAAATTTAGTTACCACAATAATTTCCTCATCATACATGATTCACTTAAAAATCCATGAAAATAGGAAGTTTTGAACCTGTCAATCCCTGAGTTTCCTCAAAGCTGATTCCATTCATTCCTTCAATACCAAGATTTCCTCAAGTCAAAATCCATATCCTGAAAACTCTATAAATCCAAACAATAACAAAAACAATCAAAAGTGCAAATATCACAAAGAGTATAGGTAACAACAAGCTAAGCAAGTTGTGAAGAAGAAAACAAAAAAATGAGTGGGAGAGAGAGTAAATACTTACTGCCACTGGCGTCAGAGATGTACCATACTATAATTTATCTTAAGAGAAATGTAGTAGTTGGAAATAAACTTTCAAACGGAGGCATTCAAAATCACAGGTTTTTTTAGAGTTCAGCCATATTACCAGGAATATTTTTTGTTCTGTTTTATATTATAATCTTAAACACTTGTAACAGTATATTAAATAAAAGAGTGATGTATGCATAGTAGGAATACAGAGGATTGGTGTAGAGAAGTTTAGTCTAAACAAACTCAAATCATAGTAGAAAATCTGAAACTTAAATTTATGCAATACCTTAACTATTACAGAAGCAAACACTTATCATTCACCATATACAATAGAAAATAAAACATTATTCAATTTAAAAGCGTGGGGTTTAACCGCGTAAAATCTAAATTTCTTATTACGGTGTCTAAATTTCATCAATACTCACCGTAGATTCATGCTTTTGTTCTTTGTTAGCAACTGAAATAGCATGAGACTTAACTAAAAAGAATCCCAAAGTATGACCAGCAACAACAACAATGGAGATTCCTATATTAAAAGACATAACATCAAGCATAACCAAGTAAAGGAAACTGATACGAAAAAAGTAAATAGAAACTGAAATAGCATGGTAATACGAACCCTATGAGATGACATGATGAGATGAGTGAGGACGGAGGAGTGAAAATAGGAAATGAAAGAAAGATTGAAAGTAACCACTAACCCTAATTATTAAGAAATTGGGCCAAAAATTTATGGGCCAAAGATAGTTGTGAATCGGTCGGGTCCGGATTCCGACGGGTCCAATATGTAGATCTGAACCCGACCGCCACTACCCATTACGATCCAACTAAATGCTTCGCGATTACTCGCAATCTGAAGTAACCCGAACTGTTGATCAAAATTCAATTTGGTTCGGTCGATTATTGTCGGTAGGTCTTCGAATGTCCATCCCTACTTGTAACACTTGTTTTCCTCCTCATTCCAAAGGTTTTCTTAGCTTGAGATGTCTTTGGAGGTTTGCCCTAATCTACTCTTTTAGATGCTATAACAGAAAAATTTGATGTTGGTGGGAGTTAGAGGAATGACCTCATGAAGTTAATAACCCTAACAATAAATTTTTTCACTTCAAGCATATTACTTAGAGGCATCCTTAAATGAGACTTATCTAGGAAAAATTATACTGGATTATTTTCGTTATTATTTTTGATGTGCATACATGACTCCATGGGCGGAAGTGTGATAGTGGAAAATTACGTTCTCCATTTTCTTTTTGGGAATGATTCTTCAGAAAAAACTCGTCTTTTGATGATAACTCAAATATGAGGTAACACTCGAATTACCAAATAATTTATGAAGTATGCATACCAAAGTGCTTCCTTTTGTAATAGGGCAAATAATTTATCATTTGAAAAATAATCATAAAGTGGTAACTCATCTATTTTGTTTCAATTAGCCTTAAAAAATGGTTTGTAACTACATTCTCGGTCTCTTTCTTATAACGGATCTCAAAATCAAATTTTTGGAGAAGCATTATCTAACTTATTAGTCTTGGTTTAACATCTTTAAGAGATAATTTATTGCAACGTGATCTTTATAAATTATGATTTTCGATCCTATCAGGTTTAATTGGAATTTATTGATAAGGAATACTACAACTAAAATTTACTTGTGCATTTTGCAGAATTTTTCCGAGCTTCATCAATAATCATATTGCATAATATATAACATGGAATTTCTTGTCTTTTCTTTGTCCTAAAATAACACCTACACCAAAGTTGCTGACAACACATATCATCTTAAAAGGGATACTCCAATCAAAAGGTTGCTTAATCATGGCAGAGATCAACGCTTCTTTCAATTTATAAAAAAGATTCAAGACATAGTTCATCGAATATAAATTTCGCATACTTAACAAACAATATTATCAAAGGTTTAGAGATTTTTGATAATTCCCTCATGAACAAGCGATATAATCCTACATGTCCTATAAAAATTCTCACTTCATTTGCAAAGGCATGAGGTATTAGTTTTTCAATAACCTTTACTTTAGCTTTATCTACCTTTATTCCTCTTCCAAACACTAATAACTTGAGTACTATTCCTTCCATGACCGTAAAATGGATTTCTCCTAATTAAGCACTAAATTAACCTTCACATATCTTTTGAGTACTTTCTCTAAGTTGGTAAGATAACTATCGAAACTAGACTCGTAAAAATTAACATCATACATCGTTGGAATGTTGGTGGCACATTGCATAACCCAAAAAGGCATCCGCCTATATATGCAGGTTCTATAGGAGCATGTGAATGTTGCCTTTTTCTTGATCTCTAGGGGATATGGATTTGGAAAAATCTTGAATATCCATCCAAGTTAAAGAATATGAATACTTTGCCCGATCATCCAACATTTGATAAATGAATGGGAGAGGAAAGTGATATTTTTAAGTGGCTTTGTTTAGCTTCCTATAGCCGATGCACATCTTCTACCCTATTATTGTTCTAGTTGCCACCATTCATCTTTGTCTTTTTAAAAGATAGTAAACCCTCCCTTCTTTAGAAGTATGATGACAGTCTATAATTGCATCTAATTAGTCGAAGAATCGGGAAAAAATAGCCGAAAGAGGAGACAAAATGATGAAGAAAGACCCGAGAATTTTTTTTTGATATACATGCTATAAAACCTTTGTTAGTTACGATTGGAGACTCCCAGTATTTGAGTGGGTTTTTTCCAAAAAAAAGTAGTTTGCTTTGTGATTAGATACTCCTTTCACTTGGAGGATTGCAATGTTGTAAAACCTTATTTTTTAAAAGGTCATAATTAAAATAGACTCATTACAATTAGGAACCCAATTCCATGTTCTATGTACACCCCAATTAGTGTAACAAACACATCATGTTGTATTCACAAGTACATTTGCCTTGTCCTTGTACAAAATTAATATAATCTTTGAGGATACAATAATTTTACATGTCAAAGTATGGTTTTTTTTGGCACAAGTATTTGAAGTGTATAAAAATTATAAAACAAAGTGAGTTAAGAAGAGAAGACTCTTTAAAAGGTTTTTAGATAGGCAGTGTCCTTTCAAATGATTACCAATGCTCTTTATGTAGCTGAGCTGTCATAAAGTTTCCTAGAAAAGTAAATAATGAGAAAAAGCTCAAAACCGGTTTGTAATTGATTATGGTATTGTTATATCGATTATGCTAAGATATTTTAAGAAATGTTTGCTTAGATGCATGCCATATACGAATATATAGAACCCATAGTCAATTATTCAGCATGATATGCTTCATAAATGGTTAAACCACATCGTTAATTGATTATAGGCCAAGAAACACATCAAAATCTATTATTTATTATCTATATAACCATAACCTATTATGTAAGTTTAAAAATATTTTCGTCTTTTGCATAGACGTTTTTTTAAGAATTTAAATTTAGAAAGCCATTTTTGTGAGTGTGTATGGATATATATTTTAATTTTAAGAGAGATAATACTAATTACAATATGATTCTAACAAAATAAAACCACTTAACCTATGAATCAAGGACATCTTTAAGATTCAGTTCTATTCTCTTGGATGTTTATAATATTTGATCTTGTTAATTAATCATCATAAAAACAATGTTGTGCTTTTTGATTCAAATCAATGGTGTTCATATTGTTTGATCATGTTGACTATATTATTAAAACTTGTTTAAATATAGAACTACACCCCCTTTTTTTATTTCTTGAACAAATGGTTAGTGAAGAAGAAGATGAAATGGAGTTTTAACTCCCCCTGAAAAGTCATGCAAATATACTCTCGTTGAGAGTATACTTATCCCCCTTTTCGTAATAAAAAATTGGCAAAAATAAATAAAAAAACAGGTAGGAGATGAAAATTGTAACACCCCGTATAATATACATCTATAAAATATATTATACGCAATGTTAATTGGCACTGATACAACACAACTGCCTATCGACGTTGTTATATATAAATTTCTAAAAAGAAAATATACAAATATGACACATGATATACAAGAGTGCCTAATAAAAAACTAAGATCTATGAATAATATCCACATTTCACATAATCCATAGCGGAAGATCGTGATAAAGAAAGTCTTCGAAACATCATCGAACAAGCTCATCTTGGCCTTTAAGCTGCAAAGAAGCACATGAAAAGCAACAATAGTAATGCGGTGAGATAATAATGTCATTGGGTTCTCTATCTTATGGTTCAACTCTGCTCTAAAGGGCTAATATCTAATCCTTAACTTAAGCTTCTCGATAAAATAATACATGTGTACACTTACATAATAGAGGAAGACTTAAGCATATAAGGGATATTCACATTGTATGGAAACATGTAACTTGAGTACATATGACTCAATAAATCACTATTCAGAAAATGTTACAAAACATCTTTCCCCGACCAGACCTACATCTATGACAAGGCTCAAGTCACAAATGTTTGTATGATTCTACTTTCATTTGGATTCAGGTTCTCCACAGGACTCAAACCCACTTCAAGAACCGTCACTCATATGGTACTCGAACCCACTTAGGTTATCTTTCCTCGTATGAGACTCGGACTCAGTAATATGTCTACCTCTCCTCTAGGAATCCAATTCATAGTTAGGACCCAAACCAAGTACGACGCACTAATCATTGGTGTACATCTCAATTCTACTTTACATAAGTAAATCAACTGGGATGTGCACGATCAAGAGTTATTTCTTAATACATTATTAGGTTCAAACATTCAACGTGATTACATTCATCAATTACTAGGTGATCACATTCACCAAAATTTTCATATCATCACAACATGTTCCATACAAATCCTATTTATTCATAAATTAAGTGACTACTCGTCCGCGATACACACCAAGGTGCCTTCGCGTCCAAACATCATCATCATCATCTAAATCATGTTCATACCATAAGTATTTGTTACTAGTTATTAACCTAGGTTTAGCCTCACTTTTCATCTTAGGTTTTAACCAATCGTTATACATTAAACACAAACAATTAAATCATAGCATGGTTAATAAAACATAACATATCTTAATATGGTTCATAAACACACATAATATTTCATCACCAATAGGACTTCCGTCACTTATTTGTCATTTAGCGTAGGTGCACACACACACACATACACACACGCGCGCGCGCGTGCACACACATACACACACACACAAATATTTCACACACACCAATAGATTGTCTGAGGGGAACCATTAAATTGTCTGGGGGGGACTAATAGATTGGTCTGAACATTTTGTCCATAATTTTTCACAAAATCAACACGACCAATCGATTGGTCTAGGGTGTTAATCGATTGGCACCAGAACTTTTAAGATTTTTCACCAATTCATGACAGACCAATCGATTATTCCTGGGTTTCTCTACATGTCAATTAATTGGTTCATGCTTTTTCTTTTAAAATACCACTTCCAAACACCTCCTCTGCCAACTTAAACAATCCTAAACCATTCCAATTCATATACCAACATAAATTCGTGTAATTATGAGCCATAACTTCAAGAAATAAGAACATAACACAAGAATCCATATCAACAGAAAATTATACAATGGTTTATCACAACAACACTAATCATAAATAAAATTTTATACCAAACAACATGAACCAACATGAATCATCATAAGTAAGCATGTTATAACAAGTAAAAACATGTATCATCATCATTTATAAAGCAAAACACATAAACTCTAAGTTTCTCAATCCATAAAATTCCTTCCCGAAAGCTAAAATATCTAGAACCCACTTTTAAATGATGAAGATGATGGATAAATTGAGATGAATTGGTAAAGATAATTATGATCCAAGCTTCATCCACTTTCTTCTTTTCTTCTCCTCATATTTCTATTTTCTTTCTTTCTCCCTTCTATTCTCTTGCCAACTTTCTTCTTTTTCTTCTATTTATTATGCTCTTACTAAGAAAAGAAAATGAGTGGTCCGTAAGAAAAGGAAAGGAAGAAAATATCTTAAAGGATATTTTTATCTTCTAGGAAAAAATTGACCAATTATTAATGTTACCAAAATATTACTTCTTTTAAAAATTATAAAGGGAAACAATAGAGTAAGAATTAAACTCAATTGATTTCACCAATTACTCTATTTATTAAGACTGTCAATAAATAAAATACATAAGAGCTCAATCTGTCTCAACTGACAACAAATAGAGCATATATGAGCTCAACCTATCCTAACTAACAAGACACAAATCACTTAAGAGGATATGGCATGTTACACAAATAAGACATTTAATTGATGCATGCTTGATTTAAAATTCCTAATTCTGTTCTTACAAAAATAAAATTTATCCAGGTAGCCGTTTAGTAAAAATATATGCGAGTTTATTAGATGAATCGACAAATTCAATCAAGCCATCCTCTTTTTTGAACATGTTCCTTAATAAAATGGTGCCTAATTTCAATGTGTTTAGTCCGAGAGTACAGTGTTAGATTATTTTGGTGAGTTTTATGGCACTAGTGTTATTACACTTAAACATGACAGTTTCGAGATTATTACCATAATAACATAAGTGTTTCTCCATCCAAATTATTTGCATACAACAACTACCTGAAACGAAGTATTCCGCTTCAATTGTGAATAACACAACATTTACTTTTTCTTACCATGCCAAAAAACAAGAGAGTTATCAAGCAAGTGGAATGTTCCACTGGTACTTTTCTGATCCATTTTACATACTGCAAATTATAAATTTAAGCATCCAATCAAGTGTAATTGTCTTTATAGGATACCATAAACCCATGTGTTGTTTTCCAGTCAGGTACCTCATAATGTGTTTGACCACAGAAAGGTGCGATTTTTTGGAATTTTCTTGAAAACATGCAAACCACTAAGAAATGATATCAGGACGATATGCAATAAGATAAAAAATGAAATATATCATACTTCCGTATTTACTTTCTCTTACTGACTTCTCTCCTTCATATTTTTTTAAGTAACATGATGTGCTAATGGAAGTTTACATTTCTTTGCTATTTTGCATCTCAAATATTTTGAGAAACTCTTTTTAATATTTTAACTGATAGATGAAAATTTATTCTTTTGTTTGATGAATTTGAAAACCAAGGAAATAAAAGAGCTCACTCTTCAAAGATATTTCAAATTTACTTTGCATGATGTTTGAGAAATCTTTAGACATAGATTCATTAGTAGCACCAAAGATGAATTCATCCACGTATATTTGAACAAGAAAAATGTCATGCTTATATTTTTTTTAATGAAAAATATTGTATCAATCATTCCTCTTTCAAAATTATTTTCAAGTAGAAATATGGTTAAACAATCATACCAAGCGTAAGGGGTTTGTTCAAACCATATATAGCCTTTTCAATTTGAAACGTAATTGGTAAAAGAATAAGGGAAAGTTAAATCATAAGCACCATAATATAAAATCTATCAAAGATCAAAGTTGTTTAAGTTCCAATATTGATATAAAACAAGTAAATTACTCAAAAGATCAACTTTGAAAGAAACTAAAAATGTGAAAGCTCGCATGGTTCCAAACTTATTTGATTTAGGTTTTTTGATCATTAGTGTGTAAAATAAGCAAGACAAAGACATGAAATGACAATTCTAGTGAAAAACTTAGAGAGGAAAGAGTAGAAATTTCATGGAGTTATTGGAATTTGGGAAAACTTTTAAGGTATCTAAGGAAATTAGGAAATAATTCTAAACACTTTGGGTTTGTACGATTCATATATAGAGAGATGAAGAAATCGGAAAATACTTGGGTGTAATATAATGTTTGTTCTTGAAAACACGGAGGATTATTTTCTTGTAACTAATTTTTAATCTCTTAAAACAGTTCTTTGACAAGTGTTCATTAATTGAATAAAATTCCTTACACCTATGGAGGTTTGGAGTAGGAAACATATAGACTATTCTATTTTGAAGGTCTTAAAAATTTCCCGTTGCACAAATTAAGCTAGTCCAGCTTGATGGTAAAGTTTTAAAGTGTGTATAGTGGAAAAGGTTATAAGTTGTGGAAAGTGGAATCTAGGGGATCAAATTTCATCATAAGAAAATGTATAAATTTTAGTGAAGCTCGCAAGGGGAGGAATAGCAAAGACCAGGAGACAAATATATTTTAAATTATGGCGAATATGACTAACTAGTTTGAGGTGGAGATTCCTGTTAAGGATACTAGTTCTAGTGAAGAAAATTTTATAGTGGCCTTTAATTATCATTTTACTCATGATAAGTTAAGAAGGAAGATTGTACCATATTAGGGATATGCTTATATTGTCATTGGTTGTTATGTTTCGAATGTGACTGAAAGGTTAAAAATCTCAAAAATATAGACCTTCAAGGAGGCATTCAAAAGTAAAAGGAGTCAAAGATGGTTGAATAACCGTACTTGTTGGCTTGCTAGATTACCTAAGAATTAAAAGGTGATTAGATGCTGCTGGATGCAAATGAAAAGATCAACATTGAAGCGTGACTTAAACTTTATCCAGATTGTTGAATGAAAATTGCAATCAGAAAGAGTGTGACTTGGCATCACCATCAATAAAAATTCAAGGTATGTTGTAAAATCTCAAGTGATTAAGAAAATCACCATCTGAATCTCTTCAATCCTAAACACTATAATATTTTAAAACATATTTTTAGACAAGAAATGCTAGCTTCTACCTGACTTTGGAACAATACTATATATGCTTAGTGGTTTTGGATGATAATTCATAGTTGCTACTAAAAGAGGTTATTGCGTCTAAATTTTATTTGCACAAACAAAATCAACGAAATTTTCTTGGTCAATTAAAGATTAGGTAAATGAAATGATTATGACAAATGTGGAAAGTTTGGTGAAAGAATAAATAAAGGCAAGGGACCCAGTTGGCACCAAAACGATGAGCACCCACGTCGGACTAAGGGAAGCTGACAAATATGGTACCCTCAACTCAAGATCTTCTCAATATTCTTGTCTCACGCTTTGTAATTTTTTTTTTTTTACTACATAAAATATTGACCATCTCAAATAAAATAAATATATAGTTTTGTAGAAACTTACAAATCCACCTCAAGTACCTCACTCAAGATATGGTGTATTATTCTACAAATTTGAGTACTTCACTCAACCATATATATAAGAAAGGATAAACACTTATTTAGAAGAGACACCACTCTAACTAGAAGCGATCATGTACACTTGCTTACTTTTCTTGATATATCATGTATACCAGAAAAACAAGTGTTTGAAAAGCTTCATTTCAAGTTTTTATATTTATTTGATCTTGCTACATTAAATAACTTATAATATAATAGCCTTTAGCTTGAGACTAATTGTTGGAATATTTCTTTTATTTTGAAGTGACTGAAATAAATGTGAGTTAGTAGTTTATGTGTAAGTCTCGATTATTATTCAATAAAAGGAATTAGGTCATTCAATTGAGTGTGTGAGAGAAAAAAAAGAAGAAAAACTAAAGAGAATACACTATTTTCGCAACCCCAATGTCGTACAATCCGGTCCTACAAGATTAAAGTTCTGATTTTTGATGACACGGTTCAACACTCATGGAGATTTAAGTGGCTTACGGGTCCTGTGGTTTTCTTCTTCCTAGTTAACTAAGGTTTTTCCACACTAAGATTGTCTTGTTTTGTTTGGTGTGTTTTGTCGATTGTTTCTAAGTTGCATTTCATTTTTAGGAAAGATTGTGTTGTTAAATTATTTCGTTGCATTGTGAATTTCCTCCCAACAAGTGGTATCAGAGTTGAGGTTTAATTTGTGTTACGATGGAGACGGACACATTTAGGATGGTTAGTTTGATTGGATCCAACTATAATGTTTGGAATGAGAAGATGGGAGATTTTCTTTTATGTTTAAGGCTTTCACTTTCCGGTTTCTCTAATAAAAAATCTGATGAAAAGATTGAACTTTGTTGCATAAACAAGTTTGTGGTTACATTCATCAATGAATAGGTGATAACGTTTTGAATCATGTGAGCTCGGTGACTCATCCTCACTCTCTTTGGGCCAAACTTGAGGAGTTTTATGCAAGAAAGACGAGTAACAATAAGTTGTTCTTGTTAAAGAAATTGATGTTATTGAGGTATAGTGATGGTTCACCAATGACCAATCACTGGAACACTTTTCAAGGGATTCTAAATCATTTGTCGATAATGAATCTTACTTTTGATGATGAAGTTCAAGGTTTGTGACTTCTTGGTACTTTGCCTAATTCTTGGGAAAATTTTAGGGCATCCTTGTCTAACTCCACTCCGAACAATATCATCTCGATAGAATTAGCTAAAAGTAGTGACTTGAATGAGGAGTTGAGGCGTAAGTTACAAGGCTCTTCTTCACATTCCGAGTTGTTGGTTACCAAATCGAGGAGTATATATCAAAGTGGAGGTTCAAGTAATCGTGGGACATCATGCGGTAAATCACAAGGAGACTCTAATATATTCTCTAATATTGAGTGTCATCATTGTGAGAAAAAGGGACACATAAAAAGGTATTACCGAAAGTTGAAAAGAAAAAATAAGAAGAAAAGCTACAACAACGACAAAAAGAAAGGTAACATTGTAACAATAATGAAGATGTTGTTATTGTTGATGATTTCTTTGGTTTTTGTGATAATTGCATAGAGAATGTCAATCTATCATGTGATGAGATGAATTTGGTGGTTGATATTCATGCTTCTACTCATGCTACCTCGAGACGTGATCTTTTTTCAACTTACGATACCGTTGACTTTAGGGATGTTCGTATGGGAAATAATGGGCAAGCTAATGTCATCGGAAAATAAGATATTTGTGTCGAAACTAGCAATGAGACTATTCTATTTCTCAAAGGAGTTAAACACATTGAAACTTCGATTTAATATTTTATCCGTTGGAAAGTTAGATAATGAAGGATATGATATTTCTTTTTTGGCCTATGAATGAAAGTTAAAGAAAGGCCCAATGATCATTTCTAAAAGAAAAAGGATTTTGAACTTGTATATCGTCAAACTTGGGGTTATGAAGTGATACATCAACACTTATGACAATGATAGCTCATCCGAATCATGGCACAAACGATTGGGTCATATGTGTTAAAAAGGTTTGAGTATTTTGGCAAAAAAGAATGTGTTGTATGGTGTCTTCGATGCAAATTTGAGAGTGTTTGCATTGTTTTACGGGTAAGCAAAAATGAGTTTCCTTTATGTCATCTGAACCAAAGAGAAAATCAAAAGTGTTGGCTTCAGTACATTTCAATGTGTGTGGTTCGATGAAGACACAGTCATTTGGTGGTGCATATTACTTTGTGACTTTCATTGATGATTATTCTCGGAAAAAATGGGCTTATACCTAGAAGTCGAAACATCAAGTGTTAGATACCTTCAAGTCGTTTCTAGCACTGGTTGAAAGATAAATAGGGAAAAAGCTCAAGTGTATCTGAATGGATAACGGGGGAGAGTATGTTGGACCTTTCACAAGTATTGTCAATATCAAGGTATACATCATCAAAAGTCTCCTCAATAGACACCATAATTGAATGGGTTAGCCGAAAGAATGAATAGAATTTTGGTGGAAAGGGTGAGATGTTTGCTTTCTCAATCAAATTTTTTGAAATACTTTTGGGGAGAATCATTGAGCACAGTTGTGCATATTTTAAACCATACTTCATGTGTACCGTTGAAGTTTGATGTTCCAAATCATATTTAGAGTGGTAAAGATGTTTCCTACAACCATCTTTAGGTGTTTAGGTGCGTGGCTTATATGCATATTCTGAAGGATAAGAGATCAAAATTGTATGAGAAGTCAAAGAAATATGTGTTTGTTGGGTATGAACTTGATGAGTTTGGGTATTGATTCTTTGATCTAGTTCAATAGAAGCTTATTCATAGCCGTGATGTCGTATTCATGGAGGATCATACCATTGAGGACATCGACAAAGTTTAGAATAAAGATCATATTATTGAAGACGAAGAAATAGTTGATACAGACTTAACTACTATTGCTTCTACCTCAATAATTATTGTAGATGTTCCAATTGAAAACAAGGTATGGACTTGAATGTTTTTAATATTTTAAATCCTAATGATATTGTTGATGTAGGTGCGAAGGAAGACATTGTTGAAAATGAGGTTGATCAAGAGGTTGAAAGTGTTGAGCAACTAGTTGCTTCTAATGAGTTGAGGCGATCTACTCATGATAAAAGGGGTTTTGTTCGATACCCTTTAAACGAGTATATTTTTCTTACCAATAGTGGAGAACCCGAAAGCTTTGAAGAGGTTTTGGAGGATGATAACAAAAAGGAGTGGCTGGATGCAATGGAGGATGAAATGCAATCACTTCATGAGAATAATACCTTTGAGTTATTAAAGTTTCCAAAGGGTAAGAGAGCATTGAAGAATAAATGGGTTTAACAGATTGAGCCAGATGATTATAATTCTCAAAGAAGATATAAGACTCGCTTGGTGGTAAAAAAATTCAAACAACAGGAAGGTGTTGACTTTGGTGAGGTTTTTGCTCCAATTGTAAAAATGCAATCTATTCAAGTGGTTCTTGGGCTAGCTGATAGTCTTGATTTGGAAGTAGAGAAAATGGTGTGAAGACAGATTTCCTTCATGGTGATCTACATGAAGAAATTTACATGGATCAAGATTCCTAAAGAAGGGTAAAGAAAACTATGTTTTCAAATTGGTAAATATTCTTTATGGTTTGAAACAAGCACCTCACCAATGATATCAAAATTCAACTCGATGATGATTGAACATTTGTACAAGATGACCAAGGCCAATTATTGTGTGTTTTTCTGGAATCTATCCAAAGGTGATTTCATTATTCTCTTGCTTTATGTGGATGATATACTAATTGTTGGAAATGATATTTCAATAATTGAAGATTTGAAGAACACTTTGAGTGAATATATTGCTATGAAGAATTTTGGAAAGGCTCGGAAATTTCTTTGTATTAAAATTGTTCGATATCAAAATGAGAAGAAGTTGTACTTATCACAAGAAATGTATGAGGAGAAAGTCCTTCGGCGTTTTAGTATGGATAAGGATAAAGCGGTGAGAATTCCACTTGCATCTCATTTCAAGTTTAGTCATAAATTATGTCCATCTAGGGATGAAGAAAAGTTGAGTACAAAGAACATTTTGTACTCGTCGTCAGCCATTAGTAATTTGATGTATGTTATGGTTTGTACAAGAACCGATGTTGCTCATGCCGTGGGAATGGTGAGTCATTATCTCTCAAATCCAGGAAAAGATAATTGGGAGACCGTGAAGTGAGTGATAAGATATTTATGTGGCTCATTGAATTTGAAGTTAACCTTGGGATGCTAGAAGCTTATGTTGGTTGGGTATACGGATTTGGATCTAGCTAGAAGCTTAGATGATCAAAAATCTACTTCGGGGTATATGGTGAATTTTGCCGAGGGAGCCAAGGATTGGAAATCAAAGATGCCTAAGTGTGTTACACTCTCTACTATCGAAGTCGGGTTTATAGTCGTCGTGATACATTAGATTCTAAGTTAGATTCACGAGGTCGAAGCATATTCATATTTGTTATGATTGGATTTGTGATGCATTAGATTCCAAATTAATGGAGCTTGAGAAGATTCACACCGATGACAATGATTCGAAGATGTTGACGAATGTGTTGCCTAGGGGAAAGTTTGAGTTTTTTCGCACAATAGCTGGATTGGTGTTGCCCTCCTACTTGTCGGTCGGGGGATTTTGTTGGGCAATCCCTCCTATTTGGAATGACCCAAATGAATATAGGTTAGCAGATTGTGTGTGTATGTGTGTATGTGTGTGTGAGAGTTTTTGTTATTATCTAACAAAGAGAATTAGGTCATTCAATTGAGTGTATGAGAGAAAAAGAAGAAAAGCTAGTGAGAATAAAGTATTCCCGCAGCCTAAATTCAGCACATATCAGTCCCATAAGTTTGGAGTATTTTTCACAATCTAACCGTCGAATCGTCCTGATTTTTTATGACAATGTTCAACACCCGCATATGTACATTTTGAGCGGTGGAGTTCGAATTTTGAGTTTTCTAGACATGTCTACCAAGTGGTTTTGTGATGTGCAATTTTTGTGGTTGTTTTTGTTGATTGTATCTATTGTTTATTGTTGTATTTCGAGTTTGATAGTATGTCTTGAGTATGTTGATTTATGTCTCTAACTAGTGTTACAGAGAATCTTGATTGTATCTATTGTTTGATTATAGTGGAGATTTAATTGGCCTAGAGGTCTCGTGGTTTTTTACTCCTAATTAACAAAGGTTTTTTCACGCTAAAATTGTGTTGATTTAATTTATGTGTTTTGTTGATTGTCTCTAAATTATATTTGATTTTTAGGAGATATTGTATTCTTGAGTTATTCTGTTGCGTTGTTGATTTCCTCCCAGCACAAATATTATAAAACACTTTTTTTAAATTGATGAATGAATATCAATCATTTCAAATTTATATGTAAGTTAATTGAATCGTTCTATTAATTAATCATTCATTAACACGTCTACCAATTGATACCAAAAAGAAATGCAGGGTATATTTATCAATCCCCTATTCAACATTTTTTTAATGAAATGTCAATCAATTTTAATATATATTTTGTCATATCATGTTCAACATGATTATATGATTTGTTCCTTCAAAACAACTTGGTGGGACATTCATATTATAATAATGAAACTATTATTATAGAACATAAAAAGTTAATTGATGAAATGTCAATTAATCTCAAAACCTTCATTGTGATTATTAAAGATTTTTCTTTTTTATATACAATTGTTTCTAGTTCAACTAACCTTCATTCTGATTATTAAAGATTCAACTAAACCTTATTCAAGTGGAAATGTCAATTTCTAAAAGAAGAAAAAAGAAGAAGAGAATGTCACATTGACAAAAGTAGGCAAAGGAAAGGAGTTGTAGTTTTGGAAAATGGAAGAAGACATAGAAGATGGTGAGTGGTGTTAGTTAAACCAGTGCCTCAAACATTGACAATTCAGGAAGGGAAACTTCTCCTTGAAAATTAGAGATAATTAGAAATGTAAAAAATAAAAAAAACTCAAACAATGTGTATATTGAATGATGATATGATAATAACATTTCCACTTGCATAAGTATCATGATTATAAGTGAAGGCACATTGCGGCTCCGATTATTTTCAATTGTTTCAGTCAAAGGTGTTTGCGTGTAGGCATTTCTCACTCACTAGCTCTTAAATAAGATAAATATATACTACTAGTATATATAGATAACAAATGTAAAGGTTGCAATTATTGTGCTCTCAATAAATAATCTTACATTCATGTCATAAAGGTTTTGGAATCGGGGTATATTAGAGGAAATTTAATTTCATATACACTGGTATTGTAAAGATTTTTTACACAGTTAATCAGAGCTGTTAATTTATTTAAAATGTTTAACTTCAATTTTAATTATTTGAAAAATAATATCAACGGATGATGGTTATATATTAACAGTATAAAACTTTTTACACTCACAATGCATAACAATTAATCTTTATTAAAGGAACATGCGATTTTCAATTTCGTAATAACTTTTTTTTTATCTTAGAAGGTTTTAATGCACATTTGTTATTAGTTATGATTATCTCTGATTTTTTTTTATTATAAGTCGTTTTGTACTTTTCACATACATTAAGAAAAATAATAATAGTTGTATGAAAGTGAAAAATTAAGAGTGTTTTTATACGACTGTCATTCATTAATATTATGAGGAAGATATATTTATATATTTGAAAGGAAAGATAATAATAAACTTTTAAGGTTATAATAAAAAAAATATTAAATATTCTTTGTTAGTGCGTGAGACACCTTTTGTGAGGAGAGAAAGAAAGAGAATAAAAAAAAGAATTTATTGAATTAATTGTTATGAATAATAATACATACTATGATTATTTATATACACTAAAAATAACAAACTAAATAATAAACCATAATTGGACTTGGGCTAACACAACTTGAATTTTATTTAAATATTAAATCTAATTAAATCAAATCTAATATTTCAACATACCCCCTATAATCCAAGTTGTCAAACCTATGCTAATCATAGTCGATCTGAACAATTCCTAATTTCTTTCTCAAATTCAAGAACCTGTCAATCTTCAATCCTTTGATGAAAATGTCGGTCAACTGTGTTTCACTTAAGCAAGGCCTAACTTCAAGTTCACCTCGATTTACCTTTTCTCTTAAGAAGTGAAATCTAGCTTTGATATTCTTACTTCTTCCATGTAGAACTTGATTCTTCGCCAAATTTATGGTAGACTTGTTGTCAATTTGCAACACAAGAGGTTTCTTCACTTCAACCTCCATTTCATCAAGTACTGATCTAATCCAAATTGCTTGACATTCAACATATGACCCTGCT
Source organism: Lathyrus sativus (assembly GCA_963859935.3). Taxonomy (NCBI): domain Eukaryota; kingdom Viridiplantae; phylum Streptophyta; class Magnoliopsida; order Fabales; family Fabaceae; genus Lathyrus; species Lathyrus sativus. The sequence continues at coordinate 9,348,914 of OZ012737.1, forward strand.
ATATATTCCGCTTCACATGATGATAATGCCCCCACAGGTTGCTTTCTCGAGCACCATAAAATTGGGGCACCAAATACTTGAAAGAAATGTCCAGTAGTGCTTCTTTGATATTTCTTATCTCCGCACCAGTCAACATCTGAATAACAAGTAACCATGGTTTCTTTGCTTTTAGAGTCTCGTCGAAATAAAATTCTATAGTTTGTTGATCCTTTTAACATACGCCAAATCACAGGATGCAACTACGATGGGGCATCCATTAAGTGGTTCAGAACTTCTACCTCAAAGTAATTAAAGGGCAGTCGAAGACCCGATATCAATAAGGTACACTCGTAGAAATGGCTGGCATATTCACCAAACTTTCTAGAGACTCTCTTGTCTTCATCAAGAATTAAGACACCTCAATCTAAAGATGGGTCTACATCCATAAAGGCTCCATCAAGACTACCATTTTGAACAAAGGTAGAGGTAGTTGAAGAAGATATTGAATCAACCTAAGAGGTCGAAGTACGCTCTTTTGATTTTTGACTCATAATGGACACTACTTTCTTCAAGTACAAGAAGGAAAGTGTTGCATAAAATGCATATAACAATGAAGCAGAAAGAACGTCTCAAAGGAATGTGAAATTGATCCCTCAAGAATCATATGATGACTCAATAAAAGGAATAAATCATATCGACGCATCAGATCACCTCTGCGAAACACTCAAGTATCTCAGTTCATGAAGATTATTATTAGGGAACCTATGAAAAGACATTCAAAGCATGAGGCACATTAAAGGCACGAATTTCCAAGAAACAATAATATATTCTCTTGGTTTTCTGCCTAAGCCAAAAGAGTGTTCGTCCAGCTGTTAGCTCAGAAATTTGACGCCCATATTAAGTTGGAAGTGTTGATTGGAATGTTAAACTCTTGAAGAGTTTTAAGGAGTTTTCGACTGGATCTTCATGATATGTTTAAGTCGAAGGTACTCACATAAGGAAATTATACTTTTTGGACTTAGAAAATATTTCTAAGAGTTGGGAAGCTACCTTCGACCGAGAATACTGATGATGTCTGACGCTAAGGGAATTCAAAATTCAAATACAGGAGGGAGTAGTTATTCTTGTCCGCTCTTGAATAAGACAAGTGACGCACATCCAAGGGACATAAGCATGCAGCATGACACTTGTCATATGTTAATTGTTTTAGAAAGTTAACAGCAGTTAGTTTTGTTATTATAAATATAAGTTCTAGCAATAGGATTGGGGGTGGTGTTCACTTTGTACAAGTTACTCTAGATTTACTCAAAGTATCCGCGTGTAGAGAAAAGAGCTTGGAAGAATGTACGTGATGTAAACACCATTTTCTTCTTTAATGCAATTTACTTTAACTTTTCATCAAAAATTTATCTTTTACTATATTGCAAGTTAAGTTTCAGCATTGTGTCTTATTTTTCAGCCTTTCTTTGATGTCTTCAGCCCTTTTTCGATTTAATGTTCTTGCGTTTCTTTCGAACCATACTTTTAGATAAACTTCTCTGTATGGACACTGTTGAAGTGTTTAGTCTTCAGAATTTACTTTGAATCAATTGTTAGCACATGTCCTAGGATCAATCTGATCGATCCTATGAGTCACTAAAGTTAGATTTGGAAGATCAGCGGTTGTTTACCAATTTTCACGGGAAACACCAGCAAAGCAAATAAAACAAACCCTTGCACTAGAATGGTCATCCGCCAACCATCCAAAGGAAGTCATGATTTGTTCGGATTGCTCGCAACATAAAGAAATTACCCTATAAAAAATACAGGTGATCCATGGTTAGGATATACCCAATGGATCTCCACATTCCACGCTTGAGGAATAATTGGTTGTTATACCCGCTCCATTATATAAAGGGACACACACTAGTTTCAAGTACACAATTTCAAATTCAAATTTCATTTACTCACATCCTTTAGTTATTTACTTCAGTGTTGAAGTGCTAATCTTACAAGTCAACCCCTTTATTATCGCAGAATAAGCTCAGATCCATCATTGCCCGCAACAACCACCATTCTATGAGTAATTCTGGTTTTGTAATTGAACAATCAAAATTATATGAGAATGTCATTTTTATATGAGAATGTCAAAGATTACAAGTGAATACCAATAATTAACCTCTCTCAACAACCTGAGAGAACTAGTCTATTTATAAACTACTAAGCTAACTTAGACTCCAAGCTAACTTAACAATTGGGGTTACAAGTAAGACCCAATTCTACATGATAACTTAAACACAAAACTAACATATTTCAAAAACATGCTTGAACAGACTTCGACTACATCATGCAGAACTCTTGTTGAACCATAAAGTTACCCTTGTCGACACTATAGTTCGACCCAAATACCATAAATCTCCACCTTGGAACAAACTTTACACTAACAAGGGAACAAACTAGCTTTCATCTCATCATTCATGGCTTTCAGCCATTCAGTTTTGTCTCGAATCCTAATAACTTCCTTATAGTCTCTAGCTTCTTCGTCTAGAACCTCACTTATAGAGATTAAGACATAAGATCTAAGATCTGCATAACTAAGAGTCTGAGGTAGCTTGACGACTCTTTTCGACCCGTCTCTTGCCAGCGTGTAGTCATTATCATTCTCCTCATCTTCGACATCAGCTTCTACATCTTCTTTTACTTCATATGGGTTATGTAATTCAGCATCACTATGTTCTACCTCAACAGAAATCTCTCTTTGTTCCAGCTCTTCTTCAGAAATTTTTGAACTTTGACTAATGTCATCAGTTTTCTTAAAAGCCATCTTATCTTCATTGAAAACTACATCTCAACTTGTGATATACCTCTTGTGATCTGGCTCTAGGCACCACAACTTATAAGCTTTGACTCCTTCTGGATATTCAAGGAACATACATCTCAGAGCACTAAGTTCGACATTGTCTTGCCTAATATGAGCATAGGCTAAACAACCAAATACTCTAAGTTTGTCGATACTAGGTGGATGTCCCGACCAGATATCTTCAGGTGTCTTCATTCTAAAGCCTGTCGAGGGACACCTATTTATCAAGTATGCTACAGTCACATCAGCTTCTGCCCAAAAGACCTTCTTCAGTCCCGAACTTACAAACATGCACCTCACCCTTTCCAGAATGGTTTGATTAAATCTTTAAGCCAAACCATTTTGTTAGGAAGTCCCTATAGTATTTTTTTGCCTTGCAATACCATACGCAACAGAATAACTGTTGAAAGCCGCATTGCAAAATTCAAGATCATTGTCGGTCTACAATCTCTTGACCTTCTTGCCAGTGTGGTTTTCGACCAGATTCTTCCAACTTTTGAAAATTCAAAAAGTTTCATTCTTAGTCTTCTGAATAAATACCCATAACTTTCTGGAGTAATCATCAACTATGGATATAAAATACTTTGCACCTGAGTGTGATGGATTTCTTCCAAGTCCCTAAAGATCAACATGAATGTAATTAAGGGATCAATGTGTTCTTTATTTACCTTTGTTAAACTTCATTCTACATGATTTACCAAATACACAAGGTTCACAAAACTCCCGTTTTTCAACCTTATCACCACCCAACATATTTTGTTTCAACAATTCGATTAGGCCTCTTTCATTGACATGTCCAAGTCTCTTGCGCCATAGCTTAGTCTTCGAAACGGGTTTCGTGGATGTCACATATGCTGAACCACTTACAACCTCAGCCTCAAGGATATACAAGCCTTGTTTCTTCACGCTTCTCAAGACTTCTTTCAACCCCTTCATTAACCTTAGGATGCTTTGCTCTCCTGTGAAAATAATCCTTTCTTGTCGAATTCACCAAGAAAAATAAAATTTCTCTTAAGATCAGGTACATACCTAACATCAGTCAATAGTATTATTGACTCATCATGGAGCTTGAATATCACATATCCAATACCTGTAATTTTGCAAGCTTTGTTGTTTCCCAACAATACTGATCCACCATCTTGATCATACAATCCTTTAAACACGTTTTTGTTTGGAGTCATGTGCCAAGTACACTGTGAATCCATAATCCACTCCTTTCTAGAGTCACTGCATGAAACCATTAGGGCATCAGATGATTCATAACCAACTTACACAAGGGATGCATTACCATTATCCTTTCCACCATGATTGTTCAGTCGATCAGGGCATACTTTTCTTGTATGACCATTCTTCTTACAATGATAACACTTAATAGTGGGAGCATTACCATCATAATAATTCTGTAGAACTTTATCCTTTTTCTTCTCAAACCTACCATATTTCTTCAAGAATTTCCCTTTAACGAACAAACCTTCACCAACAAAAGATGGCTTGTGCTCCTTTTGTTCGTTTAAATCCTTAGAGTATAATGCAGATTGAACATCTTCAAAGGTCAACGACTCTCTTCCATACAAGAGAATTTCTTTGAAGTGAGCATAAGACTTAGGTAAAGAGCACAACAACAACAACGCTTGATCTTCATCATCAATCTTGACCTCAATACTTTCAAGATCAAGAATTAACTTGTTGAACATATCCAGCTGCTCAGACAATGATTTGTCTTCACTCATCTTGTGAATACAAAGCTTGCTTCAGGTAGAGACGATTAACCAACGATTTCGTCATGTACAAACCTTCAAGTTTCGTCCATACACTGTAGTTTTCTCCTTTGAAACCTTTCGAAAAACCTTATCACAAAGGCTCAATACAATGACACTGTGGACTTTTTCGACCATCCTTGTCTTCTCCGTCTCCGATAGGGCAGTATCCATCTTCTCCGATCCTTTCAACGCTTCTAACAAACCCTATTGAACAAGAAGAGTTTGCATCTTCAAGCGCCACAAACCGAAATCAATCACATCGGTGAATTTCTCAATCTCATACTTTTTTGACGACATCTTCTCCTCCACGCTCTTCGCACCAGTTTGTTGTGAATTAATGTCGTCATGTACAAATCAAAATATGAGAAAAAGATTGAGTTTCTTGAACAAACACAAGAAACCCTATTATGTTTTACAAAAAATAGAGAAAAAAGAAGAAGAAGAATAAGAATTGGTTAAAACTGTTTTACTATTCACTTACTCAATAAGGGTTCAAAGATTACAAGTGAATATCAACAATTAACCTCTCTCAACAACCTGAGATCTATTTATAGACTACTAAGCTAACTTTGACTATAAGTTAACTTAACAATTGACCTTACAAGCAATACCCAATTCGACATGCTAACTTAAACATAAAACTAACATATTTTAAAAACATGCTTGAACAAACTTCGACTACAACAAATTTAGTTTTTCCTTTAATAATATATGTTTAAATTTGACATATATATATATATATATATATATATATATATATATATATATATATATATATATATATATATATATATATATATATATATATATATATATATATATATATATATATATATATATATGCCCTTAAAAATACATTAATACTAAAGCTATAGGATTATACAAACATGCTAACATTTTTTAAACCCTTTGATACTTACGTTGATGTGTGGAGTAAAACAAAATAGCAATAATAATGCATGTATAATAACTATTCTTTTGAAATAAATAAGAGTACAAGCAACCGATGTCCAATGAACACAATTTGTAGTTCTAGAACAAAGGTATAGAAAATTCAAAAGTCTTCCATAGATTTCATAGTTGACCCTTTATTAATTCTTTATTCTCAAACCTAGTGTGTTGTTGGACGCATAGAGATACCTTGAAAATGGTCATTTGCTTTTATGATTGGTCACTTGAAATTAAAAGGTTCCTTGTTTTATAAGCCAAAGTATTTGTCAACCACGACACCATAACTTTGCAAAAAGATAATACAGCAGCCATTTCACTGCCCTTAGAAAATTTATAAAAAGTGGAATATTACACGTATAGTATACATATATAAATATATAACTAAAAGTGGAATATTACACGTATGGTATACATAAATAAATATATAATTGATGATTGTTTGAGACATTATTTATGGAGTATATACATAGTGGGTATGATGTAGTTATAGATGTAGTGTAAAAGAAAAAGAAATGCTTTATTGTATTGTTCTAAAGTGTCCATCGGTCTACAAGATTGACTCAATTCGCGTAGGTGGATCTCACTCGCGCATTATTGCATATGAGTGTGTTTCTCCTTCATTTTAGAGTCATATGATCATCATTCAATGCTGAAACACACTTTACAACAGACAAATTTATAGGCAAAATTACAACGGTCTCTTGAATATAGGTGTGACGTTAAGTCAAACGCAACTACGATTCAATACATATTATCAAATTTCACCTCAATCTTTTACTAACTTGAGGGTCAGAGTGTTAACCTTTTTTTAAGTAGTTGTCTAAAATCTTTCACTCTAAAAGAATCGGCTTCCACCACTACATGCTCCAGCTTTTCCCCTGCATGCTCAGGTTTTCCCACCGATACATTTTTTTCAACACTCTTAAACCCAATTCGGTCCTCCAAGAATGAGCAATTTTTTCTTGAACATCATTACTTTATTGCAACAAAAAAACATGAGACTTATTTGCGTAAAAGATAACCAATAAAAGATTCTTGCTATATGACTCTGATGATGGAGGTAGTAGACAAAGAGAAGATTGAGAGGTAAATAAAGGAATAAGGTCATATAGTGGACAAGAAAAGACATATAAACTCTTTGTGGAAAGCTATATGTAAGAGCAAATTTCTGTAAAGAAAAAGATCTCCATGTTGGGTTGATACCACACTAAAAAAGAAAATTAAAACAATTAAAGTAATTAAGAAATAGCAAAATAAAATCACAAAAAAGGAAAGTGATATTTCATAGCGTCAACTGCAGGAGGTCCCCCTTTCATGATGTCAACCACACGAGGACCCTGCTCCAAAAGAATTCGTCCAAGAGAAATGTTAAGAAGAAGATGACATAGATGCTATCTGTGGATCTTTATAAGTTATATAAAGTAAGATCCATTAGCAATCCATTCAGGGGTTTGTGGATAGTTAAATGATTGAAGGAATAACTAACTATATCTTTATGTTACTAATCATGACGACCATGGGCCAGGACGATGTCTTGCGAATTATTATAGACTAGGGGGAGTTTGTGTGATATCATGTATGGAAAGTTTTTCACCAAATTGGGCTTGAGAAAAAAATTGTACCACACTTGGGGACATATTCATAAGTTTTCACCCAAATAGTAACCCTCCTTTGGGGCATTGTGAAATTAGTGGTAACATTATAGAAGGAAGTTTAGATCGGGTCGTATACTTTCAATTTTGGGTTGTTATGTGAAAATTTATCAAAACTTAAAAAGAAATACTATAACACTAAAGATGAAGTTGTGACAACATGCACAAACTTAGAGGGATCTAAGTGCTCTCACAAAGCTCTATAGAACAACATAGACGCAACTATCATCCAAGAAAAAAGGAAGTTATGTGAGGCCAAATCTTCTGCACAACATCATTAAACGTAAATGTTGTGAACTTTGATGTACGTTAGAGGAAATGACATCTAAAGAAGAGTACAACCTAGAAATACCTTTTTCTGTCGATGACAGGAAGAAGATTCAAAGGCCAATCCTATATGGCAACTTGGAACTTAAGGAACACTCAACAATCACTGTAAGTATTGGGGAGAATCTCCTTAACCTAGTGCACACCCCAATGGAAATATTAGGTATTGACCCTAACATGGCATGCCATTAACTGAACATCAGTCCTTTTGAAAGATACATCACTTAGAGAAGAGGTTGTCAGTAAACAGAAAAGGATGTGGCCAACAAGAATATTTTGAAAAAGATTATTCAATAGAAAATCATCTTCTAGATGAACTACACGAAGTGGCTGTTAAATGTGTTGTTAGTCCGAAAGAAATTGGTAAGTGGTGAATGTGTGTTGACTACAGTTATCTGAATATACCTTGTCTTAAAGACACATTTCCGTTTCTCAACATAGACAAGTTGGTAGACAACTCGGTCGACTAAAAACTCTTATCCTTCATGGATGCATATTTTTTTATACAACTTGATGCTAATGTATGAGAAAGACTAGAACAAGAGAATATTCATGACAGATCAAGCTAACTACATGTATAATGTCATGCCTTGTGGTTTGAAAAATGCAGATGTAACCTAACAGAGAATGATAGACATGATCTTTAATATTGAAGTTGGAGACATGATAGAGGTCTAAATTGACATTATGCTACTCAAATTCTGGGGAATGTAACTACACAAAAAATCACAGCCGTGTTAAACGATATACTCCAGTTCATTACGAGATTGAACCCGGAGAAAATCTCATTCAAAGTCAAGGACATAAAATTCTTCTAATTCTACCTTACTAAAAAATTCATCGAAGTAAATCCAGATAAGTGTGATGCCATCATTAAGATGGAGACTCCCTTCATCAAAGAATGAATATTGAAGTTGAACGGTATGTTAACCACCCTCAATAGATTCATATCAAGGTCCGCCCCAACAATTCGTTCTATCATACAAACTCTTGAGGAAAGATTTACATTTTTAATGGAAGCTAGAGTCCGAAAAAATCTTTCACAAAAAAACACAATCTCTCTCCAAACCTACGGTTCTTTTGAGACCCATGATCGGGAGACGATATTAATTTAATTGGTAGTTTTAGTATAAGTGATCATCATCGTCCTTGTTAGAGGGGTAGGGGAGAACGAGCACAATTTAATTCACATCCAAGGTATTAGAAGGACCCAAAACACGATATCATCAGATTCAAAAGTTTCCCCTAACTTTGGTGGTAGTACCGAGGAAGTTACACTGTTATTTCTTAGCGTACAAAAATGTGGTCCATAATAACCAATTGTTGAAAGAGGTACTTTTCAAATCGAATTTTGTTGGGTAATTTAGAAATAATCCATCGAGATCTCGAAACTTGACATCTTCTTTGAACCCAAAGATACACTTAAGAGAAGAGGACATTGGTAGTAGAAGTATTTATTCTTTTGTATTACTTCACCACCCATAAATAAGTTGAATATGAAGTCTGCAAGACTAGACTCACCTTGGCATAAAAAATGGGACCATAAGAGGTTAAGCTATGCACCTACTCCTAACCAGTGGTTTCATAAGTTAAAGGGGATGCACATTCCAATGACCGACTATTAGATAAATATGTGTTCATGAAGAAGTTAAAGTTTAGTTCATTTAGAACACACGAGGTCACATATCTACTAAGATAATAGAACATAAGGACATCTATATCTTATCAAAACTAGCCTGAATAATATTGGTCACTATAAACCATTTTCCATTCATTTTTCTAGTCCCAATGGTTGTTGTGACAAAAAGGATATCAAAGTTGTCATGGATCATTCTGATCATGACCAACATAGAGCTACATGATCTTGTCGCCATACCTATCAGAGGTGGACCTCTTTAAAAAAGAGCATTCTCACACTCGATCATAGAGGAATACTATACAATAAAGGTTTTCCATCCATTTTCAAATGTTTAAAGCCTGAGAAAAGTCGCATACAACAAAGTCCATGAGCATATATTTGAACAACATTTGGGAGGACATACCCTTACCTAGAAATTTTTTAGAGCGGGCTTCTACTGACCCACCATAGTCAAGGAAGCCAAATAATATATGATGAATTATGAAAGGTTCCAAAAACACATCAACCACATTATAGTCCTTTCGCGGTTAAGCCTTAGTTGCATACAATTGCTCAATAAAAAAACTATCTTGTAGCTAGAGCCTCCCAGGCTTCCTTGAGAGTGGTTTCTTTGTCACTAATGGCTTTATGGTGATACGTGACAATATTCCAAAGGAGACCACTTTCTAGTCAGACTAAGCAAGTCGATTAGAGAACTCTTTATTGGACTTCTAAGAAGCTTAGAGATTTTAATTTATCTTATCTCTCTCTCTCTACCGTTGTGAAACCTTACAATATATGGAACATGCATTGGGAAGAATACAAGGTTCAATATCTAGAAGTTATTCAAAGAAAAAGAAGAACAAACTAGAGTTCCAATAAACATATTTTGTTCCACGTAAGTTTTGAACTAATACAAATTGTAGAGGCACAACACCAAAGGTCACTTTTTGTTGACAAATTACAAGTGGTTAGAGTGATTCCTAAGTTTGTCATTTTCATTTTCACTCTTTAGGAATGTATAACTTAAGATTCAAATTCACTCTATTTTCTTCTCACTCTAAGCTTAACCTTTCTTGTTGGATAATGTCATGTTTCATGAGATAATAGTCTTTTGAATGTTAATGAATATGATATTGTGATACGTTTAGTTCTTATGATTTACTATCATATATTTGATTTTAAGTTTGATCACCTTATAATTAGCTACAGGTTTGTTATGGCCATAGGAGTAAAGATTTTTTTTACTTGAAGTGTATTGGTTATATTGTGAGGCTTAGACATAAACTCCATAGTTAATTACTATATATTCTCACGTTTTTGAAAAGCACCCGAAGGTTTAGTTGTGGCCTCACCTGTCTTGACATCACATATCATATACAAACATTATATGAATTCTTGAAATGCGTCATTGCCCTACATAATCTCTTTATATGTTTTTAATCCTTTGTTATTTACCTCTAATTGCAATAATTTTAGTCACATAACACACACTATTATTTTATTACTAGTTTTTGTTTTATTTTACAAATTTTGGTGTAACAATAAAAACTATTTAATACAATTCTCGTAGGATCAATACTTTTCTTATCACTTGCTACTAGTTTGATTTGCTATTGTGAGATTTAAACATAAGTTGCATAGTTACTTACTATATATATTCTCATGTTGACAAATACAATGAGGTTTAGTTCTTGCCTCGCTTGTCATAACATTGCATGTAATATACAAACATTAAATGAAATCATGAAATGGATCATTATCCAACATAATCTCTCACTTTGATTTTAATTCTTTTTGAGCTCACGTAATCACCATCTAACAGTCTCCCACATTACAACTATATCTCATGAATATTGGGGGTGTGTGTGTATGCGCATGCACACACGTGTGTGTGTGTGTGTGATTCACTACTCGTAAAGTTTTACTTTAATGTCTTATTAATTTGAATGTTACAATACTAACCTTTTGTAAGTATCATATTTGGTTACCTGATAACCGTCCCTATTGCACCAAAAGCTTTCCACAATGACATTTATCATCGTAGACCAATCATCATCTGCTTTAGTTCGTAATAGTAGTAGTTTATTTTTGTATAAATAAGGTATTTGGAGAGGACCACAATGAACACCAAAGTTCTTTTTAAAATTTTTTTGACGTGTGTTCAAAATTAAATTTGAACTCAAGAGTTTTCTTTGATTTGAAAAATATCCTTTATCATATTAAATACAATAATAGTGATTACAATATTTATTCCGAGATAAAAACTTATTACTATTAATGTATTATTCGTTTCAAGATGAAAGCATATTTGTCATCTCATCTATTATTATTATTATTATTATTATTATTATTATTATTATTATTATTATTATTATTATTATTATTATTATTATTTGGTGTGTTTCATTGATCTACTCCTATATATGTCTCACAATTTTTAATTTGAAGGTGGAAGGTTAATTAAGATAAGAACATGCTTTTAGTTTGATTATCAATTGACTGGGTTGGATCAATCATTAATCCCACTTAATTTTGATTGTATTCAACAATACTAGCTATATGGATTTGTCCGGTCCATTTTTAAACATGTTTGTCCCGATTTTAGTAAGTGTTAGAACTCATCTCAGCTAAATTTTATTTGATAAAAAAACAATATTATACTTGTTTGTTGTTAATTACTCCTTTCATCCGTTATTTTAAATTTTTTTACGTTCTAAAATTGCACTACTATAAATAATATATTTTATAACAACTATTTCACCTCACGTAAAAAAACACTGGGGTATATTACTTATAAGCGCAATGTTTTTTTTTTCATTAAAAAAAAACAATAATTTCTGTCGATTTTAGACAAAAATCGAGAGATAAACTAATTTAGAGTACATGCTTTATATCCCAACAACTGTAGTTTATATTTTTAATCCAAAAACAAGTCACTTTTCACTTTGGTTTTGTTTACCAACCAATGTGAAATTATTTACTCAGATACATATAACTTAACTTGTAGCGTTCAATTTCACTTGGCTAACAAATACATTAAAACAACACACACACACAGAACCCTGGCGAAAAAACCTAAACTACGAGAGCCCTAAACTTATATCATCCTTCAACTCCTGAAAGAGTAAGGAAATATGATTATATGCGTTTAGAACTGTTGTTCGATACTTGCTAGAATGAAAGACCGAAATCATTTATTTCACTTCTTCACATATCTGATATGTCAAATATCATTACTCATGTTACATTAATATTGGTATTATTGTTATTGTTGTTGTTGTTGTTGTTGAGATAAGTACATTAAAGGTTTATTGTGTTTGATGTTAATAGGCTTATTGTTGATATTGTTATATTGTTATTGTTGTTGTTGTTGTTGTTGTTGTTGCTTAGTTGTTATGCTTAGCAAAGTTTTGAAAGTTATAGGTTGTCGTTTACTTGTTATTATTGAGTTTGAGTTTGACATTGAGACTAAGATTATGCTTTTGTTATTCTTTACCCAGCTCTCATCTTAATATGCCGAACATGTCAAGAGGACATTATAGTGAAAATATAGTCGAGTTTATTATATCGAATGTCAATTGTTTGTTTCACTAACCCCTCTTTTAACATTTCAGCTATTAAATTAATTTTGAAAATAATCATATGAAAAATATTTTTTATTTGAAAAATATCTTACACTAATCAATGTTTTTCGAACATTATTTAACTCCTCATTAATCTCATGTTCTTTAATAGTTAAAATCTTTCCAATGCTTCTAGTTTTCATTCAACTTTCTTTCATACTTGTTAATTTTACAAAACATCAAATTTTATGCTTTCAAGAATGAATTAGTATAAAATAAAGTGTTGAATGAAGAACTTGAAACATTAAAGAGATTCTAACCATTAAAGAACTGGAGATGAATGATGAATTACAAGATGCTCGAAAATCAATTATTAGTTTAAGTTGTTCTTCAAATATAATTGTTCATATAATTATTTTGCAAACCAACTTGAAAAGTTATATGTTCAATTAAGGTTAAATGATATAAACAATCCACATTAGACATAATAAACTCATTTGTGTCTAACTGTTAATTATATGACAAAATCGAGGAGAAAAATGTTTTTGCCATTTAAAAATTCTAAAAAGCTTTCGATGGGGATTAAACTCATAACTCTTACACATTATTCATATGTGGATATCCAACCAAGGGGTAATGTGACACACTTTTTATATTACCCTTCATTATCTCACTTATGAAATCGAGGTAAAACCTCTTTTTTTACCGAGATAAAAAAAAATCATTGTAGTGTTTATTTTCAGAAATAAAAATTTTGGAGGGTTGTATTTTTATTTTGAAATGTGTTGATATATTTAAAAAGTTCGCTACTCATTAGGGTTTGTGTGTATATATATATATATATATATATATATATATATATATATATATATATATATATATATATATATATATATATATATATATATATATATATATATATATATATGTAAAAGATAACACAATATTTAAAATTGTATTATGTTTAAAATAATATGATTTTTAATTTTATTTATAATAAATATTATAAAATTTTTATTTTAAATTTTTATTATAAAAAAGTCCGTCTAACGTCGGATAACTCAAAGTTCATTTAGAATTGAACTCGAGTAATAATTTTTGAATTCATATTACAATATAATTTTTTTGACTCAACTTTAAAAAATCTGAGGCCCACTAGAATCGATCCGTTTAGAGCCGGATAATTCAATTTAACAACTCTAATTTTATTTTATAGGTATTGGCCTAACCTAAGGCACCACATTAGCCATTTTATGCTTTCTTAAATTTTAGTAGTAGTTGTTTGTTGGTTTTTTTAGGCTGAATATTTAAATCGGTTCTCTTTGTGCTATATTGTTTTTTTAGATTTAATAAAAAAGATTATTAAAAAAAAAGGTTTCGGAGATTCCTGAATTAGAATTTGTTTTTCTCTTTTTATCGAAGAAAAGATTTGTAGGTAGAAAGAAACTTCCATTGGATGTGCATGTGTTGGCTATGGTGCCAGCTAGTTTCTTCCCTTTTTTTATACTTTGATATCATCTATCTCTTAGTTAGTTCTCATGCTTTCTACAACACATTTTACGAAACTCACAATGTACAGATTCCACACTTTTTCTCTAACTATATTAACCTTTATTACGTGACTTTTCTACTTTATCTTCTTCCAAAAATAGAACAGTAACGTAACAGTGAAGAAATGAACTAAACTCAATTCAAGTCAAGTGTGAAAGTGACTCTATATTAGGTTCAAATCAGCACTCACTAGTGTTCTATTCTAACAAAAGTATCAATTGTTGTACTAACCAATAGTATTATCTTTTAAATATTATAGAATTATATTATATTATACAATTAATATATACATGTAAATATTCTTAATTAAAGTATATACTTCAGAGTATATAATATTTGAAAAATTATATCAATAATATATATATATATATATATATATATATATATATATATATATATATATATATATATATATATATATATATATATATATATATATATATATATATATATATATATATATATATATATATATATATATATATATATATATATATATATATATATATATATATATATATATATATATATATATATATATATATATATACTCTTGGATACTAATAATATGCAATGCATACCCCGGTCCAACTCCAATATCATATTCTTGGATACTAATAATATGATGGGACAATGATATACTACGGCATTTGCTACAATTTTTCTTAATTTTGAAACATTTTTTTTATTAAAAAACCTAAAATTGTTCTTCTAAGGCTATGAAAATAAGACCATATAATTTTAAAAGAAAATGCAATTAGTTGTGAAGTTTTGTATGAATTGTATCATTTACGATACCTATTACATTTGATGTTTTATATGGTGGAAATCTTGTGACCATATAATAATTAAATTTTATTGAATCAGAATTATCAATTAGAGATATAATTTTATGGCTCACGTGATCCCGAGCAAGAGAGGAAGTTGAGAATCAAGGGTACTCCCATTTACGCAGTAGAAGAAACATCACTCTCAGAATTACTCGTTGCGTGGACAAGGATATCATCCATCTTAGCTAGAAAATTGGAAACACTAAAGATAAAAGCTTGAGTAAAGAAGAATACCTGTTTGTGCGAGGTTGATGAAGTGAGGTGATGAAAAAGGATGTTGTGAAACGATGTCGTTAATAATAAAATAAAGTCATGAGAAAAAAATTGTGTTTCTTGAACAAACACAAAAGCCCTATTAGATTTCACAAAGGAAAAAAAAAGGAAGAAGAATAGAGAATTGGTTAAATCTGTTTTACTATTTACTTTCTCAATAAGAGTTCAAAGATTACAAGTGAATACCAATAATTAACCTCTCTCACCCTAATTAGGATTTGCAACACTCTCTTACAAAGATGAGAGACTAACATGTTGTTTATAAGAAAACTAACATACTAACCTAATGAGATTTTATACACAGACCCATTACACAAGCTAACTTAGGAAACAAGTTAACTTAAACAATTAGACTTACAAGCAATAACCAATTCGACATACTAACTTAAATTACAAGTTAATATATTTTGATAGCATGCTTGAGCAGAATTCGACTACAACATGCACAACTCCTGTCGAAATATCAAGCTAGCATTGTCGACACTAGAATTCGATCCAAAATACCACAAATCTCCACCTTGGAACAAACTTCACACAAACAAGGGAACAAACTAGCTTTCATCATCTCTGGTCCTTTCAACGCTTCTAACAAACCCTCTTGAACAAGAAGAGCTTGCATCTTCAAGCGTCACAAACTGAAATCATTCACACCGGTGAATTTATTAATCTCATACTTTATTGATGACATCTTCTTCTCCACGCTCACCACACCAGTTTATTGTGAATTAGAATGCCTTAAAACAAATTATACTCGATTTCTTTATGATCAAGAAACACACAAGGGTTAGGGTTAAGGAAAAATAAGGAGAACAACTAGGATTAGTTATAACTGCTATTGTTTACTTTCTCTATAAAACAGATCACAAGTACTCAAGAATAACAAATAACCCTCTCACACTAATTAGGTTTTGTCACACCACACTTAAGATGAGAGACTAGTATTCTATTTATAATAAAACCTAACATACTAAACTAATGGGTTTTTTAACAATTACTCATTACAAGTTAACTTAGGGTACAAGGTAACTTAAACAATTGGATCCTTAACACACAGTCCAATTCGATAACTACATACTAGGACACAATTTGACTACAACATGTGAGCAAACTTCAATGACATGCTAACTAGAGTTCGATCCAATATCTCACAAAGGGCATAAATGTTGATCAAATAGCTACAATCGCTGATGAAAAGTTTTCATGAAGGAAGAAAGGAAGAGGTTCACTAATAAGAGCGACCATAAATGAATTTGAATGCCAATGATTACAAAAAGTTTACTCAGTGCTCAACTTCTCCTATTTATAAGCAAGGATATTTGAAAGATACAAATTAGCGATGGAAAGTAGTTATGGAATCAACGACTGGATTTCTCTTTAGAAATACAAGCAAACTCAAGTGCACTCGAGTGCAGTATAAGCAACGTCATGTCCTAGCTAGTCACGTCAGACAACGTGTTAGAGAAAGCAATGAAACATCTCAATGATGAAAATACATTTAATTCGTTGGTTTCTCACTATTTTTTCAATTGACTTCAAGCATTTCACTTCAAGTTCACATCGAACCACATTTTTAATGGTTAACCTCGATTGTTAAAGACTTCCCCGACTCCTTTGGTGCCTGGCAAAGCTTTGGGTAAAACCATTCTGGATTGACCAAAGGCCCAAATATCCTAAACACAATCTAACTCAAATTCACTCCACTTGACTCAAGGTAAAATGCCACTTCACTCGAAAAGTAAGATACATTTTCCTAATCTTCATTTTCACTACAATCATCTTAAATCTTGAACTGATTTAAACGTTGGAGTATTAACCATGTAGATCCATTCCCGCACCACCGTATTGGAGATTAACACCACCGATTTGAGATTTCTTATCACCTATTTAACTATTTTCGATTTGAAATAATTCTAAAATTTGTTTTATGCATTTTCCCTTTGCAATATGTATATACAATTTTAACCATAGCAAGAATCTATTATATATATAATTGAAATTTTAACTCTACTCATGAGCAGTTGTAGAGCAAAATATAGAAAAATCAAAAGTGTGCATAGGTTTCAAAGTTGACCTTCTGAACCCTAGTGTGTTGTTGGACGCATAGAGATGCCATGAAAATGGTCCTTTGCTTTTATGATTGGTCACTTTAAATTAAGAGGTTCCTTGTTTTATAAGCCAAAGTATTTGTCAACCACAAAACCCAAGCTCATTTCACTGCTATTAAATTTTTTATAAAAGGTGGAATATTACACGTATAGTATACATATATGATTGTTTGAGATATTATTTATGTACCACATAGTGGGTATAATGTAGCTATAAGTGTAGTGTAAAAAGAAAAGAATAAGAAATGCGTCTTTGTGTTGATTAAATTACTTGTTTCGTGACGGAAGCTTACTGCTACTAATTTGTTAATTTATCACCTGTGAGTGCAAGGTTGCATTGCATTAATATTTTATTATTCCACTTGGTTTTGTGTTTGCGATCTTGTATAATCAATTCAATTTAATTGGCGTGTTTCATTCGATTACTACTATATATACTAGTATATGTCTCATTGTTTTTAATTCAAGGTGGAAGGTTAATTAAGATACGTACCTGCATTTCAGTTTCACTATCATATTGACTAGATAAATAATTAACTCCACATTTTTTTAATTAAAGAAAAGATAATAACTACTACAATATCATAATACAACTATTAAATTTATTAAATTAATTTAAAATTTTAATTTAAATGATAATATACAACTTAACAATATCGACTTTTGTTTACTAACAAATTAAGTTTTTCTCTCAATCACTTACTAATAAATTATATTTAATTTTAAGTTGATCTAGTTGATAAAAAATTATTTATCTTTTAGCCGAATCTATGTGTTTCGTATTGAAATTAGAAATGTGAAGAGTTGTGGAAGTTGCAATGGAGGAGAACTTTTAATGTTGTCGAGCGAGGTGTACATGTAAAATTAACACTCATATGTTCATGCCAGTATGTGAATGAGAGAATATTCAAATTGTGTTTGAAACTTGTTTCCTGACGCCATCTCGTATATATATGGAAGAGGAATAACTGTCTCGTTATCTTTTAGGCATAAAAATGGAAGACTGTTGGATATGTTTACAACTTGCATCTCTTGTAGTTGGATACATGATATTCAAGTGGTCAGAAATTGATTGAGTGATTGGCTGATATGTCTGATCTTGGGGTGGTCCGTCCTAGGGTGACTGATCAACGAAGACATGGCCGAATTGAGGGGGATATGCCTGACCCATAACAGTTGTCCCCCCCAATTCCCCATACTTGGTCATCAGTGCGAGGGTTTGAAGGATTTCGGTCCCCGGTTACCAATCATACTTTCCGCGCTCCTGCTACTTATAATGCCAAACGTCTATTCGGATGAGAGATTATGATCTTTCTAGACAATCGAAACACTTAAGTACTACGTTCGAGAGAAGTAACTATTGTCATAACACCTTTCTTTTCATATGGTTAGTTCATAAATACTAGAAGAACTAGAGTCACTTTTATTTTAGGTTCTTCCTTTTCCTTTTATTGAGCGGTTACCTTTTTTCTTCTCTGAAGTTTCTCTTTCTGTATTTGAAATTATTGACACAATATGGCCAAGAAATCACTGAAGAACACTATAATGGAATTGCTGAATCCATCGTTTGCGTGGGAAGGTTCCATATATTCTTTTACTGTTTCTATATTTTCTAAATAAGGAAGCTTGAATGAAGTCTTTTCTGAAGTGGGTGAATCTTCGCTTTGGGGTCTCACCATCCCTAGTGAAGATGACAGAATTTGCAGTGAATAGGGTAGTTACACTGTCCCTTTGTATGAGTATCTCTTAAAAACCTTGAGTGTCCATTTACCCTTCACCGCTTTCGAGGTAGGTGTTTTTAACTACTTGATAGTGACCTCATCCCCACTTCATTCAATGATTTGGGTGTATATTAAGACTTACCATTATTTTTAGGAATATTTGAAGGGGAATTCCTTTGTCATTCTATTCTTTGATTTTTTCGTTGCAACATGGGTATCCGAGACTGGCCAAGAGGACGGGAGTTGGTCCTATTGGTGCCGACGATACAATTTTTTGAAGAATTTTTTGAATTACCACCTTTCACAGATGGTTAATTTTTGTTACCCCTTTCATTCTCGGGATCATGTAATTGCATGTGAGGTCGAGTTGGGAGTGAAAGGTAGATGTAAACCTCTATTTCCTCATTATTGGATGGAAAAGCACTTTCTCTTGAGGAATGACTCCTATGTTTATAATGAAATTGAATTTTATGTAGAGGATTCTTTTCAGAAGAAGAAACTGATGGACTTTGTTGGTCACATGGGTTACATCAAGGGTGTAGTCCCTTTAGACGAATTTGACAAAACCGTTGAAAATACATGTTAGGCGATGGCACGGGTCTAGAAGGGGGGTTGAATAGATCCTAATTAAAAATTAGTCGACGCTACCAATAAAATTGGTTTAAAAAATGTTTAAGTTGCGGAAGCGGCCGTGGAAAAATTATCGTCTATAACGAACCGTTATTAGAAGACCGGATATGTGTCTAGCCTATGGATATGATAATGAGCAAAGAGAATCACCACACTAGTCACACTATCAATTGATTTATATCACTACTTGGTATGACTAGTTCCAATGCTCCAAAATGGCAACAAATTTAATGGACAACACAAGAGAATTTTGGTTTAGACAATTTATCAAACACTTGGTGTGCGAAGCACTCCAAGTGAGTTTGACTTTTAGTAAGTAACTATGGTTTCCTTGTACAATAAACTATTGTACTAGTAGTCAAAATTACTTCAGCACTTACTAAAAAACAATCCTTAATTTGATAAACTTGTTTGTACGAAAATCACTCAAATATTAAGCAAAATGAAAATGCGGAAAGTAAAAAGGCATAAAGATTTGTTGAGGCAGTTCCCCCGCCGTCCTTGCTTCGGGGTACGTCTGCCCTCAATTCTAACAATAGAATTGAGATCATATAATATATATGTCACCTATTGTTGAATCATTTATACAAGAATGAAATAGCAAATGAACAAACAAAACTCCCTTGTTGTTGAATGTGCTTTCTCTTCTTGTCCCTTGATTCGAGTTGAATCAAGTCCTTCGATTGCTTGTGTTGAACCTCTGATTACAGCTCCTTTGTTGAACAACCTTGCATGTTCAAACTCCAGCCCAGCTGATATCAAACACTTTCCAATTAAACCCGAACCTCTCTTCCACACTTCATCGATTCTCGCTACTAGATCAACGGAACCCACTACTCCTTGATCACCTTCGCTAAGATGAATGTATGTTGAGAAGATTCATACCAAAACCCCCCAAATTCACCGAATCTTAGAGGATAAAACCCTCAAATTTTTATTCAAGAAAAACCTGCCAAAAACTCAACCCGAACCGGATTCCCAATCAACGGCTTCGGACGTTATCACTTCAAACAGTTCATAATGCACAACAAAAATGATTGTGTGTAATTGTTGTGGTATGAAATGTAGAAGATGAAGATGATGGGAACAAATGACACCTCTTTTACTTTTGTTGTTTTCAATTGATTCAAATGTTTCAATTGTTGATGAATAAAATGTGCCAAATTCTATTTATAGTATGCCAAAAAGTAACAGACAAAACTGCTTTTTGAAATAAGTGGAAAGACTGATATTATGCAAAAAACGTAGCGAACGGTCGACCAAACACGAAGAAGCGGTCGACCGGAACTCCCCAAAAAAACAAATTAGGCAAAGTGACAAGCTATGCGTCGACCAAAACAGGACTATGGTCGACGCAAAGTCTGCAGTTTTAGACAAACAGAAAATATCATCAGTATGCGTCGACCACAGTTCGGCATGCGCCAACCCATGGAAAATCCACTTTCTAGACACCTTCTATGAGTTGACCAGAGCACAAGGAGTGGTCGACTCAAACCCTTGTATTTTGCAAAAATGCCTATTTTTGTGACTTTGACACTTCTAGTCTCAACCCATAATCTACCAATGATGTTTGACTCAAATATCTTTAGTTCGATTGACATAACATGCAAGCAAGAAATACATAAGAGATATGATATGCATATGCCTTGTGGTGATAGTGCCAAGTACCGATTCTTCCATGTGATTGCGTTTTGACATCATCGAAACACACGTATGTATAGTATATGAGGATTTGCCCTCACAATACCTAATAGATGTCTCTCTGATTGTGGGGTCTTTTTTTCATGATGGTCTTCGGATTGCCGTTGGTAAACTGAAATTTCCTTTGTTCTTTATTGCAGATTCAACCCCTCTTTATGTCCGCATCAGGATAATGGTTGTTTTCATGTGTAGATGTAATAGAGGAAGAGGTAAAGGTCTAGATCCTAAAGCAGGGAATACAACCACCTGGTATCTCTACGAGTCTTCTCCTTCCTCCCGTACTTCCTCAGAATGTTTGTAACACGTATAATATACATCTAGAAAATACATTATGTGAAATATTAATTGGTACTGATATAACACAAGTTTCTAAAGACATCATTATATACATGTCCATAATGTAAAATATAATGTATGACACATGACATACAATAGTTCCTAAATGAAAACTAAGATCTATGTATAATATTCTCATTGCACATCATCCACAGTGGAAGATTGCGATAATAAAGTCTTCAAAATATAATCAAACAACTTCTTCTTGCCTCTAACCTACGAATAAACACTTGAAAAACAACAATGATAGTGGAGTGATATAATAATCTCAGTGAGTTCCTCTATTCTATGGATCCAATCGTCGATAAAGGAATCTCTTATAGATTCTTAACATAAGCTATTCAACTTCGTCCAACTTGTGCTCACTTACATAATAGAACAAGACTTAAGCATTTAAGGGATACTCACATTGTGGAAACATGTAACTTGAGTTCACTTAACTCAACAAACCACTATTCAGAAAAAGTTACAAAGCATCATTTCTCGATCAGATCTATGTCTAGGAAAAGACTCAGGTCACTGATGTTTTGTATGATTCAACTTTCTTATGGATTCGGGTTCTCCATGGAACTTTTACCCACTTCAAGAACCATAATTTGTATGAGACTCAAACCCTTTTACAGTATCTTTCTCCGTAAGGGACTTTAACCCACTCAGGTGTCCATGACTCTATGGGAATTGAACCCATTTATGAAGCTCGAATCATTGGTGCCACATCCCTAATTCTACTTTACATAAGCATCTCAATTGAGATGTGCACGCTCAAAGGTTTTTTCCCGAATACCTAATTAGGGTCCAACATCCAACTTGGTTGCACTCATCAATCACTAGGTAATCATATTCACCAAAATTATCATATTATCACAACATGTTCCATACAAAGCCTATTGGTTCTTAATTTAAGTGACTACTCATTTTGGTACACACCAAGGTACCTTTGTGTCCAAGCACCGCCACTTAAGTCATTTCATAACCTAAGTTATCTTTCTAGTTCTTTCACTTAGTTGCAAACCTAGGTTTACCTCATTTTTCTTCATAGTTAATTCAACCATTTTGTATTCAACACAAACAACATTTTATGACATAGTTCATAACATAAGAGTAAGAGTTCATCATTACTCATAAAGTATTAATATACTTACATGCATGATTTTACTTAATTAAAGGATATATCATTGGATTATCTTTACAACGCATCCGACCACATCTCATTTCAAGTTATGAAACTCAAGATGCGTTATTTTCAATATTGTTGAATTTCTCATATCAACATATCTCGCTAAGTGATAATCTCCGTCACTCAATGAGATTGACAGCCAAACAACTCCAAAATCTCACTTTAAAACCTCTATTTCTTCAACCCTCAGCCATCCAAACTATAGTCAATCATGTGTTATCATACTAAAGCATTTCATGTCAGGAATTTAACATCATGTAAGAACACATATACAACCATAATTCGTCATTTCTTAACATGATTCACAAGTACACATCATAGTTCATTCAATATACAATTGGAACACAAGTATAATTTCCTCTTACCAAATGGTAGAACATTATACTAACCTTCCAATATGTCCGACTTCATGTCAATCGGAACTATGATTCCTTTTTTATGGTGGAAACAGGGAATCAAAACAACTTTCAAAGTATGAGCACTCTCGCTTAGCGAGTCCTAGAGAGACGTCAAAGCAAGCACCTAGTGAGGCTCCAACAAGGTCAAGCAGAAAGGAATTTCTTCTCAAAATCCCTTGTCTTTCTTAGCGATGAAAGAGCAAGCTTCAAGCGAGCCTTCTCTCAAGGAGACATCTCTATCACTTAGCAAGAATGCAACACAATTCTGTCATGGGAACTAGTTTGCTCACTTAACAAGTGGTTCCTTCGCTTAGCGAAACTTGTAAATTTCAGACTATGGAAAATGCAACTTGAAAGGGAAAATCGTCCAAAAAGCCAACAAATATAATTTTGATGCACCCAATAATCCAAGACAACATGATTTGTCACAACAAAACATGTAAAACATCAAAACATCATGTATGATATAAAAGATTCACATATATCATATTTGCACATAAACCCCCAAAGCTAAAACTATCTAGGAACCCATCTCAATCCAAGAATATGATGAATAAATTGAGATGAAGTTGGTGATGATCCTTTCTTCCTCTTTTCCCAAGTTTTATCTTCTTATTTCTCTATTTTCCCTTCTTCTCTTTCTATTTTTCCTCTCTTAGCAACAAAGAGATGAATACACACACACACACACACACACACACACACACACACACACACACACACACACACACACACACACACACACACACGTACACATATAATGAATGGTAGAAGAGTTTTGTCTTCTAGAGAGTAATTGACAAATTATTAATGTTACCAAAATGTTTCTCCTTTTACAAATTGATGAAGGTAAATCTTAATGAGTAGTAATTAAACTTATATTAGTTCACTAGTTACTCTATTTATCTCAGCTGACAACAATTGATAACTAATAGAGTATTCATGAACTCAATATGTCTCAACTGACAACAATTGACAACTAAATGTAAACTTTAAAGGATATGGGATATTACAATGTTGCTCTTTTTTTTGCTCCTCCTGGCTCACATGTGGATCTCGGTTATCGCCTTGGTTCTTCTCGTGATTACAACGATTCATTCTTTGACAATAATGAGGCTCTTTTTGCCAATATTTTTGGGCAGGCCCTAAGAGAAGAGGTCACCACCCTGGCCTATTCTGGTAGAAAGACTTCTATCGCTCTATCCCTAGCTGGATCCAGCCACTAGGAAGCTCTTTAGTCAAATCGGGAACATGAAGAAATTAAGGAGTCAACTATAAAAGAGCATGAATAATTTAACTTCTCAACGAGATATCTATTTAAGTGAATTCCAAAAAGTTTACATTTCTCTACAAGAGGTATGTAAAGTCTTAGCTCCGTTCAATTTTTCTTACACTTCGGGTTATCAGGTGATATATCTGGAAAAAATGTTGGAGAAGAGGACCCAGGATCTTGATTCTACCTAGAGGGAGTTGGAGTTATTGCACAACCAAAATGTTTTTCTGGCCCAAAAATTGAAAGTGTGTGCTTCTATGAATCTTGGGGGTCGTTGTAGAAACTTTTAAGAATGCACCACAACAAGTGAAGCATTTCTATCATCCGCTGGTTGTTTTAAGGGAGCAACTCCAGTCAAGTCTAATTCTCCAAGATGGCAGGGTTGTCTCTATTCTTGACTAGGATCCCTGTGTCCATTTTTTTTGTATACTCATTTGGAGTGTTTGTAATTGTACTTTATTTATGTTGTTTGTGACGATCTTCCTCGATCATGTTTAAAGTGTGTTTGTTCTAACGCAGATATAACTCTTCCTCGTGGCGTCGTGGTTTATTTATATACATGCAATATATGAAGGCTTTCTTTTTTACACAAGAGTTATCAAATGAGGAATATTAAAATGTAGATAACATTGCGTTATTGCCACTCTTTGTGGGCAAGTGGCATTAAAAAATTTCCAGGCTTTGTATCTCAGCTCGTAAATAATGTTTTTTCATATTACTACATTTGCCTGATAGTTTTATATCATGCTCCTCTGTTCGCGACTTTCCATCTTATTAAAGCTAGAAAGTGTCGGGGTTCAATTCTGAGCTTTCAAATGTTTCGCAAAGATAGGTTTGGTTCAATTACTTACGAGTATTCCACGTGAAAACGTACACATGTTATTCATGGAATATTGTCTAGCTGAATGCAATCATGCTTCGATCATACATTCACAATAAAATAGGGCATTAAACCGGCTAGATACGGTCATGCTTTGAGCTGAACTCCATATCATACGTGACCATTCCTGGCATAGGTAGAGTATCCTCGTCCCAGTACCAAGGTAAAGCTCATATCGAGGTCGGCATTTTTAGGCTCCCCCGTTCTTCCCTTTGGATTGACTAAATCCGAACCAGGGGAGAGGGTGCTTCAGCTACGCGTAAAGGCATATATATCTTTGACATGGGGTATTTGAATGATGTATTTGGACATACAAAGTATCTTTGGTAACACCTCTAAGGGAATTAATTGTTGTACTCGACGTGCAAAGTGTGACCAACAACTCCCCTAAACTACGAAAGTGCATAATGCGTTGTAGGGAATTGATTGTTATAACCAGACATGCAAAACGTATCTGACAACACCCATGAACTATGGAGGCGTGCAAGGCACTGTGAGGAATTGATTATTGTAGTTGGGTGTTCAAAGCATATTCGACAACTCACTTGAAATCTTTAGGTCAGGCATCCACTGTGTTAGTCATACTCATATTCCGTCATTACTATTAGTAATCACAAAGGAACAAATTGTTCAGATTTTAAGTGACTTTACTTATAATGAAAAATTGCATGTCCATACTTTATGATAGTTTACTCATGCGAATACAAATATGAACGCAATAGAAAGAACAAAATGAAATATAATCAAGTGGGTATTCTGCTACTTATTTCTCATGAAGGTGTTCTCTTTGCTTCACCACTTTTGAGAATGTGGATGTCTAGACTTTGGAGCTGCCGCACGAGGGAGGTCATGTTGATCTCAATATTTGTTCTTTCCATTTGATCTAGTTGAAGCATGTTGTATATCATTTTGGATGCTTCAATATCGGTGCGTAAGACAATTGGCTCTCCATGAAGGTTATGATACTTGCACTTTAAGTGTACATGTGAGGCTACGATGTCTAACGTTGCACTGAAGGTCCTTCCTAAGATGAATTTATAAAGACTTCTGCATGGGATGACTAAAAACTGGGTGTTGATAGAGAAAATTTCTATACCATCCCCTACAGATACCATAAACTCCATATATCTCCAGGGACGAGTGATTAATCCATCAAATTCTTATAAATTTGAGTCGTCTTATGGTATTAAGTTTCTTTGGTCTAACCCAATTTTTCAAATAGTGACGAATAAAGGATATCACACAAACTTCCTCCTTCAATCAAAATTCATGAAACACCGAATTGTCCTACAATAGTTGTAATTACCAAAGAAAACAACTCATTTGAAATGCCTCAAAATTTTCTGAGTCCCGAAACCTCAGCATGGGTCAGTCGATAATTATGGGCGATGAGTTATTACCATTCCTGTAGACGACCATCATCTCATAGATTTTCCTCTTGACCGTCCCTTTAGAAGAGAGGTTTGCACAAGGTGCTCTGCCAATGATGGCGGCGATATATGGACGCTTGCTTTTGCCGGTTTCTCTCTTCTCCTCGCCGAGGCCAGACTAAAAAACTTTTAGCAGAGATTTAATCTTTGGGGATTCTTCCCAGTCCCGTTTACCACCACTGATATTCGGACATCCGACCCCTTTTGATTAATACCTCAATTGCATCTTTAATTTGGATGTGATCGTCGGTGTTTTGTTGATGTCTCCTATGAAATCGATAATACTTTTTTTATTTGTCTGGGTAATCACACAGACAAGATTAAGGGGTTGGACTCCTCCTTTCCTAAACTCAAAACTGACACACGCATGATAGATTTTCCCTAGAGAAGTTTTTAGAGTCGTGTACTTGTCATACCAGTCATTCAACCACTTATTATCATCTTCTATTTGCCTACATAATTCCTTTCTCACCGGGCATTCAAAATTTTCATTAACAATAGAGGTTGGATTATCAAATCCGGTGTTCAACTTCTCTTCTAACATGATATATAGTTGAGTTAGGTTTAACATCTCTTGAGTAGTTTTCACCTCTTTCTTTCCCAACTTGGTGTGGAAAGGATGATCACGAAATAGGCCATTTTCGAATATCTAACATTGAAGAGACTACTTGGTGCCCACTACTTCTACTAATACTTGATTGAATTGATCGATGTACGACTGTAAACTCTCCCTTGCTCCTTGCATGATGTTGCTCAAGGCGGCTATAATAACTGGTTTTCTTTTTCAAGCAATGAAATGTGTGGTAAGTTGATTGCAAAAACATGTCCATGATTCGATGTAACCGCCAGGAAGACCATTGAACCATAATTCAGTTAATAATTTACACTTGGATGTTTCGTTGACGCTGTAATAGTCAATCCGTTCACTAACAAATTGCATGTGTTTGTCAAAATCTCCTTTAGAGTTGCACCTAAATCAGATGATAGTCACCACGATCTAGGAATGAAGCATAATTGCCTCAGTCACCACCCGGACTCCGGGGAGGGGAATTATATTTTCCACCTTTAGAGTGCTCCTTTGATTTATGGACTTTGCCCTATCTCGCTACATACGACTTTTATCGTGCAAAAGGATTTCTCTTAGATACAACTTATATCACTGAATTCGCCCGGGGCTGAGCGTTGTGGAGGCTTTATTCTAGACGAAGGAACATTTCTTATACCACTTTCAAGTTTTGTTGTTGAATAATGTTATAAATGTTGTTGATAAACACGTTCGTACCTTGAGAGCCAAGATTTGGATCGAGAATTTCAAAACCACTTGAGATCTCAGGTAGTTCCATAGGAAGTGGAGTCTGAACTCTGAGAGGCGACGCTTGGACTATTCGTGTTGTTGGTGGAGGAAGGATTAAATCTGGTTTTTGAAGAGCGTTGAGATCGAAGTTTGTTTCGACAAGAAGAAGGGTTGTATTTAGTCGATTGACAGTTGTTGGTGTTACACCTACAACCACTAGGGAAGCTTCACGTGCGGTGGCAGTACGAGTAGGTCTTCATCCAGCCATTTTTTGGATCGACAGAGTTAGAAGTGACGACAACCAAAGAACGAAATAATTGATGTTGAATTCGATTCAATCGAACATAATCGAGTTTTGTCTTTGATTCGCTGGAACTCATTTGTAGAGGTTAAAGAGAATTAAACACTGAGTGTAAAGATGGAGAATTGCAAAATCTGTGGAAATTAGGAGTCGATTCCCATAGACGGCGCCACTGTTCTATTTTGAAACCAGAAATGTGAAAAAGTTTC
The DNA here is from genome assembly GCA_963859935.3 of Lathyrus sativus. Classification (NCBI taxonomy): domain Eukaryota; kingdom Viridiplantae; phylum Streptophyta; class Magnoliopsida; order Fabales; family Fabaceae; genus Lathyrus; species Lathyrus sativus. Next base: position 9,377,715 of record OZ012737.1, read on the forward strand.
GGAAGCTGCAGCGGAGGAGAACTTCTGATACGATAGAGCGGGGTGTACTTGCAAGGTTAACACTTCGACGCTAAAGTCAATATGTGAATAAATAAAGAGTATCCAAAATGTGTTTGAAACTTGTTATCTGAAATGACGTCATCTCATATATATAGGGAAGAGGAATAACTGTCTCACTATCTTAGAACATGGATCTCCTGTAGCTTGGGTATAAGATATTCCAATGGTCAAAAGAATGTTCTTAAAGTCAATTGAGTGACTAGATGATATGTATGATCCTGGGGTGCTTCGTCTTAGGAAGACCGAATATAGGGGAAATACTCATCCCAGAACACCCTTTAATAAATAATATATAAATATTTTTATAAATAGTTTAATTTTGATTTTGATAAATTTCAAAATTCAACTCGCCCAGACTTCATTTATTAAAATGTATTGTATTTAGTTGTTGTTACAGGTCGGCCCCTGTGCAAATGTTACAAGCACTACAACACTGAACTTCAAATTTTGAAATATTCATTTTTTTTATAAATACTAATAAATATTATAATAAAAATTCAATAAATAAAAAATACTATGATTAAAAACTCAATATATATATAAAAATGAGATTGATGAAAATTCAAAATAATTATGATTAAATTTATTTTTAATTAATTTATAATTGTACTTTTAATATATCTTTTTAATTATTATAATTTTATTTTTAAAAATTAGTACGGGCCTTCTGAAACGATTGGGCCGGCCCTGTGTTGTTTCTTTTACGTTTGAGCACACATGCATGCTGATTAGATCTTAAATATAAGAGACAAAACAAATAGTAGAAGAAAATAGCAAAGTGAGTAGTGGCAAGGTAGATTCGGAATTACAAATTGTTTTTTCTTTTTATCCAACCAAACATTTATGTAGGTACAAAGAAATTTCGTCAAAATAACAATTAAAGAAAAGTTACGTCCTTTTTGGGTGTATGTGGGCTATGCTGCCAGCTAGTTTGATATCATCTCTAATGCTCAATGCTTTCTCTACAACACATTTTACGAAACTTACAATGTACAGATTCCACACTTTTTCTCTGATTCTAATTAGCTCATCCTTTTCGTGATCTTTTTTACTTTATCTCCTTCCAAAATCAATTTGTAACGTAACAATGAAGTAACCAAGTAAACACAATTCAAGTCAAGTGTGAAAGTGACTACATGTTTGGTTGAAATAAGCACCGACCACTGTCCAATTCTTAAAAAGACTACCAATGGTTTTACTACTATTATCTATAAATATTCTAGTTATAGTATTATATTCTATAATTAATGTATGCATTAAATATTATAATTAAAATTTTATATACTTTCAATTATATAATGGTTGTGTGATCTTCTCCTCAACTTTAATATGAAATCCCCCATAAGATTTACGATATTTAGTGAAAGCGACGAGATATAATTTTGTAGCTGTTTGAATTAGTTTTAGGATTGAAGGCCAACTTTCATAAAAGTTCGTTATTTGGTATTAACACTTCGAATGAATGGTTGGAAGTGAATTAGTTTTAGGGTTGAAGGTCAACTTTCATAAAAGTTTGTTATTTGGTATTAACACTTCAAATGAATGGTTGAAAGATGCAGCGTCGATGCTTAATTGTAAGGTAGAAGGTATGCCTTTCAAATATTTAGGGATTCCAATTGGATGCAACCACATAAGAGAAGGTGCCTGAAAATCGGTGGTTGATATAATGAAAGGTAGATTAGATTCTTGGAACAACAAATATCTTTCGATCGGTGGACGTTTCATTTTACTTAAGTAAGTGTTAAGTGTGTTTTAAGGGTAAAAAGTATCATTTTAAGGGAGTGTGATTTTGATAAGTAAAGGTAGTGCAATAATGTCTATTCTGTTAAAGAAGCGTACGTGGTGATCATGGATGGGTCAAAGGATAGCTCAAGAGTCAATAAGGATTTGGAAAAGTGTTTGGCAATCTTTAAGGGTGGAGCAATCTTATTATTGTCATCAAGTGTGGTCTGGATGGTTCTGTGTTGGCGGAGGTGGGATTGGCAGGGGTATTGTTTGATTGTTGCTCGTTGGCGCCGACATGTCTGTGTGGATAGTTAATTTTCGATAGTAGTTGGCATTAAGGGTGTTTCTATAAGGGGTGCTAGGTTAATTCCAAATTTGGCTTAGGAATGCTTATGCTGCTATAATTTGATTATGGTTAGGAGTCATTTGGTTTTTCTATTTTTTTCTTCTGCAGTGTGGAGAGTTTGTGTTTTAAGTCCGTTAGGGGTGTATCTGTTATGTATTTGTTTTGGGATTGGTGTTACCTTTGGGTATCTCATATGCCTATTTCAATTAATTTGATTTCATTTTTCCTTTTAAAAAAACAATACGAGATGCCCCATGTCTATCAAACACATGTATTATATCAATTGTCATGGAACTTTGTTCAGATGTTGTCATGATTTTGAACTTCTATGCATGTTGTATTAGTTTCTTTTCTTTTTTAGTTGTTCTAAACCTAAATGCTATGAAAATATGACTACATTTTTTAAAATGAATACACAATTAGTAGTGAATTGTTTACATGAATTGTGTCATTTGCAATACCTCTTACATTTGATTTTATCAAGGATGGAAATCTTAAGACCGTACAATAACACATTGTTTTAGAAGAATACACAATTAGTAATGAGTTGTTTACATGACTTGTGACCATACAATACCTTTTACATTTGATTTTATGAAGGGTGGAAATTGTATGATCATATAATAACAAATGTTTTCTCTCTCTGAAGCTTGGTGGGGTTATTAGGAATCAATAAAGCAGTGGGCTCATGTCTCTGGTAATTATCCTATTATACTGAAGTATAATAATCATTGTTGGAGTCCTAAACCTTTTCAATTTAATAACCACTACTTGTTTCACCTTTACTTTTCTGAGTTGGTTCGTAATTCCTGGTTTCCTTGCTCGAATTAGGGCTAGAAAACTTTTGTGCTCTTAGAAAAACTCAAATATCTAAAAGCTTATCTTAAAGGTTGGAATGAGCAAGTGTCTGATAATTTGGATTATCAAATTGAGTCTCTTAGATCTGTGGTTGGGAATTTGAACTTGTAAGTCGACCATACAACTCTCTCTATTGAGGAGTTAGACTCTAGGTTTAAAGTTGTTACTCATCTTTGTTTTTTTAGGGAGAAGGACTCTTCGCTAGAACAAAGAGTGAGGGTTAAGTGGCTCAAGGAAGAGGATGAAAATTTAAGTTTCTTTCATGCTTCAATTAAGTGTAGCAGTAGAAGAAATTTGATTTTATCCTTCAAATGGGTTCATAGTTGGATTGAAGAGGAAGATGCTATTCGGCAAGAGACTTCCAATTATTTCTATGAACGTTTTTAAGAACTACACTTAGATCAGCCCAGACATGATGAGGCCCTTTCTAGTCACTGAAAGTGGAAGATAGTCTAGCCTTGAGTTCCCCTTTCCTTCTTGAGGAGTTTGATAAGGTTATGTCACAATGTGATGAGAATAAAAGTTCAAGGTGGAGGATTTAACTTTGCTTTTTTTTCCAAATGGTTTCTGAATTTGATGAGGGAAGATATGTGTATCTTATTTTATGAGTTCTATCTATTTGCATCTCTACCACATAATGTTGGCTCATTCTTTGTGACTCTTATCTCTAAGATTAAGAATTCTTCTTCCTTGGGTAACATTTGGCTTATCTCCTTGGTGGGATATCCTTATAAGCTAGTAGCCAAAGTATAAGTAAAGAGACTAGGGTTGGTTATGGAGAAGGTTATCTCGCCTAATCAGTCGACTTTCTTAAAAGTGAGAATGTTGGTTGATGGAGTTGTTTCCATTAATAAGGTGATTGATTCGAAGAGACGCACCAGAAAGGCTTCTCTCATATTTAAAGTTGTCTTTGCAAAAACTTATGACTCACTTAGGTGGAGCTTACTAAATTATATGTTGATCACATTTGGTTTTAATGTTAAATAGAAAATCTGAATTTGTGCTTGTGTGTTTTCTGATAATCTGGTTGTGTTGGTCAATAACTCTCTAACTCAAGAGATTAAGATCGAAAAAGGGTTGAAGCAAGTAGATTATCTAGATCCTTTCCTTTTTATCTTATTGGTTGAAGGTCTTATTGGGATGATTAAAAAGGGTTCACATCTTAGTCTTTTTTTAAAGGAATAAAGTTGGTTCATCTAGTTTGAAGATCTACCATCTCTAGTATGTTGATGATTCCTTAATATTGGTTATCCTTTGGTCAAGGATCAGTGGACTATCAAAGCGAATATGAGGGGATTAAAGTTAGTGTCTGACCTTGAGGTTAATTTTCATAAGTGTAACTTGATTTTTATTAATGTTAACTCTCTATATTCAGAGTTGGCCCAATAGTTTCTTCATTGCAAGGTTGACCTTCTCCTTTTTTAGGTACTTAGGGTTTCTTGTAAGAGCTAACACTCGGTTGGAAGCCACCTGGGTAGACCATGAAGAAGATGATGTGACCTCATTTTTTTCTTATCATGATTTATTTTACAATTGTAAGAAATTAAATAAGGAAATAAGTAAATTACAACACCTGGTCTCTACCTCTAAACAAATTGTTTCTTCCCATAAATTTGAAAATAAAAACCTATTGGAAGATATCCAAAATCTATAAGAAAGACCAAATGTTTTAATTCAAACCTCTTTCTCCTCTCATGAAGTCTTAATTAAATCTACTAAGTGTATTGATGTGAAAATTTGAAAAGAAAAATGATAATTTACAAAACACGCGATAAATTCACTAAAGGAAGGGACAAATTAAATCTTCTCCCATGTAATCAAAGAGCTTTATATAATAATAATGGTCTATGATATGAACCTAATAATAACATTAAAAATTTTAGTAATATATGACATGCTAATCAAACTCCTGAACAAAAAACTCTTAAATGTGACTATTATAATAATGGGAGATTGTTGTTACAAGTGATTTGCATAATTTTATAGACAACATGTAATGCAAGATGTCATGACATTATGTTGAGACATCTTATCTCTATGAGATCAAAACACGAGGCAAAGATGTCCCACATATTGAGGAACATTCTGCCTCAGAAGCCTACTGTGCATAAGTAAATCTCGCGCCTGATTTGTTTTCTTATTTGTTAGATTGTTTGTGCGCTTTTTGGAATAATGAAGTAATTCTTAAAATATCAATTATTAAGACCAAATCAAATTGGCAAAGATTTAATTTGTGACTGATTGCAAATCAAATTTATTTGGATTTTCGAGTTGTGCTTTTTGAATTTACTTCAACCGCAAGTTTTGATCAAAAACCTATTAGGTGATGAAGTTGTTTTTTTTTCATTTAAGGAGAAGGTCTGCATATGGAAGACTCAAACCTTGAGATATTAAACAAGGAGTGTGCTAGTAGTTTGAGTCTTTGTTTTTCTTTGTTTTTGCTTTATGAAGCTCTATTCGTTTGAATCATTCCTATAAAAAAGAATAGAAGTTGTTTTGAGTTGTATTAGTTTGATCGTTCAAACTATTTTGTAATTGTTCATATTGGTTAAGAGAAAGTCAGAAGGGTCTCATATTTAGGGAGAGTCCTAAATATAAACTCACGGGTAGTGTTAAGAAAAAATGAAAATAACTATAAGAGTTCATCTAAGAAGAATTTTTACTTTTACTATTAAGACTAGATTTCCTTTCTTTAGTTAACGCCCTCCATACATATGTGATATTACACCGAGCTGGGTTACCAACTCATTGTGCTCATTCTACTTTATTTCAAGTTTAATTGTTATTGCACTTATCTTGTTACACACTTTGTCTAACTCATTGTGTCTGACATCTTTCCATAAGGAAAATAGAATTTCATAACTCATATGGTATCTTCTCTAGGACGAGTCGAATGATGACCCTATTTAAGACATGGAATATGATATTAATCGCATCTTCCCTAAAGTACTAAAGCAAAATCATTTCACTTATAAATGTCCGAGCTCATTCTTCTATAACACATTTTTTATGCTCAACAACACTTTTTTGTGTGGAATATTTGAACATGAGAAAATTTGTTTCATGAGGACAGATGTTGGACCAAATTCCTGGGATAACGTGCACAACTGGTTTATGACAGATAATATATTATGGGGATGTATGTTAGACACGATGTATGGTTCATTGTATACTTGAAAGTATAAACCAGATACACAACCAAGTTATGACATATTAGCTTATACAAGATGATAAAGAAGAAAAGAAATATAGAACACGATAATTGTTAACCCATTTTAATGTAAACCACATTTAACCCACTTTACTATAAACCACACCTACGTCTGGGGGCACTCTACCCAAGAATGGAAATCCACTCTTCTATAGAATTAGTACAATGCACCTTAGTAGAACAAGCCCCTTATTCAATGCCCTCTTCTTAATTCTACCCTAGTGTATTTATATTTAGGACTCCCCCTAAATATAAGAACCATATCTCCCTTTCTCTCAATCACTAATCTCAAGTGATCAACATCAATAAACACAATGATGAATGTTGAATACAACTCATCTAAATAGACCAACTACTATGCCTTTTGAATGAAGCAATAACGTGGTGTACAATTAACACAAATCCTTTGTTCTCAAGATTATAAAATTGGTATCTTGGAACAAAGTCTTACAATTAAACTAAAACCAAACTTTATGCCTTAAGATATGAATTTAGGAACTAGAGTGGTGCACAAAAATAACTCAAACAAAGACTCAAAAATAGAAACCCTAACACAATCACTCTTCAAAATATACACACCTCAAACTTTAGGTTTGAGTCTCCTTATATAGAAATGCTAACTCTAGGTTTTTTTCCCTTGAATAAGATCACGTCGAGAATTATAGAAGATTTGGTTGTGATTAAATCTAAAAAAGATATGATTTGTTACGATTCAAATTCAAATTTAAATCTCCATTTAAATTGAATTGATCTTAGCAAATATTTAACAAAAAAATCCACATAAATGCATTGCTAAAAAATACCAACAAATCTGATTGAAAACAATAAGAAATTTTGCACCTAAAAACATCTATCCTGTCCTGTTGACGAGGGCCATATTTTACACTTCACAAATGATGGAACATTGTGTTCCACATGTTGCACAAACACATACAAATTAACTCTCTTCATGAAATATAAATCTTCTTTGTAGAGTAAATCTTAGATATAATAATTTTGAACCAAAACTTCCTTCAAGGCAAATCCAGTCAAATCTTCTTTGACTAAATAAAATCCAAATATTTTCCAAATTGATTTGAATTAACTAAACAATCTTCTTCCTAAAGGAAACTTTTGTATCTTTTGAAGAAATTTCCACCAAAACAAATCTGAAGGAAACATGAAAATGATCAGAACCTAATCCTTCCATCAAGATATCATTCAACATGTGTTAAACATCTTCCACAACTTTTAGCAGAAACTTGGGTTGAACAAATCTTATTAGAAAAAAAATACAATCTCACTCAAATTTCCTCATGAAATCTAGCTACCAGACTGAGGCCAGATGTTGGAACATCTTATTCCACGTGTTTTCTCTGCATAAAATACAACTTGTACATATGGTGTTTTACCTAATACAATCATTCACATAGAACAACAGTTATGAATAATCCTATTTTCACTGCAAAAGTTTTTAAATTGATGGTTTACAAACTCACGACCATGATCTACAAAGTGTGATAATTTATAAATTGTAAAGATTTTGGACAGGTTTAGAAAACTTAACAAAACCTTTAATTGTTTCTTTCTTATATGCTAAGAAGAGCGTCCAAGTAGACCTAGAATAGTTATCCATAATACAAACCCATACTATTTATTGCCTAAACTATATGTCCTCGAAGGGCCAACTAAGTTTAAATAGAGAAGTTCGAGAGGTTTTGAAGTTGAATCATAGTTTTTGATTTAAAAGACACTCTCATTTTCTTTCCCATTTGGCAAGCATCAAAAATTTTATCTTTAGAGAACATTATTTTTGGTTGATCAACTACTATATTTTTGGATGCTATATTATTTATTAAGTCAAAATGTACATGTCCTAAACGTTTATGCCATAGCTAAGAATCTTTATTCTTAGTGACTAAACGTTTAGTACCATACATTGACACATCATCCAAGTCAAGCAAATAAATGTTATCAACCATAAAACCCTTAAACACAAGATATTTACTTGCCTTATGTTCAACTAACCAATTAAAAGCATTGAAAACAACATAATACCTCTTGTTTCTGGGCATCAATGGTGATGTGCACTTTGTATTTTTTTAAAACAATATTTTGTTTTTCTTTCTACTAAAAAATTAAGCCTTTTAAAGGCTCTTTTTATAACGATGTTATTTATTTATCCTTCTGTATGTTTCATTTGATACCAAATATTTTTTTTGTCTATTATTTGAGTCATGACCATAGGTTCTAGCCAGTTTCATTGGTCGACACACTTATTCACCTAACTTAGCCATGGACAATTTCTTTAGGTCATTACCTGACTGCTGTCGATTATGCCAGAAGCTTCAAGTATCTTGGACTTTAGTTAGACTAGAAGCTTTATTAACCTTTCCTGACCGAAACCGATTATACCAGAGGCTTTATGTAGCTTGGACTTCAGTTAGGCCAAATGTTTTATTAATGTTGCCTGATCGTAGCCGATTATGTCAGAGGCTTCAAGTAGCTTGGACATCAGTTAAGCTAGAAGTTTTATTAACGTTTCCTGACCACAACCAATTATTCAAGAGGCTTTAAGTAGCTTGGACTTTAGTAAGGCCAGAGTTTTTATTAACATTGCCCAACCACATATGATTATGCTAGAGGCTTCAAGTAGTCTAGACTTAAGTTAGGCTAGAGGTTTTATTAATGTTGCCTGACCGCAGCCGATTATGCTAGAAGACTCAAGTAGCTTGGACTTCAGTTAGGCCAGAGATTTTATTTACGTTTCCCGGTTGCAGCCGATTTTGCTATATACATCAAGTATCTTGAACCTTATCTTGGATCATATCCTAGGACCGTCTTACCCGCTTTATACAATACATTAATTTTAACTATGGTGCCTCATTAAAAACCCTTGCCATTGCAAGGGAAAATAGTGCATTCCCATATTTTTTATTTATGATGTTTATTACATAGTCTAGCTAAGATAATACTTAAGACTAATTACATTCCAGGTCCTAGGTATTTTAACACACTCTAAACTTTCTAATGTGTAAGCCTATTATTCAACCTCTGACGAATACGGAAAGGTCCTTCTCAATTTGGAGCTAACTTGCTTTTCTTCTTAGGGTCAGTCACTCTCTTCACCACGAAATCTCCTTTGTAAAACCCCATTTGCCTCACTTTGATACAAAGCCTCCTTTATGTGATCCGATTCTCTGGTTTCATCTAATAAATAAGCTAAATTGTCCAAACCTTCCGAGTTGATATTTTCATCGAAAGAAATACGCCTCCAAGTCGAAGTGTTGATTTTAATTGGTATCACTGTATCAGTTCCATAAACCATTCTGAAAGGAGTTTCCCGAGTAGTTGAATGAGGTGTAGTATGATAAGACCACAAAATTCCATGTAGGTACTCAACCCATAGCCTCTTAGCTTAATCGAGCTTCTTTTTCATCTCAGATAAAATGATCTTGTTTTTTGTCTCTGCCTGACCGTTCACTTGAGGGTGTTCCACAGAAATAAATAGATTTTGAATTCCCAAATCTTTGCAAAACTCTATAACTAATGAACTAGAAAATTGTATGTCATTATTTGAAACAATAACCCCAGGAAGGCCAAACCGACATATTATATTTCTCTAGTAGAATCTCCATTCTCTCCCTACTGTAATTCGTGGCACTACTTCTGCCTCCACCCATTTAGTGAAGTAATCAACAACCACTATTATCAACTTCGGCTCTCCGACTACCACGTGAAATGGACCTAGAATATCTACCCCCATTGACAAAACGACCATGGTAAAAATACTGAATGCAGTAATTCTGTAGGAGAGTGGATGAAAGGGGTGAACACTTGACATTTCTCACGCCGGCTTACAAATTGTGTGCAATCTTACAACATGCTTGGCCAATAATATCCCGCTCTAATTATTTTTCTTGATAAAGCTTTTTCCTATGATGTGACTACCACAAATCCCTTCATGTACTTCTTTCATGACAAACTCATGTCTTCTTTCGAGATGCATCCTTTCATGTGCATCTGGTCTTCTAGGATTTTTACTACCATATCATCCACGTATGCCTCCAGGTTTTTCCTTATTTGGGAAGTGAATGCCATATCCATTAGTCTCTGATAGGTAGCCCCTATAATTTTGACCCCAAAAGGTATCCCCTCATAGTAATAGTTGGCCTTCCTATGTAAAGAATTAGATAAGGATCTTTGGGACATGATTTACTCAAGTCGTTGAAGTCCACCCACATTCGCCACTTTCCTGATTTCTTCTTTACCATACCAAGTTGGATACCTGACATCCTTAATGAAATCGACCTTCACGAGTTTTCTGACTTCATCTTCTATGGCCCTTCTCTTTTCCTCGCCATCCTTCAGCTTTCTCTAAAATACCGGTTTGATACCCGAATCAAATTGAAATTCTGGTATGTAGATCTCAGATGTCCTAAGAGATGCGAAGAACATTGATCTCTGCTAAAACACAATAAGGACAGAATATGAGCATTTTAAATAACTTTAAAAATTAATAGTGTCATAACATCTGTTGTAACATCTGCAGACTGACAGAACAATTTATCTAACCATTTAAATTGAGCAGAATATTAAATGCAGAAAGATAGATAACACAAGGAATTGTTAACCCAGTTTGGTGCAACATCACCTACATTTGGGGGCTACCAAGCCAGGGAGGAAATACAATATTAGTAGAATTAATTCAGAGCTAAACTCTCAGTTTAGAACTCCTCACTTAATCTCTACCCATGAAATTTCTACTTAGAACACACTAGACAAGAGACACCTCTCACTCCCCCTCAATCACAACAGTGATATCAATCAATACACAAAGAAAGACTTTAGAATACACTCTTCAAAGTCATAACTTGATCTTGCTTAAAAGCTTCAATCAAGTAAAATATACTCTTGCTTAAAAGTTTTGAGTGAACAATTAACAATTAATAAATAACAACTTAGACCAATTCACACATTAACCAATGAGTGAATGGCTCACAAAACTAACACATAAATATGTCTACCACGATGCATCAAAAGATACAAAGGGTGACTTACAAAGTCACACACACAAGACTCTCAAAACCCTAAACCCTTATTTAACACTCAAGATCTTCTTGTTGTGAATGCTTTTTCCACTATTTCAAGCTAGGGCTTTCGCCTCCTTAAATAGTAATGTAGACTGGGCTTGGGCTGGTCAAAAGTAACAGCAGGAAGAGAAGATTCCAATCTTCATAAATTGCAACAGATTTGATTTGATCAATCAAATCTAATCATATAATTCTTCTAATCTTCAATCAATCTTATGATAATAACTCCGTATCAAATCAAATCTGATCCATAAAAATGTATCAGAAACGCCTTTAGAAAACCACCAAAAACGCACAGGTTCTACACAAGAATAGTGCAGCAAGCTTACACAAAACGATATGGACACACAAACATATTCATGACAGACAGATGTTACGACATCCTGTAGGACATCTTGTGATTACACCTAGTTTTACCAAAATGCCTGCCAATCAAGTCAAACTCCAAATCTTATGCAGAATCTTCTTCATAAACATAGAAACAAATATTTTATAGTTTCCTAAAAAGTCTCAAAGATCCTTTTTATGAAATCCAATTACTTATGTACTTTGTTCCTAATAAATCTCTTTGACATGCGCATACTGATGAGGTATATCCAACAGGATCTCATCAAACCAAAACACCTCTGTCAAGAAATATAAAATAGCAGCTCCTGCTGTACCAGACAAATATGTTCTGACATCTGTCTCGACATCTTGTTTGAAACACATGAAAGCAGTACTGTCATAACAGTAGATGAAGATGTTATAACATCTTGCTTAACATCAGTGCAGAATCATGTTTTACCAAAATTTAGCCAATCATAGAACCATGGACAATTATAGAATCATGGAACTAACAATCTCCCCCTTTGGCAAATTTTGGCTAAAACAACCAAACAAGCTTATCAGGGCAGCAACAGTTGTAGTTTTCTCAAATAAGTCCAGCCTTACAAACTATCATGCTCCCCCTTAATAGTTTCATCCAGCAAGCAATAACAACCCACTATTCTTTCCTTAGCAGTAACAAAGTCCTATCACAATGTTGGTCATCATGTCAATACTTTACTCCCCCTTTTTATCCAAATATTGACAAAAATTGGAGTAAATGTACACACACATAAACTTAGATGCACACATAAAAACTTATGAGATAAACTGAATCAGAACCACAAACTGCTTGATCCCCAATCAATATAAAGATTGTACCACTACAACAACAATCCATGGACAAGGACTTAAACTCCCTTTTGAACTCACTCAAACGCTGTAAAATCAATCCTGATTCGTACAGATCCAGATACCATAGCTCCTTGAGAATACATCCTGACACCTTGGAATTTTCACCCATATATGACAAATGGCCTTACACATCCACACAAGCTATCATAACTCCTTGGATAAGAAATATGTCATCCATACTCGACTTGACATTACTCTAGAACAAGATTCTCAATCTTTTCCAGATCACTTCCAAGAGAAGAGGCCACCTCCCCTCACACATTCTGATCCCAACAAAAATTAGAGCACTAAGTTTTATATCCAACTTATGCATATGAGCTAGCACACTGACTACTTTACAACATGATCCAGAGCAGTCTTGACCACTACCTCCACATCATACTCTATCATGATTAGATACAACACTTCTGAATCAAATTGTGAGTCTCAAGCATCACAATCCATCGTGTATGACATCAACTTCTTTATCACCCACCTTGGTTCTTAAGACACCAACCACCTGACTTATCATTTCCACAGTAATCCATACACATGAAGATCTCAGAAGGACACACCAGCAACAGCTTAACAGATCATCACAAACACCATACCATCATAGAGAGAAATAAACTCTCATGACGCTTCCTTAGAGGCATAATGTTCAGACGTCCTGTCTGACAAATACAAAAATTAATCTTAAGCACCTTAAGAAATGATTCCTTCATCAATCTGTCAGACTAAAAGCACCAAGTCATGGACATAAACTATTTCTTTTTTTACACAAAACCATTAAACGATTCTTCATCATGACTATTTTCACCATGCTTCATCATGATGAGAAACAACCTCCACAGTATCAACTCCACATGACTTTAACCCATGAGCATTGTCATTGAATCTTGAGTTCTTGCATTGTCTGAAGCTGCACCTTCAGGAGTGACACTTTTGACATCACCAATTAAAGGATTATCAATTAAATACTTGCTAAGTAACAATTGATTTTAAATCCCCAATTTGAGACACATAAATATTCTGCAGAGAAAAATAAATTCTCCCAGACAATAACTAATGTTGTTTCCTAGGCCATTCATAAGAAGCAAGCACAGTCCTAATTCAAACCAACAGCCTCACAAAGCCACATTGTCAAGGTAAAAAGGTATACCAGATAGCACAATGTCAAGACATCTTGTCTGACATAACGACCTCATCATTGGTCCAAGAACACAAGTTTTCCTGAGAATCAGCAAACTTTGTACAGGCTACAGCAAAGCACCTACACAACAGACAGGAACACAACTCCCCCTGTCATGCATAATCAGTACTCCCCCTAAAAGAGAGAACCTAAACACATGAAGACTTACTTCAACATCTTCATATTAACACACTAGAAACACATGCAACTCTACACCCCTTGTTTCACAAACCACACCAGAACCAAACCTAGTCGCAGGATAGACATAACTATCTGCAAGATCCCTCAGATTCAGCTTTGAAAGACTAGAAAAATCTCCAAGATGTCAGGGTGAGTGTCCTTCCATATTCATAAAATCAATGCTGTTGATGTCTTGATCTTCATCTTTACCAGTCATACAAATACAAGACAAAACACTTGGATAGAGGCCCAAAAATCTGCTGACCAAAAATCCCTTCAGTGAAATCCAGATCATAATGCTCTTACCTTTATATTACTCCCAATAAGCTTGTACAAATATGATTTGATCCATTGATACCCAATGACAGAACCAAAAAAATACACTATCAAGTGCACCATGAGCTAGAACGGTAACACAATGTCACAGTATCTTGTCTGACAATCCATCCTCATAGAGACATACAATCACAAACTGCTTGAAACCACAAACAATCTTGAGAAATAATTGTACTATTGCTGCAACAGATCCTAGATAGATGTATAACTCCCCATATCAAGGATAACTATTGCTCTTTTTCCAGAAGAGCACCTTATCGTGAATGGAAAACATAAGACTCATCTTCATGTCTTAAAGAGCTCACTCCTTATTCAACATACCTGCTGAACACATTCACTCACTTCTTGATCCACAAGTAACCTGTGAATCACAATAGTACAACCATCAGACTAAAGCTCCCCCCTATCTTTTATAAAAGATGCTCCTTTCAGCAAGAAACACCCAAGATCATCACATTATCTCTCAGGACCAACTCCATGCTCATATAGTGAGAAGGCACCAAACTGATCCACTAGAGTTACTTTCAGCAGAAGAAACCATTTCTCCATAAGTGTTTTGACCTCAACCTGAGTCAGAGAACAAGATAGACACCCCAAACTCCAAGACAGTATTTACCTCATCATTCTCCCGTATGATAAGTTAGAACACTTCTGATTCAACTAGTGAATATCAGCTTCCACAATCTGAACCCCAAGTTCAGCAAACAAAATGATGTTCTAACATCAGGTAGGACATCCTAATTATCTCACAGACACCATACACTATGGTTCTTGATACAATACCCTCTTGGACTTACTATCTGAATAGTAATCCAGTCTGAGGATCTTCAGAGAGCACAGTTCCACCAGCTTGATCAACGAGAAGTCCAAATAACAAAGAGAAGGTTAAACTCTCAAACTTCTCCCAAAAGAAGGCACTCATCCTTAATCAACTTAGGGCTTCTACCATAAGCTCAAAGACATGAACAAAACCAGAACCTCCTTTGGTCTTCAACAACTACCCTTCTGCACAAGAGTAATTTTCTTTAAGCACACTTCTTTAAATAACCAAATGCCACTGTTTGGTTAACACAACTTCTTTCTAGAGAATATCCAAGCAAACTTGATCTTCAAGTTACATCTCCTACTTGCTCCATAGCAAGGCATTTTAGATACATCATGACTTGGACCTGCAACAATTACTCTTTCTCATAGCTCCAGCAAACTACATTAATTCCATTCATACCCGAGAAGATCAACTTATCTTCAAATGATGTACCATTCCATCAACTAAGACCCTGAAGATCAGCTTGATGTCAGAACCTCTGATGAGACATCCTGCTGTATTCTGCTTTATTGTACCACAACAAATTGCTTGAAATGCATTTTCTTCAAGAACTCCTCTTAAGAGAAACCAAACACGCCAAAGCTTGATTCTTTAGAGAAGATTAGTCACAAAATATCTTTATAAAAGGAATCCCACTTTCCTTAAGTAGAGACTTCTTCAGTAAATCAAAGATATCCGCCACTTATCCTTGACACCTACTGCACCCCATTACACCTTGATCAGAAATAAACTGATCCAAGGTCAATTCATGAAATCTTCATCTTCCATTAGCACCATTTTTAGACAAGTTTCTTGCCAGGAAACTTTCTAGACAAATTATATGCCTCTGTAGGTCCAAGCTGAGGAATAATGCAACCACACATGTAAATGGTACCAACTACATCTTCTTTGCTTTAAAAAAAACACTCTTTGAATCAACAGGATTTTGCAGAATCTCTACTCAACATTTGGTTGAACATCAGATCTTTAATGTTGAAACATCAAGGCTGACACCCTTGACTCAACCTGCCTATGACTTCTTCTGTTGATTGAACCCTTGCAAGTCATGAGTGGTGAAAATAAACCACCTCTCACTATCTTCTCTAAAACAGCCTTCAGCAACTTGTAATGCATAACAGAACAACCCAAGCATACAAGCAACAACCCAGGCACACAAACAACATAGCTACAACATTCAGCAACCAGAGTTCTTCCATCAGAAAAATATGCAGCGGAACCACCAAAAGAACATCTTCAACATGCCCTAAACAAGATGTCAGAACATCTTATAGGACACCATACAAAAGTAGCCACTCCTCCTGCAGTTGTTGTAGAAACTCCTCAGAACCCTTGAACAATCATCAGAGTTGTTCCTTGTAATCTAGAAAACTTATCTCAACCATCAATACCCTTTACTATATCAGGATGAATGATCTGATCTCTCCAACTCCTCCTTTGGCAAAAAAATTCAATAGATCACAGAAGCTCCTATATCAGAGAGCATAGCAGCAGGTACATAGAATCCTTCAAAGGCAGGAGTGAGCACAAACTCTCTCTTAACTCCATAAGCAGCCATTCCTCAAGAACCCATCAGCAACCTAAACATTTAGCAAGATAAGCAAATCAGCTACAACTTCTCCTTGTTTAAAACACCAGAAAGTATGTCCCAAGATCTCATCCAGAACAGACATGATGCCTGCTCTAATACCAATTGAAATTCTGGTATGCAAATCTCAGATGTCCTAAGAGATGATAAGAACATTGATCTCTGCTAAAAATAGAACAAGGACAAAACAAGAGCATTTTAAAAAACTTTAAAAATTAACAGTGTCATGACATTTGTTGTAACATCTGCAGACTGACAGAACAATTTATCTAACCATTTAAATTGAGCAGAATATTAAATGCAGAAAGATAGATAACATAAGGAATTATTAACCCAGTTCGGTGCAACATCGTCTACATCTAGGGGCTACCAAGCCAGGGAGGAAATATAATATTAGTAGAATTAATTCAGAGCTAAACTTCCAGTTTACAACTCCTCACTTAATCTCTACCCATGAAATTTCTACTTAGAACACACTAGACAAGAGACACCTCTCACTCCCCCTCAATCACAACAGTGATATCAATCAATACACAAAGAAATACTTTAGAATACACTCTTCAAAGTCACAACTTGATCTTGCTTAAAAGCTTCAATCAAGTACAATACACTCTTGCTTAAAAGCTTTGAGTGAACAATTAACAATTAATAAATAACAACTTAAACCAATTCACACATTAACCAATGAGTGAATGGCTCACAAAACTAACACATAAATATGTCTACCACGATGCATCAAAAGATACAAAGGGTGACTTACAAAGTCACACACACAAGACTCTCAAAACCCTAAACCCTTATTTAACACTCGAGATCTTCTTGTTGTGAATGCTTTTTCCACTATTTCAAGCTAGGGCTTTCGCCTCCTTAAATAGTAATGCAGACTGGGCTTGGGCTGGTCAAAAGTAACAGCAGGAAGAGAAGATTCCAATCTTCATAAATTGCAATAAATTTGATTTGATCAATCAAATCTAATCATATAATTCTTCCAATCTTCAATCAATATTCTGATAATAACTCCGTATCAAATCAAATCTGATCCATAAAAATGTATCAGAAACGCCTTTAGAAAACTACCAAAAACGCGCAGGCTCTACACCAGAATAGTGCAGCAAGCTTACACAAAAAGATATGGACACACAAACATATTCATGACAGACAGATGTTACGACATCCTGTAGGACATCTTGTGATTACACTTAGTTTTACCAAAATGCCTGCCAATCAAGTCAAACTCCAAATCTTCTGCAGAATCTTCTTCATAAACATAGAAACATTTTATAGTTTCCTAAAAAGTCTCAAAGATCCTTTTTATGAAATCCAATTACTTATGTACTTTGTTCTTAATAAATCTCTTTGACCTGCGCATACTGATGAGGTATATCCAACAGGATCTCATCAAACCAAAACACCTCTGTCAAGAGATATAAAATAGCAGCTCCTGCTGTACTAGACAAATATGTTCTGACATATGTCTCGACATCTTGTTTGAAACACATGACAACAGTACTGTCATAACAGTAGATGAAGATGTTATAACATCTTGCTTAACATCAGTGCAGAATCATGTTTTACCAAAATTTAGCCAATCATAGAACCATGGACAATCATAGAATCATGGAACTAACACAAGTGTTAGATGGTGATAAACTATGTTTGAGTCGATTCCGAGCATATTAGTCGGTTTCCATATGAACAGGTCTACATTCTCCCTCAATATTATGATGATCTTGACTTCCTCCTCTGAAGATAGACTAGAGCTAATCTGTGTTGTATGTGATGATTGGGCTCCAATGTGTACCGTTCTTACATCCTTAATGGTTGTCATATTATCCTCTATCGGATCCTCTCTTGGATCAATATCAACTAGGCTCACTATTAAATGACCATCTTTTATTGGTTCGTCAATATGAGCTTTTCTTTTGAGTTTCAAACTGTCTTTATAACACTTCCTTATTAACCCCTGATCACCCTTTACTACTCCTACTCGACCATCTTTGAGAGGATATCTCAGTGTGAGGTATAAATTGGATAACACCACCTCCAAGACATTGAGTGAAGTCCTAGAAATGATAAGATTGTAGGGAGATGCAACATAGAAAATTAAGGACCTCACCTTGACACTTTTCATGTTGCCTCCACTGCCAAAAGTCATTATCACAGACAAATGTCCCAATACCTGCACCTACTCTCTTAAGAATCCGAATAAATTACCTTTAAAAGGTAACAACACAGTGATATCAAAATTCATCCCCCTTGAATACATCCCAATACAAAACATCTTCCAAACTTCCCAGATCTACTAAGACTAGTCTCACGCTCTAGTACCCAATTTTCACTTCGATCACCATTGAGTCATTTTCGTGGGCTAATACTCATTCGGCATCTTTTCTAAAGAAACTGATTATGGATGGGTTTTACTTTTCTATTGAAGGTGGCTTCTACCTGACATGCATCACAATTCGAGCATACATTTTTCTGGTTTAATTGGTTTCTCCTCCCCCTGAAAGTCCCCCAGAAATGGTGTTCAATGTAGACAAGTCACTCGGGCTTTGCATATTTCCTCCATTTTCTTCCATTTCTTTTGCACAGGTTTTCCGAGTTGTTATCTTCCCAGGGAGGACTTCTCTTTCCTGGCTAACCTATGACGTCTATAACATAGGACAACAACCAACCTCTCTAAATTAAGATCTCAATTTATTTTTTATAGTTGATGATAATTCTATGTATGTTGCCCACAAAGTCTGTGGTATGCACACCATGGACTCTTATCTTTTACCATCACAATATGGACCCCTTTTGGACACCCCGATATGGGAAGTAATTTGAGATGATAAACTTCTCTCAAGATATCCTCCCGTCTAGAATTCAGTGGTGTGTACTCAAGGTCTTTATCAAAATGACGCTGAGATGGCCTCATCGTTGTCCGGTCTCTGAGTTCGGACTTAGGGTAGTCCTTCCTATGCCTAGATCCTTCCTCTTTAACTCGGATTTTTTCTTTGGCATCTCAGGATCTTTTTTCCATGTTACCTTCCTTCCATTTTATGTAGCATTCCGCTCTAGTAATAACCTCATCCATGTTAAATGTTGGCTTTTGAGTTAAGGATTCGTTGAACTGCCCTGCTTTGAGGCCGTGTTGAAACGATCCCATGAACATTTCCTAATTAGGATGAGAACTTTAATTACTTCTTCATTGAACCTTGCCAGATACTCTCTTAGGGATTCCCAGTACCCTTGACGAACGATAAATATACTGGTAGTTGACATTTTTCTATGTTTACTTGTTGAAAAGTTTTGTACTATCTGTTTATTTAAGTCCTGATAGCTAATGACCGAGAATCTAGGTAAGCTCATATACCGTCATAAAGCTCATTCTTTAAAGGCCCCGACCATGAGTTTATACTTATGGGAGTCGGAAGTCCCTACGATGGCCATCTGATTATTGATCATAATAATATGCTCATGAGGGTAACTTTTACCATCAAAAGCTACCAAAGGCGGTGATTTAAAGTTCTCTAGAACTTGATCATCCCATATTGCCTCAAACAAAGGTTGGGAGTCTATAGGCTCCTACTCTGTGTCCCTATCCTGTTGAATTCGTGTATGCAAAACATGAACAATATTGTACAAGGTTTCATTCTATTGACGGAGAGCATCCACTACCGGGAGTAGCTGAGTTAGATCCGATGGTGAAGATGGATCACTTTGACTAGGTGATGACCTTGAGATCACAATGCTGGACTATTAGCGATTACGATGATGATTTTTGTATGGCATGTGCAATTTTTACCGAGGCCCCACGGTGGGCGGCAAATGTTCTTGCTAAAAAATATTAACAGGTTGACTTCCTTATTACCAGTCAAGGAAAGCCTAAAATGATTGGTTTAAGTGTCTATTATATATTTCTCTGTTCATTTCTGGTTTTCTTCTTCATCCAAGAAATTTCCTATTTACATGGCTCCACTTACCCATCCTCCACTAATGTATGCCCTTTCATATTCTTCATAAAGGCAGCCTCAAATAACATCTGTCACCTTTATAATTGCCAAGTAACTTCTCTCTAATTAATAACTGTAACTCTCATGCAATCATGAAGCATTATGTAACCATCTTTTGTGACTCTTCCAATGGTATCGTAGCATTGACATTGGATTCGAATTGTAGTATGAAGCCGGTCCGAACTTAGTTGTTTTAGTTCTCCTAACCGGATTCCAACTTGTATGTACAATTATGATCATCCTACCTACTTGCCTTTTCGTACTCGGATTTTTCACCAACTCGACTCAAGGGAATTCTTGCATGTACAGGTGTTTAGAAATTTTATGGATTAGGTGACAAATTTTTGTTATTGCAAATTTGTTACTAGTTTTAAAAGCAACAAAGTGATGGCTTATTTTTCTGGTTAAAATGAAGTGATTTATAGAAAAATAAAGGCATGAAAGTACATTTCACAATGATATATCATGGTTTCCTCTTTCAAAACAAGAGTACTCAGTCCCCTTCACACCCCGTGAGATATTTCACTATGTCACAATTCTTTTTACAGTATACCACTAAAAGTCTCTTTAAAAAATTCTAACACAAGTCAGAAAGCACCCCACTTTCCATACCTTTACAATAAAGATAAAGAAACCTACTTTTCCTTTTGCACACTTGTTATCATAACCTAATAAAAAAGTTACATAATACAGATACACATATGAAATAATTTTAATTACAAATGTGTATAGAAATTTTTTCAACACTTTAAAAATTTGTTCTTCCCTTTCTTAAAACAATATGATAAAATGATATATATAACTCAAATGCTCAAAAAAGAAGAAGAAACTTTTTATCTGAAATAGAACTTTTGCTGTAGAAAAAGTTTCTATGAAATATTTTGAACACTATAAAATATGTAAGGAAATAGGTAACTTTGGAAACAAAAAAATCCTTCTATTTATAATGCACCAAATACTCTTGGATTTCAAAAACAATGGTTGAAAAATAATAATGATCCATTGCAATGATATGGCAATGTTTCATGATAATTTGAGATGAACAGGTATAACAATGGTTAAAGATTTTTTTCAAAACATACAAAGGTTAATCGATTGACACATATAGGTTAATCAATTGACTTTTCCATAACGTTCAAAAAATATATGATAGGTTAATCGATTAACATAGCCAAGTTTTTGAATGGTAAATTGATTTGCTAGGAATGTTAATCGTTTGACCTCATTTGAAAACCAAAAATTTGCTTGAAACAAAACCAATGTAAATAATTTGACATAGGCCGGTTAATCGATTTACCTAATTGTTTTCTTGAGTATCTAAGGACTATATCATATAAAAATATATATTGAACCTTAGGTTATTAAATGTTAAAAAATTTAATATTTTTCTCTCCATTACCATATTTTAGGTTTCTTAATCATTAAGAAACAAAGTTAAAAGACTATAAATGAATTACCCATAATATATATATATATATATATATATATATATATATATATATATATATATATATATATATATATATATATATATATATATATATATATATATATATATATATATATATATATATATATATATATATATATATATATATATATATATATATATATATATATATATATAATATATATATATATATATATATATATATATATATGGGTAATAATTAAAATTAAATAATCAAGTTCAATATAACTTGTATTCACCATCATCACATTTATTATGGTATAATAGATGTAAATAATTTCTATATTTTTTTTCTCCATCACCAAAGTTTAGATTTCTTCACCTCTAAGAAACTAAGTTAAAAGACTATAAATGAATGACCCATCATTTATACATATGCGTAATAATTAAGATTAAATAATCAAACTCAATATTATTTATATTCATCGTATTCACATTGACTTATGGTATATTACATATAAAAATATTCAACATTTTTCTTCATTATCACAAAGTTTTAGGTTTTTTTTTATCACTAAGCAACAAACATAATAGACTATAATAAATATAAAAAATTATTATATTATATTCTACTTCTCCATCACAAAATTTTTAGGTTTTTTCCCACTAAAAAACAAGGTTAAAAAACTATAATCCATGACATATATTTCATATAATATAGGTATAATTAAAATTAAATAATCAAATCCAAATTTATATATATTTACCATTTTCACATTGAATTATGGTATATTATATGTAAATATATTCAATATGTTTCTTTTCCATCATCAAATTTCATGTTTCTTCGTCACTAAGCCGCAAAGTAAAAAGACTGAAAATTATATGTGTGTGTATATATATATATATATATATATTATATATATATATATATATATATATATATATATATATATATATATATATATATATTATATATATATATATATATATAATATATAATATATATATATAATATAATATATATATATATATATATATATATATATATATATATATATATATATATATATATATATATATATATATATATATATATATATATATATATATTTGTGTGTGTGTGTGTGTAATCACTAAAGTTAAATATTCAAGCTAAATGTTATTTGTATTCTCCATATTCACATTGTATTGTAGTATAATAGATGTAAAAAATTTCAATTGTTTACATCTCGATCACGAAATTTTAGGTTTCTTCACCGCAAAAGTAACAAAGTTAAAAGACATAAATGAATGCACCATATTTTATATATACGGGTAATAATTAAAATGAAACAGTCAAGCGCAATATTATTTATATTTACCACATTGACATTGAATTATGGTATATTAAATGTTAAAAAAATTTATTATTTTTCTACTCCATTACCATATTTTTTTAAACTTTAGTGATTACACACACACACACACACACACACACACACACACACACACACACACACACACAGATATATATATATGTGTGTGTGTGTGTGTGTGTGTGTATATATATATATATATATATATATATATATATATATATATATATATATATATATATATATATATATATATATATATACACACAAACACACACACACCACATATATATATATATATAATATATATATATATATATATATATATATATATATATAGATATATATATATATATATATATATATATATATATATATATATATATATATATATATATATATATATATATATATATATTTATATATATATATATATATATATATATATATATATATATATATATATATATATATATATATATATATAATATATATATATATATATATATATATACATATATACTAAAGTTAAATATTCAAGCTAAATGTTATTTGTATTCTCAATATTCACATTGTATTGTAGTCTAATAGATGTAAAAACTTTCAATAGTGACAGTCCACGCAATTTTAGGTTTCTTCACCCCAAAAGTAACAAAGTTAAAAGATTATAAATGAATTGCACCATATTTTATATATACGGGTAATAATTAAAATCAAACAGTCACGCGCAATATTATTTATATTTACCACATTAACATTGAATTATGGTATATTAAATGTTAAAAAAATTATTATTTTTTCTACTCCATTACAATACTTTATGTATCTTAATCATTAAGAAACAACGCTAAAAGACTTTAAATGAATTAACTGTAATATATATATATATTATATATATATATATATATATATATATATATATATATATATATATATATATATATATATATATATATATATATATATATATATATATATATATTACATCGTATTCACATTAACTTATGATATATTACATCTAAAAATATTAAATATTTTTCTTCACCATCACAAAGTTTTAGGTTATTTAATCACTAAACAACAAACATAATAAACTCTAATAGATGTAAAAAAAACAATTATGTTTTACTCTTCTTCTCCACCACAAAATTTTAGGTTTTTCCCCACTAAGAAACAAACTTAAAAGACTATAATCCATGACATATATTTCATATAATATAGGTAATAATTAAAATTAATTAATCAAGTTCAGATTAATTTATATTTATCATTTTTACACTGGATTATTTTATATTAGATGTAAATATATTCAATATGTTTCTTATCCATCACCAAATAACATGTTTATTCGTCATTAAGCCACAAAGTTAAAAGACTATAAATGAATCACAAATAACTTTAAATATATAATCAATAAAGTTAAATATTGAAGCTCAATTTTATTTTATTTCTCATATTCACATTGTATAATAGTTTAATAGATGTAAAAAATTTCAATATTTTGCTTCTTTACAGTCACCAAATT